>CM068313.1:30520824-30588324 GCA_034766995.1 Acanthacorydalis orientalis
ACAAAATAACATTATAAAGGAAATAAGAAAGGAAAAGGTTCTTTGTTACGATTTTTATATCTCACGATCAGATCGTATTGGAGTCATTTTAAAAGCAATGCCGTTTCTAATCACACGAACCATATTCTGTGTAAATGTCAAGAGCCACTTGTTCCTGGAACAGCCACGGCCAGGAACTGGTCGGAATCTACAGGTCACAGGTCACTCTCGAATTGACCCATGTTACCGATCATTCAGTTAGTGTCGTAACCGATCGTGAGTGGCTATCGTTGACGTCGTTTTACTATGTAGAATACTACTCTATTTTCCGTCTTTCGTTATTTCCAATCTAACAATGAACAAGTATATCGATTTAAAAGTAATATACTTAACAAGTTTCTTACTCTATTTTCGTTCGAATATACAGTGACAGATATTTATTAATCATTACTTCTGTTAAAATGAAACCTACACATACAAAAATATTATAAGAAATTCAATATTGATGATATTTATTAAAAAAACAATGATTTCATCTTATTATTTATAGTTTTACCAAAATGTATTTTTTTAAAATGTTAATTGATATAATAACTGTAAAGGTACTAATAACTACTACTTATAAGAAATTATACAAATATTACATTATCTTTAATGTATTCGATATTATTTAATATGCATTTTTTCTCTCTCTCTCTGAAAATATATATATATATATATATATATATAATTTTTGAATAATGTTTTCAACTAGTCTTTGAAGCATTTTTCTTTTTTATGATATTATTATCATTAAAAAATATTCTTTGAAGAAAATTTCAAGTCGTAAAATTGAAGGCGTCAAAATATTTTTCAGTATAAATTTTACAAAACTATATTTTGTATCGATCTTTGTAAAAATCTTACATTAATTCAAAGTAGTTTTTTTATTATAGATTATATAATGCATTCATTATCGAGAAAAAACTATTTCTTGTTATTAAGAAATATTTTCAACAAAGCCGAATTTTTTTATTTCAAAACGGAGATACAATAGAGAAATCCTACATAAATATAAAGCTAACTTTTTTATTGCTATTTATAAAGTAAGAATTATTAACGCAAGTTCCAATTGTAATCTTGAATACGATTTGTTACGTATTAATTTAATTTAAATGACATTGATTTAAATGTTATTAATTTATATGTTATAGAACATTATTATTAAATTTATATATAAAACATCTAAAATAATTTAATAAAAATAATTTTATTCATACATTTCCCTATTCCTTTCTTATTAATTACTATGTTTAAAATTTTAATACTTATATTTATATATATACTATAAAAAATTATGTACATCGCAATTTAAAAGTAAATAAAAAAATTAAATATAAAAAGATATCCTTAAAAACTCTACTACATTATATTTCTTAGATAAAGTTACTTCCATGCTTATTAAATAGAGCTTAATCAATTACCTATATTTAATATACACAAAAAATGTTGAATTATGTTGCCTAGTTTTTATTATATGAATGGAGAACAGTGAAACATTATTATTTTTGCACTGGATGTGATTTAAGGTAAAAAAATTACATTTTTCTATCCAATATTTAATAAATGCATACGAGTAAAATTATAACTAAATAAAGTAAAAAAACAGAAGAAAGTTTTAAACACATCTAGATTAAAATAGCAATTACTTTTTATAATTTTAAATACTTTTACAATAAATATTCGTATGAGTACAAATATAAATGTATAAATACTAATTAATCGTAGATATCAAGTTTACCTATAATCAGCTATATTTTAAATAAATAATGTGTAGTACAGAAAAATAGATACAATTTAAATTACTAAAAAATTCAACAAATATGTAATTAAAATGTAAATGAATTAAAAAACTCAGTCACTGCATTTTAAATGAAAATACTGTTTTGTTAAATTAATTAAAACTGCACTTGCATTTCAAGTTAACATCGATTGAAAAGCACGCAAATAATTAAATATTTTATTGTTCTAGTTTCAAACGTTAATATAGAGGATTTGAAATAAATGTTAATATGTATATATATATATATATATATATATGTATATATATATATATATATATATATATGTATATGTGAGTGAGTGTACGTGTATTATATTCTACATAAAATAATTTTATTTCAATTAATAATACATATATATATATATATATATATATATATATATATATATATATATATACATATTTAATGACTTTAAGTAAATTTATATTTAAAAAAAAATAAAATTACTTTAATTATCTTAAAATAATTTAATGTTCTTTTAAAAACAAATTATGTATTAGATATTGCAATGTATTAAGTAATTTAATTTTATATAATCCCTGCATTACTAATATAAATAATGTTTAAGTAGAAAAAGTAATTTTACAGAAACATTAAATTATTATATAGCTTATTTTTCGTATATACTTTTAGTAATTTAGAATTTGAATTAGTCTTTTATAATGTTCAACTTATTTACTTAATAACCTATGTTTATTTAAGCCTTATTAAACATTTTTTTAATAGATAAATTTATCGGTAATCATTTTCCCAATAAATAAATACCATAATTTTTGTTACAGTTCTTAACTCAATCCCAAAAAATATGAAGGAAGAAACAAATTTCTAGAAAATTTTTACTTCCTGTCTGATAAAATATATTAGTATCTACAATAAGTACATTGATTAATCATAACTATTTAGCTGATAAAAACTAAACATATATATATATATATATATATATATATATATATATTCAATCTCAAAATTATGTTGTCATTTTTAAATATAATTCTCAGTTTGTAACCTAAAAATAATATTGTTGTGGTTGAAAAAAATATTTATTTTTGTTTAAACCACAATTACTGTAAAAGTTCTTATATTACAATTAAAATATTTACTAATATTAAAAACTGTAATATATACATGTTTTTAACATGTTTAAACAATAAAACTCTTCATCAAATAATCAAGATTTACTAAAAATTATAAAGTCAAATTTGAGATTATAACTAATGGCCTGAAATTCTGCACAGTAGGCATTTAAATTACTGATAATATACAAACGTATTAATTAAAAGATTTTTAATCTCATTGCTTCATACTTCTTTTATAATTCTTGAATATATAATTAATTCTAATTTGTTTTCAAATCTATATTTGTTTTGATTTGTATAATGTTCCAAACGATCATGTATAGGACTATGAATTTTAATATCAGAATTAATAATAAATAAAAATAATTAAATTAAATGAACATATAATATAAAATAGAATTAAAATTCTTTTTCATAAAAAATATCATACATAAAAACTATTCTTTTATGAATCATATATAAGTTATATATATATGTATATATATACAGGGTTATCAGTGGATATTTACTCGAAAATAAGATCAATTTAAGTCTCACTTATTATCAACATTTGTTAAAAGAAAAATATAATTTATGTCAGTGCAAGCAAAGTATGGATGTAAAATCAATTCAGTATGTAATAGATATTCGGTAATATCAAATAACAATTATATTTGCTAGCATTTCATCTTGTTCAGGAAATGTTGCCAGGATATTGCTTCCGGCAGAGAGATGTGGTTAACCACATCATGTTTAGTTCAATATATCCTACATTCAAAGATTCGCAGCTGTTCCATACGTGTTCTGTTTGAAGTGAGAATGTAAATAAACTGTACCAAACACATACTCACATCGTCTGTGTATACTAAACTAACTTTATTCATGTCATACCTGTGTTTATATACATATATATATATATATATATATATATATATATATATATATATTTACAAATACCGTCTTAAGCAGCTCATCTGTCATTAACAGATTCATTGAATTAATAAGAGATTGTCACAGATTTACTGTTAGGGAAAAGATTCATTAATTGTTTATTTGTTATAAATACAAACCCATGCTATTTCATCAATTACGATACAATTATATTTGTTACATAATTATATATATTTTAACTAAAATTATATATAATATACATATCTATATAAAAAATGGGAAGAAAAGATTGTCTTAATAAAACAAATATTGTAATTCAACATAAGGCGAATCATTCACTAAATATATGCAGCAATAACCTATTATCTGATCTTTTCTTAACGTATGTACTCGAAATAAAAACCATTTAAAAAGTCAACGAAAAAACGTTTAATAAATGAGTATTTAAAATAAACTTAACTAATTATAAGGAATTTAAAGAAACTGATTTTAGGTGGATTGTATAATGCTTATTTGTATTAATTCTATTATTATTTTTTATTTAAATATCTACTTTCATATAAAAATGCTATACTTTCCATTGAAATATACTGTATTTAATTTTAAAAAAGAAGAAAATTCTATTCCCCAAAGTAACATTTTTATTTACTTTAAATATCATAAAAATCTCAATAAATAAAAGTGCAATTTATTTCTCATGTGCATTTATCTAAATTTATTTGTAGAATATCATTACTCCCAAATGTATGGTAAAGGATACTTGGAAGTGTCAACTGGAGGTACAACTTTATAATATATGGAAAACAACTTTCAAAATATATCTTGTATATTTGAGATAGAACTTCTTATATGTTGTATTTTATATATATATATATATATATATATATATATATATAAATAGCAATAAATTATTATATATTCTTAATTTTATAATTTTTAAATTCATTATTTATTTCAACGAAAACCAAATTTAAATGAGTAATATTAACGTTTTAAAGTTAAAGAGTACTTCAAAGTTTCATAAAATATGGTATAGCTACTTATAAACTATGAGTTTATGTAATTAACTTTATTAAAATAATATATTCTCGTAGATATTAATTGGTTTTATAAAAAACATATAATGTAGTCTGAAAGTTAATTAAAATTATTAATCAAAGATATTGAATTAAAAATTCTTTTAATAAAGCCATTAAACAGTATAAATGAACATTGAAATTTGTTTCAAGTAATATTAAATATAAAAACAGTAGACGCAAGCAGAAAATATCGTTAAATCGCTTGATTAATCCAATGAACAAAATTAATTGATTGAGAGTGTGCAAATATAGGAAAAAATCCTCCAGCTAATTAAGGCACAGTTAAGATGAATCGCCGCAATCGGAATATGGAACAGGCGCGAGAAATTATTTCGTGTGTAAGCGAGAGAATGTACTGTGAAAAGCGTGCGATATCTAATTGAATAAGAAATCGTTACGATTTAAAGTTTTCAGTTTAAATGTGTTGAGCAAAAGTTTCAAGTGATGCAATCAGAATTATCTACAACTCTCACTCGATAATGTAGCACCAATTTAGGAGGAAATTAACGCTCGCATATAATTTTTAACTACGATCCAGTGTTGGCCGAATGTACGTCCGTATTTAGTACCTCTTTGTTATCGACTAAGTTATGTTATACCAGGGGTGGCGGATAGAGATTATATTATTTTTATTTCAGTCTATTTTAGAATCGTTGTATTGTATTTTTATGTCTAGATTTCCCATTAAATCTTCATAAAAGATAACTATACGATATACGTAGTTAATATATTATGTATGTTTTATGTTTTCTAATATTTATATTCCTGCAACATGGAAAAACCAAATAAATACTATTTTAACATTCATTATTACGCATTATGAACATAAATTTCTATTCAAATATAAATTCTTTGTTAAAATACTTTTATAAGAATATCAATTTTACTAAAATATTCAAATCTTAAAATAACCTTCTTTTCTAATTCATACAATAAATGTTTAATTAAAAACAAGCATTTTTTCTGCATACATGTATATATATACAAAGTATTAATAACAATATTTTACCTTTTGTAACAAAAAAACATAATATATCTTAATCGTACTTTAATTTATTGATACTTTTTCTAAATGAAAGTATGCACTAATTTTATAAAATTTGATATATCTTTTTAGTTAAAAATTTAAAAAATGTATGATTTTTTATATTATTTTTTATTATTTTACATATTTACTCACATATATATATATATATATATATATATATATATGAACATATTTATTACAATTATTGTATCTTAATCTGTATTATTAGTTTATAGTATTTATAAATTTATATAGAAAAAAGTATAACGTCTTTCATTGTAGAATAAAAAATTCTCTATAATTAATATTAATGAAATCGCTATTTATAAATACAAAATAAGTTTTTAATTAAAAAAAAGAAAATCAAATTCTTGTTATAGGATTAAGTGTTACTCTGAACTTGTATGATACTTTCTGGTTTGATGACAAGATAATAAATTTCAATTTAATTACTATTAAAAGAAGTCTATAAATTATAAAAGATAAATTTTGTAGATTTAATAAATAATAGAATTTTTTATAAAGAAAAATTTAAAAAGGAATTTCTGTTAACATTTTTTTTATAAATAGTCCCAAAATATATCATTTAACAAAGTATATAAAATTAAAAGTGTACAAACAACCAAAATATTGTGTAATAATTTTTCTAATGAAAATATTTACATATTTACTGGTATGGCAATCAATATGAAAATAATATGAATATTAATATATATATATATATATATATATATATATATATATAAAAGTATCTATATTATGTATGTATATATATATATATATAAATATACTTAATATATATAAATATGTATATGTATATGCATATGAACATGAATATGTGTGTGAAAGAGAAACAAAAATTAGGTAAATGATACTCCACCACTGACACTTCTCACGTTCATGATCATCTAGTGGGGTTTTGAGCTGATGCCGAGCTGTGGGCTGTGGAGGTGTAAGCTAGCATGGTTTGAGAACAGTTTAATTTTGTTATTAGAAACTTTTGGCTGGTTAAATTAAAGCCGCTTATTACCCGACGTGCCGGAGGGTAAAGGAAGGAACGAGCAGAGACAAATTGGACGTCGCTGGAGCGGGCATAAATAGGATTCATCACCGCATATGCCGACGCTCCCAGATTTCCAAAGATTTGAACGTTCAGAACAGTCTTATTTAATAATGAGTCCATTCCTTTAATACTCCATTTTTTATTAATAACAATCTTAATCTTTTTATCTAATATATATATATATATATATATATATATATATATATATATATACATATATATGTACATATATATATACATATATATGTACATATATATATATATATATATATATATATATATATATATATATATACATATATATGTACATATATATATCATATACATATATATGTATATATATATATATATATATATATATATATATATATATATACAATATACAAAATATAAAAACATTTCATATTATTGAATATATGTAAAATTCAGTTGAAATAAATATGTTTATTATTGTTTAGATTTATAAGTATACATTATTTAAAGCATTTAGTTCAAATTTTTATTTAATAATAATATTCATTAATGAATAATTATGTCTACATAATTGTTTTATATAAATTTTAATTCGTTTTTCATGATGTTTAATATTTTTTTTTGTTTTGACATGTTAAATTCAATTACTCTCTTGCACTTGATAATAATCAGGTTCATACAAAAACACACACGGAAAAATGTATGTATATATATATATTATCTCTATTTACTTCATATAGTTTTATGTAATACGTAAAATGTAAGATAAGTATATTTTGCATTATAATAATAGAATTACCATTCAATATTTTATAACAATGTTTTTTTAAAAACACAAAGAATTATTAATCTCTTTTCTATATTAACTTAATAAAAATTGAAATAAGAACAATAATATAAATTAAAACTTACATATATATATATATATATATATATATATATATATATATATATATATATATATATGTTTAATATTTAACTGAACCAAAATTTAAAAAATGCAATAAATGGATATTTAAAACCTTTCTGTATCAATTGAAAAATTGAAACACTAACTATTATGGATTATTACTGAATTAAGTGTTTTATAATCTATCAGTATATAACGTATATATTATTAGAGAAAAATTATATTAAAGATATACGCATATATATATATATATATATAGAAAAAAATAATATTTCATTTAACACATGCCACACATGGAATGATAATCCTGATTTATATGTTTAGATTAAAATACAATAAATGAACTTTTAATTCTCTTGTAGAGTTCAATACTATATAAAAATATTTCCTAAAAGAATTGAAACTGTATTTTGAAAAAAATAATGAGTAATTAAAGAACACACTAATGAAAAATATATATTTATTATATAGCTTTTATTACGTATAGGCATAAAACATAATTAACAATGCAAAATATATTTTTCAAAAAAAGAAATGTAAATGTTATTTTTCCATATATTTTTTAATATATATTTATATAATATATATATATATATATATATATATATATATATATATATGTGTGTGTGTGTGTGTGTATGTGTATGTGGGGATACATATGAATGTTATATGTATCTTAAATATAATTTATACGTTTTCAGAACTTGGTGATTTGTTCTCTTTAGATTTCGACTGCATTAAGTAGATTGACGATTATTATACTCTTACTATTTAAAATTGAGATTTAAACGTATTTTGTATGCTTGACGTAAGAGGTTAGTGATTTTAATTAAAATAAGATTTGTGTGAATTATTCATTATTGAAATGATGTTTAAAATTTAAAATTAAGAAATAATACTTGTAATTTCATTCAAACTTTCATGAGGATTTTTCAGTTTACTTTATATACTTGTATTTGATTATTTTATATTTATATGTATATATATATATATATATATGTATACATATATATATATATATATATATATATATATATATATTTAACTCAATATCTATTAAATTCTTAGAACGAAATCTTTGGTACGAAATTCTTCGTATTATTTCAGTTACATTGTAATTATAATTAAATATAATGAACACTTCTATTACTACTGAATTTTCACCTTTGTTCATATATATATATATATATATATATATATATATATATATATATATATAGTAATCAAAATTAAACTTTCTGAAAAAGTCAAACTTAAAAGAATATTTGATGTCTACTTGATTATAATATTTATGATCTTATTTCACGTGTATCTTTTTAGAAACTATACAAATTTAAATTTTTGTTTTAAAATATACTTCAAGACATTTCCTGCTTGACTTTTAAATGGATTACATTTTCTTTCAAGAACACCTTTCCTAAATTTATCCTTATTTTTTATACATTTTCAAAAAAAAAAACAAAAAAAACAAATAATATATTGTGTTCATTGATTTACTTTCCTAGTTACACATTAGTAATACAAGTAACAACATATTAATTTTCTGCAGAAATGTGTTTTAACAATTAGTAATCATTTTTAATATCAGAATTAATATCATATTATACTTAAATAAATGTGAATATATGAAAACAAATTTAATACATTGTATTAAAACCAGTAGGCTTAACAGAAGAAATAATATATGACTTAAATGCATTAATAAAGAAATATATAAGTATAATCTATATCTCAATATATATATATATATATATATATATTAAAAAAATTGAAATATATATACTTATGTAATAATTGTCTTTCTTTTGTATAGACGCACATAATATTACAGAAAATTAAATTGGACTCTTCAGTTTAGTTCGATGTGAATATATAAAATAAGCCATTGCTCTATTTTTTTCTAAAACATTATGTATATCCAATCAACTGTAAACCGGGCCTTTCATTGTACTCGACGATTTCAATATTTTTGTACTTGTATTCCCATTTTTTTTATTCAAATAAGCATTTTTATATATAGAAGAGTGTGCATATATATATATATATATATATATATATATATATATATATATATTATACATATATTGCATATATTAACTTAAAGTATATCATATTTTCATATATTTCCAAAAGGATTTAAGATTTAAATCTGAAAAAATGTTCATATATTGTTTTATTGAAATGAATTCTTGTGTAAAAAAATTGCATGATTTGATTCGAAAAATTTGATTCCAATATATGAAATCTTCCGCTTCTGTTAACATTCATATATATACATATTTGAAATTTTTACAAATTTATACTTTTCATTCTAACAAATTGTTATTTTAAATAGTACTTAATTATATTAATGTAACACATATTCATTTTTGTGTACGATCACTAGTTTAAAATTTAATAATAATAATTAATTCAATCATATTACTGTGCAAATACTAATTTTGAATAATGTCATACACACGTTAATATATATATATATATTATATATATATATATATATATATATATATGCAATCTAAGGAATGTTTAGATTTTACTATACCAACTATTCGGTTCTTCTTGTTTCCTTACTACTTTTAAACAGCCTTTATAATTGAAAGTTTTAATAAATATGGCCTCGATTATCTTTCAAAATAAAAAGAGATCTATTTTAGATTTAATAAATTTAATTTAAAAAAAAAACATATGTAAATATGCTTATCTTATTTTCGCTGTACATAATTGAATGTTGAATCATTGATTTAAACATAAAAGTGATGTTAAACAGTTTTCTAAATTTAGATATACATCCATAAAATGGAAAAAATAAATCAAATAAAAATCTAATTGAATCTGAATCAGACGTTACATTTAACTTGAATAAAAAATATATATACGGAACTATAAAACTGAAAGCAGCGCATAAATCAATCTAAAAATGGAAATATGTAAAAAGCATTTGAAAAACAGTCTATATAGACGACATAAAGATAACAAGTAGAAACATAACACGATATACGAAATCAAATCATACAAACACAGTTATGAATTGCTTCGGCTCGCGTTGAATTCGCGACACTTGTGATGTAATGGGAAACACACGAACTGAGTTTTCTAAGCGGTAGTTTGGGCTACTGCAAACTGCCGCTTGCAGTGGCGCAAAGACTCACAGTAATCATAATATTTACCCTTCGCGCCTGACTTGTGACGCCGCTGATAAAAATCGTATATATGGGGAGAGTAGGTTGGCGATAAAATAAAATCAGGTAGGAATCTTATTCGTTCAGTCGAAACAGACATTCGCGTTAAATCCGATGAACAGGATAATGTAGGTCAGTGGCGTTTCGAGAACAACAGAACAGATGAAAACATTTTACTCATAGATAGAAGTATTTTTACTCAATACTATTTAAATAAAAATAGCGTTTATTTAACTGTATTTATTTGAATACATACAAATTAGGAAAATTACTTTCTAAAAAATACAATTTGATAAATAATTAAATCAGTTTCATTTTAAATAAACAATGTTTAATAAACTTATTCCTTAACTTTTCTTCCACGATATTCTAGCAAATTTAACTTCATCAAATCGTATTAAAAATATTTTTGAAATTATTAATTTTTATTTCATTGTCTGCGTTGTATTCATGTATATATATATATATATATATATATATATATATATATGTATATATATGTATATATGTGTATTTATGTATGTATATATACTACAATAAAATACTCTTGAGATGTTTATTTATTTAGCTGAACTTTTTATGAAAAAAACGTTAAAATATTCTCTGTATTATGAATCTGCTCTAATATCATTACAAAAAGTTATTAGATTAGATATGTTCCAATAAATCTCATAAGAGCTATACATATACAATAAAAACATTTGCCATTTTACCTCATTTACTAGCTACCCATTGTTTTATGGATTTTAGTAATAATATTTATTATGAATTCTGTTAAAAATCTATTTTCATATCTTATTTTATATATTATATATGTATATATATACATATACATATGAATATATAATTCTATTTTATAAAAAAATTATAAAAATCTGCCTCTTAGTTAATGTAATGTCATATTTGCATTTGAATGCATATATTGAAAATAATTTTTATTCCAGTATACAGCTAAATTAATCAAATTGAGCGATCTTGGTAACATGTTAAACAGTTAACTTGTTACTAAATCAATACTATCTAATTTAATTCAATTAAAATCTTATATACACTCGTATATCTACATAAAACGAATTTTAATCAATTCTAAGTGATTCTTTTAATGTACTTTCTTTATAAATTTCTTTAATCTATGTAATGATTTAAAATATATTCAATTTATTAATAACAATTTATAATATTTATAATAAAATTTGTTCTAATGTTTTATATTATGTTATTTAATTTCAATATAAAATTTGCATTAAATTAGTAATATATTAAATAATAATTATAATTTATACCAAATTAAAAGTATAATATATCTTTAACTTTAGTAAATTCTACAAGTAAAATAAACTGATTACATTTTTAGGTTCTTCAAATTATTACAAAATATTTTTTAATAACATTAAAATTCAAAATGAACAATATTTATTTATTTTTATTTTCATTTTTTAAAAAATTATTTATTTTTAAGATTGGTTTATTTACTTTAATTTAGTGCATACGATAAACATTTCAAACTACACTTTCTTTGAAAAACATACTAATTATTAAGTTACCATTTATTGATATATTTTTTTTCTTTGAGATCAAAACCACTTATACCGCGATCTCTGTATTATTATTTTTTTAATGTCCCCATTTTTTCATTCAAAACAGATGTTTGTTATTCTATAACCAGAAGCTTAATCCTTTTGCATATTGTTTTTTCAACATATTTTAAATAATTTGTTTTAAAATGACATAATGCATAGAATATTTAAACGTTTTCTTCGTAAACAACCGTTAAATAAATGAATATCTCTAGAAAATATTATTTTAATGTATATAAATAAATGTATGTATATATATATATATATATATACATATGTACATATATATATATATATATATATATATATATATATAATTTAATATTTGAAAAGTCAACATAATATTATTTCCTTTTTTCTGAAAACATAAATCCTCAGTAAATTATTTCGTTAGTAAAAATATTTCATTTTTTGTCACACACATACATATTTGTATATATATATATATATATATATATATATATATATATATAATCCCTTGCAATATCAGCGAGAAACTTTAAAAAATATATTAAATTTCTATCTCAGATGTTTATATATCTAAAAATAAATAAATGAAAATAATATATATATATATATATATATATATATTATATGTAATACAAATAAATATAAAGCCAAAATTTTTGAACTAATGAAATTGTTCGCGATATTGTACCAAAAATATCATCTTAATAAAATAAATAGATCGGTTTAATCTCCGCCAATGTTTCGATGTCAAAAAAAACTAAGCGCAAAGAGCAAAAGACATTTCGCACACTATAGTAGAAGAAACACATGGAAAACGAAGCTATAGCAATAAACCGATGATTGGACCGGCGAGGCATACAGAGAAAATCTTCAACCATCCACCGACATGTCGCCATTCCACCCTTATAGACCCATACCAAGCTCTCACTCTTTCAGATGAACAAACGTTCGATAAACGCATATATAGCCTATGTATTTTGTATTTATATTAAATATACACATTCACAAGTTTATGTATATATGTATATATATATATATATATATATATAAACGAATTATACATTGAAGAAACATTTTAGAAATATAATATTTAAAATAAGGAATAGTTAAAGAACAAGAAATATTACTGAAGTTATCAGTATAAGTATTAATTATTTTTCATTTAAGACAATTTTTTATTAAAAATGATTAATTATTTATCATATGTATATATATATATATATATATATATATTCCTATGTGTTTTGTTTTTAATAGTAATTAAATTTTTATCAATTTTTCTATTTAAAGTTCAATATTGGATCTACTTTTAAACAAAAATATATTGAATTTAAAATAAATGAAAGTGAAAAAGTTAGTTATTAAAATATAAATCCGCAATTTACAATCCCTCATTCTTTCTTATATATGACGCCTATAGTACAAAATTGCTGTTGTATGTAGTTCCATTATCCCAATTTTCCCTTCAAATCGCTACAATACGGATGAAAGAATTTAACGAATGCCATCCTGTTTCAGATCCAAATATTCGGCTTCAATTCGCAATTGTACTCAAACTTCTCGGAAGCATTGCACAGGGCACAAGGAATCGTTGCTATTTCTCTACTTTTACAGGTATGCTTGTTATGACTATTATTAAGGACGTAACTAGACTCGTTTGCAATAAAAATCCACTTACTTTTCCACTATGTTTAATGTAATTGTCTATTTAACTCACAATCATATAACTCTAGAATTGTGTTTAATCAATATATATATATATATATATATATATATATATATATATATATATACATATACATATATATATATATGTATATATATATACCAATATTTCAACGAAAATTTTTATTTTAAATATTTATTATTCATGATTCGTAAAGAAAATTATAAAAAAAGTCCAGTTTAAAAGTCGTTAAACGTTTAAATTTTTTTAAATCTTTGGAATAATCTTGTATGGAAATTCAAACATTATTATTAATACTTTGTTAAAAATAAGTATATTACTTAATTTTCCAAAACACTTAACTGAAAACTTTTTTACTATTTAAAAAAAAGTAACCTTTTTATACTTGAAGTAAAAATAATATAAAATATTGTCCTCCAGTACCGAACATTTTTTTTGTTATTATAAATAAAAATATCATAGTTGTATGGAAAATAAACAAAATCTATTTAAAACATTTGATATAAAGTTTTTCACGTTAAATCAAAGACAGTAATGTAATTAATTACGATTATAATTAAAAAAAAACTTATTTTACGATTTATATTTACAGCATAACATCATGTATGACGCCCTGATTACATTAATATCTCAATATCAAATTATTTAAAATACATTTCTGCAATATTGGTATATATGTATATATATATATATATATATATATATATATATATATATATATATTATGCAGAAATTATTCATGGAATCAAAGTGAGCACCCTCATTTTAAAAATAATAGTTTCATAATATTTAAAAGACAATGTAAAAGAGTGACATTTAAAAACAATCATTGTAAAAATTTCAATTAAAAGCAAAATCAAAATGAACTACAAGAGAGTAATCAATCAAATATCAGTTAAATTTCATATATTTATCACAAACCATTTAAAAAAGAATTATATTTCAGACTTCATTGAAAAATATATTGAAGTTATAAAATTCATCAGTAATTAATCATAAAAAAATTATCGCCTCCGACAGGAGCTCAAAAGCTTTTTTCTCCAGTGAAAAAGAATAACACTGTTTAATGTTATAAAATTAATTAACTTTGAAGAAGAGTTTTTCAATTAATTTGATATTAAGTCTGATACCTTCAAGGTGTTGATTAAAATATTGTTCATCACAAACTTCATCATAAATATATGACACGTTTCTGAGATAATTAACAGTATTCCGACGCATACTCTCGTCGTTTTAAAGCAGCATGAACATTATTACTTGTTTATATATATATATATATATATATATATATATATATATATATATATATTGAGAATTATTCTTCTTTTGGTAATTTATTGCAATTAAAAAAGTAATTAAACAATGAATAAATTAATGAGTTTTTTAAACTTTATAATACAAAAATATCTAACATCGAAATAAATATAATCAATCAACTTTCAAATAAATATGATTTTGTCTTAAACGTCTTTCTATTAATGAATAGTCAACAAATAATTTTTTATTGGATTCGAATTTGTAGTAAATATTAAAATCAATAATTTCAATTTTGTAATATAATTATTTATATTTTATTTTCTAAAAATGTATTTGTTTCTATGCGTTAAAAATATTTTTCTTTTAGTAATTTTAATTCAGAATAATCAAAAAACAATAATTTAAAATATTTATAAGAATTTTTTATAAAACTATTTCATTATTATTATTAAATTTGATATTTTATAATAAAAAATAAAGTTATATATATATATATATATATATATATATATATAAATAATTCGACATATATTATAATCGTTTTTAAAAGTAACTAAAATGTTTTATACTACAAGTATACATGTTCAATCATTTTATATAAAAAATCAAAACTAATATTTTCTTATATTTACTTTTTATTGCTTTTTTTGATATATTGTATAAAAAGAGTATACTAAATCTGTGTAATTAGCTTATTATCTGCATCAATTAAATACTTTTTTAGACGTTTGTGATATTTTCAATTAAATATGATGTGTCTATGTATGTCAAAATGCATTTATAAATCAATAACTACATTTATTAAATTCTAATATCCACTTAAATATTCTCAGGAATCTTAATTAAATGGAATTACTTGTAAATATAATTATAATAAAATAATAAATTTCAGTCGTTCTGAATTAACGATCACTCCTGTTCATTTTTATACATTCATTCAACAATAAACATAACATAAAGTTCTGCTTCGCTTCCGATCATACTGATACGCCATTGGTACTACAATTTCCTCAGTTGGATAGACGCCTCTTAATAAACTTGGCCAAATATTTAAAGTCTTCTACATCAACCAACGTTATTGTATTTCCATTGCAAAGCAAACACACAGTCAGTAGTCTTCGGACAGGGGTGGAAGAATATAAGCGACGAGGAGGTTGAGATTCATGGAGACGTTTTTAGATTCAATGAGGAAATTAATGTATAAGGGGAGAGGGTGAAATGAAAACGAATAAAGAACTGACAGACACAAGGAGCATTAAAGGTGCCAGTTACTTCATTATACCGGATGGTTCGACCCATTCGTGTACTTCGAGCCATCTCTGGAAACGATTGGAAAATTCTCTGTTATCTGGAGAATAACAAAACGCATTCGGCATGATTAAGTTTTGCGTGGTTTTGACATTACGCCCGTCGATTGTTTTTGTTCGATTGGATGGTTGGCTGGATGTTTGCCTGCTTCGTTACTTGTTTGTTGTAATGATAATATTTGAATTGACAATGGATCTCTTCCTTCGAGAGCGGTATTTTCGTTCTTAAGGTTTCCTGAACTGTTCACCATATTGATACTTCATGTTTTGTGAAATGTACTGTATGTCTTAATTACTTTCAATTCTATTCAAATATAAATTACAATTCATTACATACAATTCACAACTTTAATGCCATAAATTATTTACTTTTGAATTATTTCAAAGGTAAATAAATACCAATATTAATATTTCTTATTTTTAACACAATAGGAAAATCTTTATTAATATATTTGACTGGACTTCCGCACACATTTAGACAACTCAAATGTTTCCATGATTTTCAATAATATCTATATTTAATAGACGTCATCTTTAATTTACTATTTTATCATCAAATGTAATTACCGTTTATAAAAAAAATAGTATTTAATCTATATTATATCTCTATATAAACTCATTTTACTATCTCAGGCGACACAGTTTCATTTAATATAATTATATCTTACAAAATATTATTAAAAGATTTATGAATTATTAAAAATTCATAAATTTTACTTTATTACATAAAAAAATTAAGAATATAGACTTTAATATCTAAATTCGTTGAGCAACTCAATCAGATTTTATCCATCGCGATATGTAGATTAATAACAACACAAAATTACTGTTTTGAACAATTGTACAATATTTGTTTTATTATCATTTTAATATCGATGTGAAACTTGTTTACATATATTACATTGTCTCTTGTATCATATAAATTAATATATATATATATATATATATATATATATATATATACATATATATTTGTGCGTACGTTATTTCAATCTTAATGTTTATATTAAATTACTTTTTTTTATTTTACAAACATGCACATTGACAAAAAATGAAACCAGTACAAAACACGCATATACAGAGAAAATAGAGAAAGTACTAGTCCATGCAAAATATATTCATATAAACGCACATACAAATATGTGCGCATATATATACATATGTACATATAATATACGTATGTATATGTACATTCTCCACTAACTTTAAAAATTATGTAAATCATAACAGAAGGTAGTTAGTTAGTTTAACAAATGACTCACGTAAATGCATAAGGTAATCATGCAAATGTTGTACGGTGGCAGTCCTGATGGTGGTACAACTACAACCTTCCTGGCATCTAACTGGATGAAGCGGTACTTTTATAATAATCGTGTGTCATGCGGCTAAAAAAGGCACACACGTTCGTGGGGTGAACGGGTGCGCTATTCTAAATAAAATAGTGTGAGAGTAAGGGGTCTTTTTTATGCCACCGTTTTAAAGAATTTTCAGGATGTATGCGAGTTATTTAGATGGTTTGTTTTATCATTTAGTTATTTGCAGGTTGTTTGTTTTATGTATTTATCTTTGTCATTGTATTTTTATTTATTTAACATTTTCGTGAGCTTTGTTAGTATAATTTTTTATGTATATTTTTTATTTGTACCAATGTAATTACAACAATAAAAACATCTTTCAAATTTATTTTTAGATTTATATATATATATATATATATATATATTACACAAACTATCATATATTGTCTGGTATTTACAAAAAAATACAATGTTTTAAACAATAAAAAGATATATCTAATACATGTCGCTACTTTTTAAAATTAAGTTAATTATTGTTTCTAAAGTTATTTTTATTATAATATAAAGAAATAGAACTGTTCTTTATTTAACGTCTAGTAAATCATTTTACTATTTTTAAAATAAAAAGTAAAAACTATGGACATATTATAGATATAGATATATATATATATATAGAGAGAGAGAGAGAGAGAGAGAAAGATACAATTTCATTTCACCATAATCACCATTTCTTTACGAATTAATTCTGAACTAAATTCGTAATTATTCTTTCACAAAATGTTCAACAGTATATACTACGTAAATATTTTTGTTGCAGCTTGGAGATCTGTCAAATCCAGAACTTAGGATATTAACAGAACAATTGGATAAGATAAGATACGGAGGTAAGTTCGTTATTAAAATGACAGGTTTGAAAATTCCAAGATATTTTAGCTGATTATACATTCAAAGAATTACTTATTTAAGATAATTATTTATTTAATAACTTTTAACTTTATCATTTTTGAATAAATAACGCTATCATTATAACTTTTATATATATATATATATATATATATATATATATATATATATATAATGACAATATAATACATAAAATCGTAAATGAAAATCTAATTTCACTTCTTATAAAACTCTAAATATAACCTTTTATATATAGTATAATCATTTTCTTAACTATATCTAGATAATATTAATTACGGTAATTCTTTCGTATTAATCAACTTCTATTTAGAAACAAATTGATTTTATCGTACTTCCCAACATTAGCACAGTTTTTTAAATTATATATATATATATATATATATATATATATATATATATTTTAAAATATATTTTAATAAATTGTCAAATAAAACTTGAAACCGTTACAAAGTATAAAAGCATACGTTGTTTATATTTTCTGATTATTTTATAGCTTGCATTTCTATATAATATTTTTGAATTATATATCGATTTTATAAAACGAAAAATGAAAATTTTATTTTAAGTAGTAAATCAATAAACGTTCAGTTTCACATGAAAATGTATCATATACAATAACTACTAAAAATAAATATTTTTCAAATACTAGATATATGATTTTTAAATATGCCTGTAATTTTATTTTATTATTCCTGATCTAAATAAATTTATTTATTTATATTATCGAATAGTATTTTTTTAAGTATATATATATATAACTAAAAAAAATACAGTTTATCTCACACTTAGTTTTCTAATTATATTCACATTCAAGCATAAATATTCACCTAATTAAATAAAATTTTAAATGGTCTCGTACAATTTATATAAAAAATTAAAAATTTATTCAAACAACTGATATGTAGTTCATTTTTACACATACAATGTTCAAGTGTACCACAATTTAATTTCTACATAATTGAAATAAAATTATAATAAAAAGTATTAGCTACCTTACCACCTCAATACAGTGAATAGTTTTATATTTAGTTACCTCCATAATTTCATCAAATTATATATTTATCAGCCAATATTTACCAATTTCAGTATTTACAAAAACTTAGTTTATACATTTATTAAAATTGGCCATTATAAATACTATAATACTATTTACAACAATCTTGATAATTTAAATTTAACACGCATTAGTTGCAAATAATGGTGATTTTTTATGGTAGTAATATTTACCTTTTTCAAACAGTATAATTTTTTAATTGATGTGTAAAAATAGTTCGTAAATAAACATACAAATATTGTACCTTAAATATATATATATATATATATGTATATATAAGGTATTAATTATCGTAGACATAATTAATTACAAATCAATACAGAAAAAACATCTTACAGGTCAAGAAGAACAAGTAAAACGTCTTTCGATACGCGGTTTACTACCTGATACAGACTATTATATGACGTACGATGGTTCAACCACAATGCCAGCCTGCCACGAGACCGTATCGTGGCTAATTCTCAACAAGCCCATCTACATCACCAAGCAACAGGTAACACCAAAACTACTTTGCTCGAACCACAAGACCAAACAGAGTCGTTGACTTAACACCGCCTGTCAACGCTCTTCGCACGTCCCGAAAATTACACAAGCCTACTAGAACACTGTCTCTGTAATACTGCCGAAACAACCTCGTAACTCCAACCCCTATTTTGCCATTGGCGTAGCTGTAAGGGTAGTCGTTAAGTTGAGTATTGAAACTTAATTTTTTACATTAATAAACTTTATCGTTCAATAATGTACCGAATCCGGTAAGGAATAAAAATCAATTCGGAAACCTATATTTTTTAAAAAAAATTAGACTTTATATTAATTTCTGAAAAAAACATTGTTAATTTCAAGAATAAAAATGCTATATTAGTCAATAAAATTAACACAGTAAAAAAGAATGATTGGTATATTTATTTTCAAAATATTTAATTAGAATAATTGCAATCATCTGTAAGTACCGCTGATTATTAAAAATCAAATCACTAAATAAATATCTTACACTACTTTCTTTGTATATTTACTAATAAAATGGAAATAACACAATTAAAAAACCTATCGAGAACGAAATAATTTCAATTTCAGTAATGTGCCAATGCTATGTAATGTGAACATATGTATGTACATATATATATATATATATATATATATATATATATATATATATATATATATATATATATGTACATAGTACATGTGGATAAATAATCATTTTTCGTCATAATATTTTTTCATAAAAGATTGTAAGAATTATTAAAAAAAAAATAATATTAAGAAATTCTACTTGCGTAATAAAAACTAAACTATTAAACGTAAACTAAAATATTGGCGATATCAATTTTATTTATTTCATATAAATTTGAAGTGCATACATAAATTTATACTATATATATATATATATATATATATATATATATATATATGTGTGTGTGTGTAAATACTTCTGGTATGAGTTTATACTACTATCGTACTCAATTTCCAATTTCTCATTGCTCTTCTAAGATTTGTTCAGCTTCTCTGATTCTTTTACCTTTGAAATAGTTTTCCAGTTGACAAGTTACAAGTTTTGCACTTCAACCCCTACCTTTAAAGCAATATATTTAAGTCTTACCCTTAACCTTTGATCTTAAAGTTTAAAATGGCATTGCCAGTAACTAATTTATCGTTGATGTAGTTTTTTAAAGTCACTCATACAAATAATCGATCTGTATTGACTGTTCATAGTCCATATATTTTTATACTACACTGTTTTTAAGTTTTATTAATATATAGATTTTGATACTAATTTTGAAAAGATAAGAAAAATTAATAACATAATTAAAACACACTCTAAACAATACTAAAATAAACAATATATATTTTGTCTGAATCATTTATATACAGTCTATCTCAGTTCTATTTTATGATCTTAAGAAATACTCAAAATAAAAGATAAATAAATAAATAAAAAAGAAAATCAAAATATATTAAAGATATTAGAATTGGTACTTTGATTATATATATATATATATATATATATATATATATATATATATATATATATATATATATGTATATATACTATTCATATAAATATATAATATAAACAACTTTACACTTACTGGAAATTCAATCGTTTTTCAATAATGTTGCAAATAAATTCACAAATCACAACATATTTATTGACATTAAATACAAACTACATCATGTATTTTAAATTTCAAATAACGTGTCATATAACAGATTGAAAATGTATGAAAATAAACTTTAAACCAATAAATTCAGTTCCAGTATTATATATATATATGTATATACGAGTATATATATATATATATATATATACTCGTATATACATATATATATATATATATATATATACACATTTATATATATATATATATACATACATATATATATATATATATATATATATATATATATATATATATATATATATATATATATATATATATATATATACATATATAAGTTTTCGGAATCATTGGGAACTGAAAGACCATTAATATTCTTTAAGTGGGTTATTTTTGTATTAAATCAAATTTATTTATTTTATTTATTTTATTTTCATTTTTTATAACATATTATATTAGAGTTGTTGAATAGAACGTTTGTTTTTAACTGTTTTTATAATAAGAATATGTCATATTGTGCAATAATTTTCAAAATGATCTCATAAATAGAAAATAATCAGTATTCAATTATTTTCTAATATTTTCTTCAAAATAATATGTAAATCAATATTTTTTGAAACTATAAAGTATTCTTACTACTTAATCTTTCTCTTCCATTTATTTATCATTTTTAAGAACAAAACCATGTATGATATAATAAAAAATGTAAACCATGTATAATGATCATTATACATAAGTTAAAATAAAAAATACAAAAATCATATCGATATTGCATAAACATATATCATTGTAAAAAAGTATTACAATATTACATTTTTTAAAAATAGTTAAAAAGTAATAAAAATTAACAACCTACATAATAAATTGTTTTAGATGCACATTTTTAAACAATGACTAGCTAATATGAACATTTATCATCTCTAAACTATTTCACAGAATATCTTTTCTTACCTCATCATCTATATCTTTCACCGTATTCGTATTCATATTTTAATTTTGTTGACTTTACACACTGTATTATTAATGTAACACTCTCACTATAGTGCTGAATATGAGTTTAAACACAAATATTTGTACAAATCAGTCGATTCTTGACTTTATCTCTAACTATACAAATCATTGAGGATAATGTTAAAATATTATAGTCAAGCATAAAATGCATTTGATCCAATTTATTTTATTACTGAAATGTGAGGAAGTTTTATTACACAGAATATGAAATATATTTAAAGGCACATTAGCGTCACATAGTACAAAATTTTTTTGTTATATTTATTTTTTTTATCTTTTTAAAGTATCAAAAAATTGAAGTTAAAAATAAAACAACTACAATATTGAATTTGAAAGATATATATATATATATATATATATATTCACATAATTTGATTTCTGATAATTTTCAACATTTTAAATCTATTTTCCGTAAATAAATATTAACTTTAATTATTATTTTCTGAGTTAGTCATTTTTTAAAATATTAATATTACATGTATGTATATATATATATATATATATTTATATTTATGTACATGTATATGTATAATTATATATATATATATATATTACTAGAAACTTTTAATTAACTTATATTTTCTAAAATAATCTAAAACAAAAAGTATTGAATATGATATTATTTTAAAGAATTGAGTAAAAAACAGTAAGTAATTGTATATGTGTATGTATATATATATATATATATATATATATATATTAAATAGATAAAATAACTAATTGTTGAATAGTAACACTCCATCCATTCTTTGAAAAAGAAATACTATTATTTTTTATTCTGCAAAAGTTAATGCATAATAATAGTCCAAAATTAAATGTCTCCATTGTTTATTTATTACAGTTGTTTTACATATTTTCAATGATAACATTATCATCAAAATTTAATTCTTTTGAGAGTTTTCTCTGAAGTTTTAATACAACAGACTTATTTTTAGTGGAAAACTGTTTTTAGTGATATAATTAATGCTAAATACAATATCTAAATATCATATACGTCAATAGACTACACATTTAACTGAATAAAAGTATTTATATATCTTATAAATTTTTAAAAATATGTTCTGCAAATATTTTATCTATCTCTCCTATATAAATGTATTTGTCGAAAAGTTTAAATAATATTATAATGTAGTCCATCTCGACTGTTTTCAACTATTCTTTTATCTTCAAATAGATTAATATTCAAAGTAGTAAGCTACATGAAGAGGACACAAAATCATAAACCGCTCATATTAAATAACAGTGATTGGAAACCAATTAAAAACTAGATGAAATGATTCATTTTATGTTTATTAAATTCTAACAGATTTCAAATAAAAATGTATTAGAATCTTTACTTTGAAATTAAAAAAGATTTTTTTTCGGTTAGGAAATGATAACTTATTATTATATATATATATATATACTATTCTTTTAATATGTTCTGTAAATCACATTTTATATCAAAAATGTGATTAATTCCATTATTTCATTTGCATTTTGAAGAGAGTCGACTTAATATCTTTAATTAAAAATAATGTACACGTCACTGTATTTGTACACAAAATTTTCCTTCGCCTCACCCTTTCAGATACCACCCTTTAGCCTTCTATCTTTGGAACAGTATCCGTTAACATTGACCGTAATGCAGAACGATCTTCTAAGGGATCTGCATGCAGTGTTTCAGGCTGACAGCAATTGCCTAACGCTTTGAGCTTGTAACACTCAGTTCGTCGCTGATACTAGGGTGTCAGCTCAACACTTTAAAACCATAGGATTGAGGACTTATGAGAAATTGTTCAGATACTGTCTGGATTTTAAAGGGTTTTCGTAAATTCTATTTGATCACTGTCGACAAATATATTACATCTATATTTCTTTTCATATTCAACATTTCATTAAATAAGGTTATGCGTATTTACTTATTTATTTTCACAAATAAATACATACAGGCAAGAAATTTAAATCTTCAGGAAAAATACATATTTTATTTCTTTCGTACTTAATTTTTATTATAATTCTTTAAAGTTATTAATATTTTAATTAAAAAAGAACACTTCTATTTTTATAAAAGCATATAACGTTACAAACCTATAATAAGAACATATACACAATGTTCTTATATCAACCATAAATTTGTGTAATAATAACTTCTTTATAATAAATACATATATATATATATATATATATATATATATATATATCGTAAATTATATTATTATTCATCAATTCACTTTTACCTGCGACAAAATCGTTTAAAAATCAAATTTAAATACGAGTAAAATTTCATTTCAAAATAATTTCATACTGGTCATTACGATCTTAAAAATAATTCTCAACCTTTTAATATAAAGAACATATTTATGTATGTTTTAGATAATTTATCAAATAACATTTTTTTCGTAATAATTCAATAATATAAATATTTATGAAACCACTTCTGTTCTGACAAAAACAGTTTTGACAGTGTGGTTAAATTCACTTCTACATATTAAATATTTTTCACTGCAAAAACCACACCAATATTTTTGAATCAAAAATGTTCAATGATTTGTTATTGATTATTTTGGATTATCACTTGTGCGCATTTCGATGATGATGGTATCTTCAAAGTGATAATTTACCTTGTTATTTCTGTTCGAACTTTTTATCTAATATTTGAACATATTTATTCTTCTTATCCAATTAACTCTTTGTATTAAAAAGTCATAAATTGAAATTATATTTGATGACGTTATTTTTTATTAAAATAAAATGAATTTTATTTAAATAATAGGTTCAAATTTTATAATTTATATTTTGACATATTCGTTTTTATCATAATAAATTATGATATAAATAAAATATCAATCAACTTTAAAGAAAATTATATTAAAAAAAATATAATATAAAAATTATATTTGCTTTTAAATAATAGCTCAATAAATTCATGCTAATTTTAATATTTACTTTCAATTAATCATATTTATCTCATTCAATTACTCTTATAATATTTATAGAGAATTATCCTGCAATAATTTATTTATCTAAAGCTAATACTAAATTTTATTATAAAGTATAAAAAAAATTTTTTCTGGACAAAAAATTTTTCATATTTCTTAAAAATAAAGATATAAAAACAACTTGAAATTATTACATCATTAATCTCTAACTTCCACTGACAAAATATAAATTTCTATTGTTGTATATTCCATAAAAATATTAAAATAATACCTGGTGTCACTTTGTTGTACAAGTAATAATTTTCCTTGATTAATTAATTTCATAAAATAACACTTACTCATTTAAGGATATGTTATGTAATTAAATGTTTATATATATATATATATATATATATATATATATATATTGTATATATAGAAATAAATTACAGAATAAATGAATGCCAAATGAACAAAGTTTTCGATAAAGTAAATGTTTTCATTAGCAAAGAAATATGCTCGTTAATAATACTTTTAACGCAATAAATACATTTAAATAAGTGGAACGTAAATTAGACACAGGATACTTGTTTACTTGTTAATCTTAGCGTATCTCACAGATATTCTACAATAATATACAAAACCAGTTGTTGAATAGCAAACAACAGAAGTGTAGGTAGGTGCGTTGGCAAGGTGAAACATTACATCCTGGAGCGGTGACAGTGATGCACAGTTAATAATAACCTTTGCTCTACTTGCCACAGATCTAAATTCCAAAATTAATTACATCGCCCTCGTTCCATCCCTGTGCTGCATTGCTCGGTGCCACTATCACTGACGTAAACACCGCGAGTCTAATTTTCGTCTGTCTCGTGAAAACCCCTCCGGCCTCTCGAAAATTTCCTTCCACTAACGACAAACTTAGTAAATTGTAAATAATTATGTTGTGCTATGTCATGTAATGACATGTAATACTATTAAATAATGTGCAAGAATCCATCTTTCATCGTACCTTCATATATGGATATTCTAACTAAACAGCGAATTAAGTTAATTATTTTTTAATTGATCATTAATAACGCAATCTTGCATATAATACCTTCTACACATTCTAATTACCATATGATATTTTAAAGTGTACATAATTTCTGTTACGGATTTCAATTTATTGATTAAGTTTAAATCGTATTATTCTAGTAATTAATTTTTAACTACTTTAATCATTTTAGATAAAAACAAAAAATAATTTACACAACGCCATTAATTTTCAGATAATATTTTTATTTCGATGCAACTAAAAATGTATTTTAATACATCATGGCACTTTTCTTTGTGATCTGTAAAATAATTTTGAGAATTAAATTTAATTACTTTACACAACATTTAAATATTCAAATTAAAAAGTATTTACATCCCAAATTTAATAAAAAAAGAAATGTTAAATGAAACTAACTAATTTAAGTAATTAAATAGTATTATCTCATATTTATCATTTATTATCAAGTTGTAATTAAGTATAATATATTGTTTCAATCATATATTTTATTATTCAACATAATTAAGAAATATTATGTAAAACACACACACACATGTATATATATATATATATATATCCTTATATAATTATGAATATAAAAATATATACCTACATGTTAGAATTACATAAGTTAAATCCAAGAATAAAAATATATTAAAAGAGTTATCACATCAGTAAAGAAATAGACGAAGAGAGTAAATCTAACAAATAAAAAAACTAACTGTACTTAATTAAAATATGATTCCATTTCATGTACAAGAGAAATAAAAAAATAATCTCATCAAATCAACATCCTCATGATAGACCGATGCTTGTCTCAAGGTAATATTCTACATGAATATATATATATATATATATATATATATATATATATTCTGGAAAATCCTCTTAAACAAGATAGATTCCCGTATACCTAGCATTCTAATCGAATACCTGACGACGTTCCAAATACAAGTATTATATCAAAGCGAGATGGATAAAATGAAAGGGATGAGTTGGGTAGTAGTATATACGATCAGTGTTTACTTTTGGTGGTAGCGCAGAGAAAGACAAGACGTCTGAGATTTAATTGATCGCCGATGGCTGTGATTTTGATCCTATACCAATACATCTATCTCCAATAATACTTGTGTAAAATGTAGGCGTCTTCTTAAGACAGAATTCACTCAAAATTGAATTGTTATTAGCTGAACATGTAACAAACCATAATTCTTTTTCAATTAAATAATCTTAACGTCAAACAATTATTTAACATAGTAGAATTTTTATTGAAACATCCTGAACTAATTAATTTTAGTAATTAAAAAATAGATTCTATTTAACAATTAATTTCTATAATTAATTAAATATTATGTGTTTAAACCTGAGTTTATTGAAATTTAGATTGGAAAATAAAGTAAGTCAGTAAAAGTACTGCGAATTACTTACACTTACAGATTTAATAATATATTATTATCCACCTAAAATAATACTTCAATTACTTTGTCAATCAAATCAATAATTATATATATATATATATATATATATATATATTTGTACCGTCCTGCTTGAGTCGTATGTCCTCCAGATTAATATCATCCAATTCTGCCCATGAAAAATTGGTTATTATATTTCGGTATCTTTTTCCATTCACAGTAATCGCTTTACTAGCCTGATTCTCAAAAAAGTAATAACCGTCTCCACCGGTCCAAAGCGTGCACCAAACAGTTACTCTTTCTGTACACAGTGGGTTCTCAACGATCGCCCTCGAATTTTCTTCACCCCAGATTTGGAAGATTTTCTTGTTAATGTAGCTAAAGAGTTCGAAATGAGCCTCATCGTTAAAGATGACTTTCAGAAAACCCTTATTGTTATTCTACTATCTAATTAACAAACATCTGATGCGGTGAATAGTCTACTGGCTTGAATTCTTGTGTTAATTGAACCTTATAAGATTTCAGTAATTCATTCTTATACAAAATATGCCATGTGATCATCTGTGATAGGTCCAGTTGCTGTGAATGTCGTAAAATTAACATTCCTGGCTCTTTCAATACACTTTCACAAACCAAATCAATGTTCTCTTCAGAACGAGCACTATGAACACGTGTTGACGTTTTTTTTTTATCTTTAAATGATCTAGTTTCTTCAAATTTACTCACTAATTGAAGAATTGTTGATGCAGATGGACGAGTATGTCAAGAATAAATATCTTGTAATTTAGGAACTGTATTTTTTGTAGAACTACCATTTTCATAATACAAGCTTATTATTTCAGTGTGTTGTTTTGTTATATACGAAGCTATATCTAAAACAGCAATGTCAAAAGTTAACAAATGTCAAAAAAATACTGCTGTCAGTTTGACATCTGTGAAATATAACCTCTTAAAAAAGTACGTCACTATTGTAAAACCTTTATATATATATATACATATATATATATATATATATATATATATATATATATATATATATATATATACACTTCTTAACAAAGAGTAATGTTAAAAAACTGTTTCAAATTTTTCACTTAAAAATTAAAACCTTGATTTTAATAATCAAAATTTAAATATTAAATATGTAATTTCATGGAATCTATCGTAATATAATAAATTATGTGTTTAGGTACAAAAATATTCATTTTTTAATTTAATAATACTGTACAATAAATTATTATATGAATAATACGTTTGTGTCGACGTTCTATTATAATAATGTAAGCCAAAGACTTTCATAAATGAGATGTTTGTATTGTTTTTCATTAAATTTCTGTCTTTTCAATGTCGTGCATGATTTGTTCATTAAACCGTTCGTTGTTTAATATAAACGATACAAAATTATAAGAAAATAATATTCATATTACTGGTTATTTTCACATTAACCTGCGAACGTCTATCACATGTCTGATAAAATTTCTCAAATTTCCAAAATTCCTATTCATAAACGCACAGTCTTAAGTACAATTGATATCTGATTCGTTTAGAATGACGACAATGAACACGTCAGAGATTATGCGCGCCACCGCTTCGTGTTCTGCGTCGTCACAGTCTCACACTAGTGATTGAACGATGTCATTTGTCTTGTGGTTCCTAACTGTGCAGACATAATAGAAACATCAACCGTGCATGGCAGTTACTGGGTTGCTCCTCTACTCTCATTCTGCTGTACTCTTTGTTATTGTAGAAGGTACTGAAAGGTAGATACACACTGTGATGTGTATGCTCTAGTAAGCGAGTACATGCGTGTTTGTGTGTATGCGATGGTATATGTGTTGAAAACTCTAAGGCTGTTTATTTCCAGCTGGAATTTCTCACTGCGATAATTTAGATTCTAATGGTTGTGGATGTCTTACCCGTGCTTATCCCAACACAAAATTTACCTTTGAATTCTTATCACGTTTGTGTTAGATAATACGTGAATTCAGACTTAAATTTACGTTACTTTATTATATCGTCTTTTAAAGATATTTTTTATGATACATATTTGTCTAACAAATTCACAAAATACACTTTCTGTAAATGTATATTTTTCTTATTTACTTTTATGTGAACACTAATTTGTTTCAAGAAAACTTTTTCGAATAATGTAACTAATAAGCTTACCTATAAAATTGTTCTTAAATACGAAATGTGTATGATATAAATTATAAAAATATATACATCCTGTATGAATTTCGTAGTAAAAGAATAAGTTTATCTTAATAGAGAATTATTATTTAAATATTTTTTTAAAATATATTCGATAAATCCACATTAACAGATATAAGATTCATAAATATATCTATATTCAGTCACATTCAAGTATTTTTTCTACTTGAACTGTTTATATAGTAGTCTATATTTTTGGTGTAACCTATTTTCATTATAAACCAACTGTCAAGAAGATATAGATATAGTTATCGAGTGAGTCAAGATATCAGAGTATTTTATTTCGATTATAAATAAAAAAAATACTAAATTAGTTACTAATATATAAACCTATCAGATTTGTGAAAATATATTAGCGTAATACTAAAATGAATATCTATAATGAGGATCTCAGAAGAAAAAAGTTAGTAAAACTCAAAATATATTAAATGTTGTAATGAGAATGATAAAGCGTTGCAATATAAAACTAAGAAAGGAAGCTTATTTACCGTAAGTAAGACCATCTAGAGTATTGCAGCATTCATTAAACTCGAAATATTGAGTATTTATTAGAAAAGCTATTCGTTTCATATTACACAAAAAAAATACAGACTACAACACTGGCTTGTCTTTATCTCGTAAGAATTTCAACAATAAATGTATGATAGCTGATAACATTGTTCCCAAATGAATTTGTTTCAACTAATAGCTTTATCTTAATATTCAAAAAAATATTTTTATTATTATCAATACCTTTCGCTTAAAACTAAAAACGCTTTTTTTAATATATATATATATATATATATATATATATATATATATATATACACAAATTTAACATAATTTTCCATTCTTTTTCGACTTTTATTTAAAAAAATATTTCAAAATCAATAGAAACATGTATGTATCAAAAATTCATAGCCATATCGATTGGTTGTTGGAAAAAAAGTAAATAAATAACGGTCGTTAAGTTCATTGTGATATAAACACCGACGTAACTTGATGATCAAGTTCACTTTGGTGCTTATTCGAGCGTACAAAAATCTTTTATAAGAAACAAAAGACACGACCAACGCCTACTGTTACAGAAACAATTTATTATGATACACTCAACAGAACAAAACAGCCCGAAAAATCTATCATAACGAAATAACGTCACGTTAAGCAATGGACAGACACTTAACGACAAACCTCGACACAGATGCGTATTTAGCAATAAAACGTCCTATTACAACTCAAGACAAACACTAATAAGTTAATGGCGGTACGAACTGCGAATCGAAATTGGTCAATCGACAATTCTGACTCGATCGTAATTTAAAGCATTAAGTGCTGTTAAAGGGCAATTTATTGAATTCTTTACTTTTTTTGATCGCAGTTTTCTATTGAATAAAATGTCAGTTTTATTTATCAATAAAATAATCACTTTTAACTAATTTGTAGCACTTTGTATATATATATATACATATATATATATATATATATATATATATATTATGATATGAGTAAATGATCATAGACAAATTTAAATTTTCATTGTAATATTAACAAAATTATTAATAAGATTTTAAAGAAAAATATTAGAAATAAAATACTGATAACGTATTTAATTTTCCTTATCAAACAACACTACAAAATATATACTCACTTATTAACTGTCTTGTTTGAGTGGCTCTTTCTAAAGTATGTTACATTTTACTCAAAATAATTTTATATATTTCATTATAGAAGTTGTTAATAAAAATATTGACAAAGTATCAAAGTGTAACTTATAAACTATCCTAGTATAAAATTTAAAAAATATGTATTTAATAATCAAAATATAAATATATTTAAGTAGAAATATTAATGATTTTTATCCGAATTATAATTAAAATATTTTTGTTTTACTCTATATATTTGTATTATTAATCCATTGAATGTCTTTTTTAATTATACTGCATTTTACCAGATCATTTATAATATAAAATTTGTTCATTTATTTTTATTGTAGAATAATTTATTCAATTTAATTAATATTTAATAAAAAAATATTTTCTCACTTGCATAATTAATAATAGACAAAAATATACTGGCATTAATAGAATAAAAATATTAATTTTAATAATACTGTATTAAGAATATTGTACTGAATAGCTGTTTTTAAAAAATAACTATTGTTTGTTTTACAACTATAGACATTTTTAGAAGAAATAGAATACTTATAAACTTTCTTAACTGTTTTACTGATCCTTATTTATATTCAACGCACTCAATTCTTTATCTTAGAAAGTCATAAAATAACAAAAATATTGTTACACTTTAAAAAAATATAAAATCAGAAATATTCAGTTATAAGATTTTTTATTTTTCCTCTTGAACTATTTTACAAATCACAATAAGTGCAATTTTATTTCTTTCTATACATAAAAAGTTGTCTGCTTATATGTGAATAATTAATTTTAATGATCTTCAGTACGTTCAAAATTTCATGAAATTATAATATCGAATTGAACTTAATGAAGTCATTTAAAAAATATGTTTCAAATTGAAAAAGTTTGTTATTTTAAGTAATAACTTATTTTTTTACTTGATTAGCGTTACAATATATATATATATATATATATATATATATATATATATATATATATATATATATATGTACATATATATGTACATATATATATACATATATATACATATGTATGTATATATATATATATCTATATATAAAATAAACTGATTGTCTTGTTACCAAATGCATATATCTATTTAAAATTTCCATTTAAATCATACATGCATACATTATAATAAATAATCTACAATCATTGCATGACTTCAAGTACATTCATTGAACTCTAACATTTCATTATATATATATATATATATATAGTTGATTTTCAATGACAAAATTGCTGATAATATACACAAACCTTTTTTGGATTACGGAGCTAGATTTTCTATCGAAACTTTTTTCTCAGACAAATAAACGTTCACAATAATTGTTTTTTTTTCATGAAAGGCAGCATATGTTACAAACCTGATCTAGAGATCATAATACATTGCACAACATCTTGTGTTTCTAACCAAGTTATTTCAATATAAATATACGAGAGTGTATATATATATGTTATATATATATATATATATATATATATATATATATATATATCTAGCTGCCTGCATCAAATATTTACTTAAAATGCAGACCAAAAGTAAAATTAATTTTGAATAATGTTCATATAATAAATAATAATTGGTCAAGTGTAAATATACATTTAACTAATCTTATTATTTTTTATTTAAAGAAAAACACACTTTATATATATATATATATATATATATACTTAATTTATTTAATACGTTTCTGCTTGAATGTCTTCGTAACATAACGATGAAAAGAATGAACGATGACCGTCGAAGAGAAGGCAATTAGTTGATAAATGAAACTCTGATAAAGGATTATCGCCACAGTTTTCGGTTTTTACTAGCAACGGCCACACTACAACACGTTAGTATCGTGGCATCGTATGATTGATTTATCATATTTTTTAGCTTTGACCAGATTTTATCACACACACTTGACTGTAATAATCTATTATCAGTCCACTTTTTATGATTCACGATTTTTATTCTTATATTCCCTTTTTTGCATTATTAATACATAAAAAAAATCTTGTTCTAAATAATTTTATTAAGGTACAGTAAAAATTTAATATTTACTTGTTAAAATTTTTGAATTTTATATAATTTTTTTTATTAAGATATCTATTATTATTTTTATTTATTATTTTGTTAGAAAAAAAATATTTCTCTTAATATAGACATATGTCTCGCTATTATAACAGCAATGAGTAGATCAGTTTCTAACATAAATTTATTTATTGAAACATTATATATATGAAACCATATAATTAACATTATTTATATAAATATGTTTTCATTATTATCAAAATATATTAATATAAAATAATTTATTACTAAAAATCACTTTCTAATAATTAAATATGATCTATTAGTATAAACAAAATAAGTGATTGATCTAATAAAAGGTGATTTTACTGCCAATAACTTAGAAAGTAAAATGTTAACTTTATAATTTATTTAAAAAAGAATATAAATTTATACAGAACATAATTATTTTTATTTCTATTATTATAATTTCAACTTTGCTTCTTTTATAGATAATTATGTTAATAGATATACAACATTTCTCCTATAATTCTTTTCATTTAGATTTTATGAAAATTACTTACACAAACAAACTAATAAAAATTGCAAAATATCTTATAATCACATAAAAAATAAACTTTTTCTAGTCATGTATTATAAATCACTTATAATATTATATTTAGAAATAATTTTTGTATTCACAGAAAAAGTTTTTAGTTTTATCAAGAGTTAAATTCCTCAAATTTGTAAAATTATTTTATACATTCAGATCAATATAACTATTATACACCATCCAGCATTTAAATTATCTCGTTCATTTGGTTTTATAATACTGAATAATTTTTATATTTCCAATTTCATAAGCAAGAAGTATTTTTGTTGTTTATGAAATTAATAAAATTTACACAATTTTATTATATCTTTAAATTAAAATATCAATATATAAACAACAATATACAAACACACATAACACATACTCTCTCACACACATACTCACATACATATATATATATATATATTACAGTTCACCAGATGAAAGTAATGACAATGAATTAATATTACATTATTTAATGTAATATAAAGATTATCTAATATATACATTATCTGAAATGAATGTTTACAAAGATAAATTAAATCTGTAAGAATATCATAAAATTTAGAATTTATCTGTCATTTTCCAAGACTTGCCTATGCTCATAATTTTAAAAATTACTTAATGTGTCGCAAAAGTTAAACTTTAACTAATCTTGTAAGAAATTAGTTTCTTGGAAACAAAAAAAAAACATGCTCAAATATAATTAATCATAAGTCTTACGTCTTCTCATACGATAACCATCATACCTCTAATTTATTAAAATGAAACATGACAATTATCTTTAATTAACTTTCACTAGCCTGGAAAATTTTAATCTTAAAATTACATTGTAGTAAAACACAAAATATTACGTTGATTGCATGATTAATTTTTTACAGAAAGGTACACGTTTTTGTTAAATAATTTTCCTCGTACAACTTAAACATTATATATTTTAAAGAAAACAGTGTACGCTATTTAACAGTTATTTTTTAAGTTGTATCAATTTACTTACGGCATTTATTAAATGCAATTTATAAAATAGTATTTCTGATAAAAATGGCGATATATCTGGCAGAATTTCTATTAAATGAAATATTTTTCCACAACTGTATCGATCGAAAAACAATTCATAATGCATTTTCAGTTTACTATTATAATTCAAAGTTGACCTTTTAGGGGCAAATAAAGTATATTTTTAAAAGGGTGAGAAGATAACTGTTTCTTATTTCCTCGTATACATTTAATATATATGTGCGAGTGAAAGGTAACGATTTCGTGACATGTACCAATAATAATATATCAATCTCTCATCGCGCAAAAGAGCGAGACGCGTGATTACACAAAGTCACGGTTAGATAAGGAAGTTTCGTGCTGTGCTTGGTTGTCTGTTAAAGTCCTACTGTTTAATACTGGGATTAACAACCGGAATATGAATACGACCTTATTATTTCTAGCAATTGATTCATGAAGTATTTTGATGCAATATTATTATATAATGAAGAATTATTAAATATAAAAACATAATTTTATTAGCAATGAGATAATCGATTATACTCTCAAATATATCATTAATATTTTTTTCAGTTTTTAATTTTAAACTAAATTTCTTAAGCACAATATTAATATAACACTTGTTTAAAATATTTTAGACAATTAGCTTATTGATCACCAATAAATCATGCTGAAATTAATATGATAACTATTTCATGCTTAATTTTTTTTAATTCAAATAATATATAATAAAAAAAAGAAAATACGCACTCACACACATTATGTACATATATATATATACAGTATTTAATCTTTTATACTAAAATAATAGATCAAAAATATTTTCCTTTATTTTAATAAGCTCTCTTTACTAATGAATATTAATTGGATTTATTATGACTTTCACTATAATTGATTATGAAAAATAAATAATAATAATCTGAATTTTAAATATATTTATAAATATAATAATTAATGAAATATTTTAAAATTTAAAAAAACGCCAATTTTAACAAAAGAATTTTTTAAATAAAATACCAAATGATTTTTAAACAACAAATGTCTGGAGAAAAAATATGCCTTTAAATGATCTTTGACTTTTTTATTATCTTGCTTCGCAACGTTTGTATTCAATTAATATTTTATGATTCCATAATAATAGGAGGTAATCTGATAATCTGAAGTGGTGTAGTCAAAATTTTTATATTAATAATTAATTTAAATACAGAATAATTTTTAAGGAAGCTACATATTTCAAGTTCGTCTTATCTAACATGGATAAATATAAAAAATGAGAGCTAGAAATATAATTTTCTCTCCTTATCTTACATATGTACCTATGCAAATATATATATATATATATATGTGTGTGTCTGTGTGTGTGTGTGTGTGCAATGCTAGCAAAAATCTCTTTTTCGAATTTTCAACATAAATCCGACGAAGCAAACCACAAAGCGTGAAGACTAAGGGTTAATGTGAAGTAGTATGAAATTGTCGTGTTTTCAAAGTGCTGCTTTACAGGATTCAATTATCTCGATTTTAGCAAAGCGTCGATTAGTTGATTCAACCAGATTAAATACTTCAATGTTATACTCAACTAGTCGTTGATCTTGGGGAAATACATGACATGTGTATTAAATAAAATTAAAGACAAATATCTAGAGCTAATTCTTTATTGAAGAAGCAATGGAAGATTAATTTCTTAATTTGATCAAAAATTAAGAAATTAATCATCAGTTGCTTCTTCACTATTATATTTTATTAAAAGATTCTTAAGTAGTCATAATTTAAGTCATTTTGTAATTATAAATTGATGTTGGAATACGATACATATATTACGATACATATATACATATATTTTCATATTACAAATATATACTTTAATAAATATTGAAATAAACGTTGCTAAGAAATGTTTTGAAATCAAATTGAATGTATAACTCATTCAAATACCTAGATATTAACATTATTTTATATATTGCAGTGAGTTTTAGCAAATATACGAAAATTAAGATATAGTCATTAAAATATTTTTATATTATTAAATACTGCTAGTCACCAATTTAAAATGAATTTATATAAAAGTTTTTTTATATGTAAAGAAAAATAGTCAATCATATTTCTATAAAAATCTCAAAATCTACACAAACTGGTAATTTATATAACTTAAAATTCTTTATATTGAAATTATCGATTATATATATATATATATATATATATATATATATATATATATATATGTGTGTGTGTGTGTGAAAGAAAATATAAACATGTTTAATAAATTAGTACAAATGATGAATTTAAAAAGAATACTCAAGAATGAAAGATTTAGTAATACACTGATGTCCAAGTGTATTCAACGAAAATATGCTGGTATTTTATTATTTACTAGAAATATTAAGTTTATTTTTTTCTATTAGTTGTTCTCACAACTTACATCAAAATGAAATATGTCATAGTTTTCGGTTGCTAAATATTATCCTTTGAGAAAGTTATAATTATGAATATTTAATATCTTCCTTAAAATCTGTTTCTGTACGCAAAATTAATATCACATATTTACCAATAGGTACTTACATATATACTCACACAAATATGGATATATATATATATATATATATATATATATATATGTATATATATATATATATGTATATATATATATATGTATATATATATATATATGTATATATATATATATATGTGAATATATACTCTTACATAAATGTAAATTATACTCGTATAATAAACAGTTATAAATATGTATTTTTTTTAAATAATTTTTCTTCATAAAAAACGATTTACTACATATACTTTTAAATGTCGATCTTTCCACTTATTTTATAGATTTTAAACTAAAAACATATAAGTATTGCTCAAATTTTAAAACAAATTACATTTTCAGCTTTGAAACAAATTTTAGATATTTTCATTGATCATAACTTTATTAATCACAAAACTTATGTACAAACCAGTGTTATTAAACTCAATTCATATATATATATATATATATATATATATATATATATATATATATATATATATATATATATATATATATATATAGAAGGTATATAACCGAGAAAATACTTTATACTTTTTTGAAAAAACATTTATTGTTAGTAGAAGTATAAGTATGTGCATGTAATAAATATGTCACTTTTATACGATATACAGAATTGCTTAGCATAAACATGAACAGAAGACATTTATTACAATAATACGCTTATTTATTTCCAGGGCCATTTCACTACAAAATTTTCATCTGGATATGATATTTTTTTCTTAAATATCTTTAACTGAATAACATTTTCTAGACGAATTAATTTACTATGTAGTAATACAAACTAGAAATAAAAGTGAATAAATTAAAATTTATAATTTAGTATTGATCTAACGTGTATATATATATATATATATATACATGCAATAATCACTTTTTTCACAGACAAAATAAGTTATATTGAATATTCTTTAAACAACAAGTACAAATTGGTAAAATAGATCTTTAATAATTTTATGATAAAAAGTTAAATATACGTATCAAATGTTGTGTATTTAAAAATATTTTTACTTTCCATTTGATATAATAAACAATCCTTTTATTACAAATATATTAATTACAGGAAACATTCAATTGTTGAAAATACCAAAAAACATATTTTTTAAAAAAAATATATATTCTCTAAATTTTGATAAGTTGTTAATTTTTATCATGATTTATAATATAGTTATTAACAAACAGTATACTACTGTAAAAAATTCTAGTGAAAATTATGCATTAAGTTATTTTTTATAAGAAATACTTAAACGAAATATTATACCGTGTCTTAATATTAGATCATAATTTTAATAGATAATGATAATTATTGAAATTTCAATTATACATAAACATCAATTTTCGAATAGTATTTTTTTAAATAAATAATTGAATAATTTTTAATATGTAATACTTCATTTTATTATAATTTGAATATAAAAAGCATATCTAAATATATATCCGTTGCTGGTTAAATATTAAATATTTTTTAAATCCACTTTCACTCTTCACACCGTCAAAAATATCTTTCTGATTGAAATATTCCCTAATTGATTATCATTTTCATGATCATTTATATGTAACCAATGGTGCTCCTTACATCCCAAAAGCGCTAAGGTAATGAAAAATGCCATAGTATAAAAAACTATTACAGTTAATTTTATTTTCAAGATAAGGATACTAGTACTAAAATAAAATTATACTCATATTCTAAAAAAAATCAAAAAAGACATTTAATTATTAAGTAACAAAAATGAATAATTTAATCGATTAAATATCTTAAGTATTTTTTAAATTTCGAATAAGAATTTTATTTGAAGTAGCATTTATTTTATTTTTTTTTCTCTTTTTAGTATTATTTTTTAATAATATTTTTTGTTATTAAATAATATATTATTTGAAAATAATATTTCTTTATTTAATTAAATTATGAATTAACATTATCATCTGAAATATAAAAAGATTGTTTTGTATATTTTTTTTATAATATTATTTTTATTTAAAGTAACCCTACATATCAATTATTATTCTATTTCTGAATTTTTAGTAAATAAAGGGATGAGTGTTCATTACTGCTAAAAAATAACGTTGGGAATTAACTGACTAATAGTTATGAATTAAATAATATAATATTCTTTTTAAGTGCAGGAAGAATAATTTATTTTAAATAACAGGGGGCTCTGACCACTACTCGCTACACTTGAAGATCTCCGGGGGGGGGGGGATTTGTCTCCTGCTCGCTGACGCTTTCTCTCCCCTAACAAATAACAGATATTAACAAATTATACGCACAAATAATCTGCGCAAAATAGAAGTCGTATAATTTTTAATAGACAAGTTTATAAAAATTAACAAAAAAATACAATGTTAAAATATGTAACATTTTTTTACTCTAAAGCTTCAGTGAATACAATATTTTGAATAAATTTCTTATCAGTTTTACACTGAAATCGTATACCCTCGTTCGTTGTACACCGTGAGAGAGCTACATACATGTGACTGATGTCAATCAATCAGAACAGACATCACGCGATATCTATCAACCAATCATTGATAATCGGGAATGGAAATTGTTAACGTGCTACTATTATGAAGAGGTGGTCCACACGAAAAATAAAAAAAGTTTTATGAAAATTTTATGATGGATTTATTTTTTATATAGAGAAAGATATTTTATTGGTATGAAACATTTTTCTTATTTTTCTGTAATGGTGCTTTCTATTATATAAAAAATCAGATATGTATACATATGCAGTGAAGTAAAGGAAACGTAAAAAAAATAAGTATATAATGATAATCTTTTTTTGTAGATATAAATTTTTATGAAAAAGAAGTTCAATTTCAAAACACGCTTACAAATTTCTCACTCTTACAACAGTGACATATTCAGTGATAATAAAATACTAAGTTTAGTTACAAGACAATTGAGTCCAATGATTAAATTTTAACTGAAAATTGTGTTACATAGACCCATCAAAATAGCCCCTCGTAAAATATTCAATTCAGCATGTACTATCATCAAGCAAGCATTCGTATTTTAACAATTCAAACAATCACAAAGCCACAGTCTATGTATTTCAACAGAAACATTTACCTCATACATTTTGAACGGAATCACGGAATCTAACTCATCATGCATAATAGAAAAGTTCTGAGGAGTTTGTGAACGAATTCGAAAATCGTGTAGGAACAAAGTTGTTTAATAATCCTACTACATTTATATTATATCGTATATAGTACGAATTCGACTTAGAAATGTGTATATGATACTTTACACACTATACTGTACAACCCACACTTATACATAACATGTTAATCAAGTCGGTAGCCTCGGGTTCAAGCCCAGCTTCCGCTACCCGCCGGTGAGTTATGGCACAGCGTTAAAATAAATTATCTTCTTTCCCCTACACCCGCGTGACAACAGCCACATTCACTTCAACCCCGTGTGCCTCACCTTGCCTATCTCCGGTACAGAGGCGGTTTTAAACATAAATAGGTCACGCGATCTTGTTTACTTAAAAAATGTATATACATATATATATATATATATATATATATATATATATATATAATGAATATCAATCTTTAATAATAATATTAACATACATTCAAACTCAGTTATATTTTTATATACTTCTCTCAATTAAAATATATAAGATATAATAATTACATTTGTTTTAACTTTAATATAACTAAATATTTCTATCAACCGTTGCTAAGAAGCAAAAATTCCTGTCTAAGTTGAGCTTTAAGTCTAAGAACTTTTTTTATAAAAGAACTCTTAACCATTTAGAAATAATTAAATTGAACACGTGTCTGCACTGAAATTCACTAAAAATCGATATTAGAAATTAATCTAATAAATAATGTAAGTGCGTACAACTTCGTTTTTTTGAAAATTAATTCTTTTGAGCCAAATATTAATAACTGAGGTATAGTATACTATTACTAATGTGGAATAACTTCAGAGATTAATTGAAAAATATCTTAACAAAATATTAATTTCAATATTTTATCAAAACGGTTATATACATAGAGTAATTACATATTTATTCAAAGGTAAATTCTTGACTATAATGATATGTAAAAGCATTATTTTAATATATATATATACATATATACGTTCTCTGGTGAAATATAAATAAATATTAAATTCAAATTATCAAGCGAATCTTACTTTAGAAATTAATTAAATGAACATCTTTGAAACAAATTAAAATTACAATAATATATTAAAAATCAAACTAATAGAACATTTACTAAACACTTGAAGAACGATAATGCAGACTGTAAAAAAACTAATCTACTATTGAATGTTATATATCTCTGACACAGAAACATATATATATATCTGTGTGTGTATTCAGTATTTAATGTAAATATCTGAAAGTTCATTACTTTTTATTAAAAACAAAATAAATGTGAACACAAACATGAATATGTGTATAACTTACAAGTAAAGAGTATAAATTAATTTTAAATTTGCTAACTCATTTAATGATATTTCATATAAAACAGAAAACATTCTAATAAAGCTAAGAATATAATGCATTTATGCAAATAAAACTAATTTATTTATTATTTTGCTTAAGTATAAAATTCATTGAAACAAGAAACTAAATAGGACTCATCCTTATCTTAACTTACAAATCATATCCATCGTTATAATTTCTATTTTTTCTATAATTTAAAATTATGTATTAATAGATGCGATTAAAACGCCCTTGAAATTTTGTAAAAATTAGAAACAATAACATTTGACTAATAATGAGTATAAAACAAGTAATTTGCTTCGATCACATCTAATGATTAGACGAAGATAAATTACCGAAAACGCAAATGAAATAAGTCTCACTGTAATGATAGAAAAGAGGAAAATTTTAAAAATCCTAGCTAGAAGTAAGGCTGGCATGAATGAGATCCACAAATTTAACAGAAGGTCAATTAAGAACAGACAAAAATGGAATCAAATTGACAAACCAAATTAAAAGACGTTTCAAACAATTTCTTCGTAGTAGAAAATAATTTAAAATAAATTCTATTCTTAGTAGTAGCAAATAATTTAGAATAAATTGTACAGTAATATTCTTTCAAATTTAATTTAATAAAATAAAATGTTATGTTATTTAAAATTCATTAAAGCAATTTCTAATACTAGTATTGAAAATATTTATTACCAAATATATTCCTGATTCATTTCAAATATTAATTATCAAAAATATATTTATTAATTAAATAACTATTTTATTACAACATATATATGTATATATATATATATATATGTACTTAAGTTGTATTTTGTTTAAAAAAAAATATTAAATCAATATAAAATAAATATTCAATATCCATAATCTCATTTCAAAGAATACATATTTTCAAAATATTAAAAAAAATGATAAATTAAATTATTAATTTAAAATAATTGTTAACATTATTCAAATTATGTCAAAAATAAAAAACATATTTCTAATGTTCTCAAAAATTATTAATCTTAATCAGAAATAACTTAGAAATATATATATATATATATATATATATATATCTCCCAAAATCAAAATCTCACATAATCAATTCCTGATTCTATTTACTAATTCAAAATATCCATATATAAATAGAATGTGATACAGTTAAATATGAATTCGCTTTCAATTTTTTTCATTTAGTAATTAATTTTCGATTAGTTATAAATTCTTTGAAAATTATTAATTGATTTTTAAACCAATACATGTGCTGTTAGATTGAAACGAAATTAAATTTATAAATGTATGGAAATATTTATGAAATAAAGAAATACAATTATATACATATGTGTATATATATATATATATATATTCGTATGTATACAGAAAAACTTGTGAAATGAATGTGTGTGTACCTGCAAGTGCGTATATTAAATAACAGATTAAAAACACTGAATCACTGTATTCAATTTCCATATATAACTTTGTATGTAAAAATGTCAGAAAAATAATTCATTCAACTTTTCGCTAATTAAAATTAAAATTTAAAATTTTGACAAACATAGTCGATGTAAAAAATATTAGTCCGATGCCGATTTTCGAAACATTAATAAAATAATACAATTATTTCGTCATCATTAAAATATTCACAGCGATTTCCAGTCAGTAATGAAACACTGCATCATACGTTGTTTCGTCGGAGCCCGACCCCACTGTGCTGTTTTTCCTCTAGGGGTTGAAACAAGTGGGTGAACGAAAACGAGGATGAAGCAACAGACGTAAACAGTTTCCACCGCTTTCGCAATGTTGATGGACACGCAAAACAGCATGAAATGTCAAATTAGCGGCGAATCATTTATTGTTTAGTCGGCGATGACTGTTTTGGTCAATTTTTCACAGCGGCGTACTGTTTTCGTTAATTTTTATGGAAGCTTTTGTTTAATAACTACAGACAACATTATTGGTTGCATTCATTTTTTAAAAGTAATGGTATTAAATTAAAGCCTAAGAGTATCGCATGACGCACATTTACATATTCATGAATGTATACGTATAGTGCATTTTTTGAGTGAGTATTTAGTATTTTTTATATCTTGTTATATATATATATATATATATATATATATATATATATTATTATTATTAATACACTATCTATTTAAATTCACATAAATAAATATTATGTATTTCATAAAAGAACTCGCTTTATTATCATTAAGTCTATGTTAGTGATATTAGGGTAAAATTTAGTCATAAAATAAAGATAATTCATAAATATTTTATCACATAATTTAAATAATATTTCAGTAAGCTTTACTAAAGAGAATAATATAACTGACAATTTTTTTTAACAACTGCAGCTAGAAATATATTTAAAAAAGAAAATGTATTAATTCTGAAACCTCTTAGCTTTATAAGTTTCAAAATACATCAATTATGTGAAATAAATTTATTATTAAATATAATGAAGGAATTTATATTATTTAAAAATATTCTTTAATATATAAATTACGAAAATATCTAGTTCAATGATTTATTTCTATATATTAAGTTAATTTGTTTAATGATATTAAAAATAAGTTGAAGAATCCTATAAACTTTTTTCAAATATAGAGTAATTCTACTCAGGGTTCCACACAAAAGTATTAAAAAAATGGAAAAATTAAAAAAGGCATGTTATCTACCATTTAGTATTTTATTTGAATTGTACGAGTATTTTAGTACTGAACTAAAATACTAAATAAAAAAGAATATTACTTTTTTTTAACACCTGCGCCTTTTTTTAATACTTCCATGTGGAACCCTAAATTAAATCATTCTGTGTAAAGAAGTAAAAATACTTTTTAAATTAACAGAGTACAGATTTTTACTGCAAGTCAAAATCTGATAAATTTAAATTGTTCTATTTACAAATATTAGATTATTAGAAGCGTATAATTAACTTGAAAATTCAATTTTCTATTATTTAATTTACATTAAAATACTGTCAAATTCAAACATATTTATTATCTATGATATGGATTTTCTTAATGAAAATATATTTCTGAAATCCAAACTTAATTTTAAATATAGCTTATTTTAAAAATATAATAAAATATTTTTTAATTTCAAATTTAATATTTTCTTTGTATTTAAAATAAGTGTTTTAATATCATTTATTAACAGTTTTATTAAAATATTAATAGTTTATTTTTAGTACACATTATTAAAGAAAAAATAATTTTTTGAAAATTAAAATCAAAAATAAACAATTTTAAGGAGCATTTTACATAATATACTAGTCTGTTAATGTGTGTATATCTGTTATTTGGATTTTTCATAAATCAAAAATCACAGTCATAAAATGTGAATACAATTATGTTTAAATGAAGTTGGAAATTGAATAGGATTATCACTTAACACTATCGGCATGAAAATTAATAAAAATTCACTTACTTGCATTGTACATAAGCACAAAGCGAAATCAAATTACGTGTAACAAACAGCATAACATAATAAGATATAATCTAACCTAACATAATAATTATTTCATAGTTCGTACAAGCAGTTAATCATACAGCACACTACGTCGTTTCTTGGTTTTGCCAGTTGATGACGTTTCCGTTTCCCGTAGACATGCCGACTAGTGGTACTCTCTCTTGAATACTATTAAGAAATTCATTGTGCCTACCACATACATTTTCAGTATAGTTGGTTAAATGTAGGTATATAGTGCATTTGTCGCAAAATTACCACTATATTCCGACAAAGTTTCTTACTTTATCTTATGTAGAATAACAAATATGTTTTGAGACATATTTATGTATATATATATAATTGTTAATATTATATTTCAGGTCAAAAAGTACATACTATTCAATAATTTTATAACAACTTGAAGAAAATTAGAAAACAAAATATCAGTATATATTTATTAGAGCAAAAAACAAACTGAAAATGTATGAATGTATATTTAATTTAAACCTAATTTTTTTAAAAAAAGAATGATACTTCAGTCCAAAAAAATTTGAAATACGTGTATTAATAAAGAGAATTCTAGTATGTATAAGATAATCTTAATCTACGAAGGTAAATATACAATTTTATGAAGAAAGTCATTTTACAATCTTAATTAAAAAATATAATTGTCATATATATATATATATATATATATATATATATATATATATATATATTCACGAAGCATTCATTATACAGATATCAAAAAAATAACGTCAATCTTACTGCAATAATTCTTTTTGGAAAATAGTCATTAAAACCAAAAATAAATACACAAAAGATTTTTCATGTCACTTTATATTATCTTAATTTATCGTTTATTACCATTATAATTTATAAATAAAGATGTCACAAAAACGTGACAAAACATTACGATTAAATCTTTTTATATTAATTTTTATTTTATATTATGATAAGCCACATTTTCGTTATATATATATATATAGAAAAAGAAAGACAATGATAAATATGTATGTGTAAGTATACATTTATAAAATAAAAACACTGCGAATTTCTTTTCCGGGCTTGTTAAACGAAAACTTAAATCTCGAATGGAAACGACATTGGGCGTGTGTACACAGTGTATTTGTATGTGTAGGAGGGATCGCGCAAGATACAAATCTTAGAAAAGCGTAGAAATGAGGAAGGTACGTAGAAGCAGCAGCAGTACGGCGGACGTGTTATGTAACACTCTGATATATGCGCGCCATGGACATAAATCTTTGAAATCTTATTCCGCGCGTCCGACACTCAACCGCCGCTTCAACAGCACCTAGTTGTAGACCGCGATCTCACACCTCGACATACCCTTACTTTCAACCCAGAGGTATCTCTTCTTTATTCCACTTTCCCGCAAGTCCGACTCTACCAAATTTTATGTTTCGTGCTGCTAAATTTTGTATGAGAATTGTGCGAGATAATGTAATTAATGGTAACTTCATTCTTTTTACGTTTTATTTCGCATTTATTTAATTTTAAATCAATAAATAAATTAAATTTATAAGAACTGTATTAAAATTGAATAATTTAGTTTCAATTTTTTATTACACAAAAAACATTAAGTGTTTATCACACTGATTGAGAGTTTTAAAGATTATTAAAAAAGATATAATATATAAACTTAAAATCAAACATTTCTGACATAGTACTGTAAATAATATTATAAATTTCATAATTGCATCTTCTTTAATGTTTACTTTATTATACAATTCAACGATTTATTTTTTAATTGAAATTATATTGACAGAAGTGCTTTAATATAAAAACTTTTAGTTCACCGTGTATAGATGAAATATGTGTTCAGAACGGAACGTTTTTATTAAAGATTAAAATAACAGTAGTTTTCAGTAAAATAATCAAACCTTATTTTCAGATTTATAGACATCACTCTAACCACTGATAAAGCATGTGCAAATTCAATAAAACTTTTACCCGATATTGTTTTATATTTGTTTCATACTTTATGTTATATAATATGAATTGTATTATTTATTCTTTATTTGCTTTTAAAATCAAATATATATATTAGCTTTAAATTCCTATTAGTTTGAAAAATATTTTTAACACAAACATTTCAGAAACCATTCAAATCGACCATCATAAAAACAATATTAAAACTTTTCAATAAAATCTTTTCTTTTCTTTATTACGAGTTTTTATGGCTTTTTTACAAATTTAACAATTTTGAACGAATAATCTAAAACCTCTGTAGTATCTGGATAACAATTTACTCTTTGTTCTATAGTATAAAAATAATAACTTTAAACCTCTATACTCAATATTTTAACACAATTTAACGCAATAATAGTTAGCATTACTAACATTTCATTCAATAACTGAATATAAATATTTTTTAAAAATGTACATGAAGTATTTTAATTGTAAAAAAAACATTTGCTACATGTTAAATTTATTTTATATAATATGAAATGTCATTTTGTACTGTAGTGTTTTTTTATACTAAACAGAACGAATATTTTCCAATGTTTTTGTGAGTTATATAAAATTGTAAAGTTAAAAAATATCAATGAAATCATTAAACATTCAAATATTACATTAAAATCTATGAAAACTTTACATTCATTATAAAGCACATAAAGTTATAAAGTAGTAATAAATTCCAATTAATCTTAGTGACCTCGAGTATAACTGATTTTCTGTATTCTGAAGCTTAATCAACACTTCTAATTAATAACCACTTGTGTTGAAACACAATATCGATGCATAAGTCATAAGTGTCAAGCTATAAACCCATCCTTAAAGATAAGCTCAAATCATGTGCTATAAGGCTATGTACTCGTATATGTTATTGATCATCGGTAAAGTATGAAGTTATTTAATTTAAAAGTAACATTTAGAAATTAGTATTGTAAATATTTTAATTTTTTTCATAAAAAACACTTTACATCCATACATATAAAGTCAATTGTATTTAAGTTATTTCCAGGTAAACTAATATACTAATTTTATGAAACGCAAGTAACGTCTGAACATTTCATTTTTTTACTTTTAACAAATATTCCATCATTTTCAGTAAGAATTTACATAACTGTTAAATATTTACATTTACACATATTTCAAATAATTTCTAAAATAAATTTTCTACAAGAGAACAAAGTATATTGATTTAAAACAGTAAATTTCATTATTTAGATTTAACTATAGAAATATATGATCACTCGAAACGACATAATAAAATTTAACCATGATTGAATGAAGCTATTCGTTAATGCTATCACAGATACACAAGCATAGAATGAAGTGTTACAAGCTATAAAATAAAAGTATATATAGATGTTGCTTTTATTTTTACACTAGATGATAAATATTTTCAATTACCTTCATAAAACATACACAATTTTAATTTATAAACGACATTCATATATTTGTTTATAACATTTTTCTTGCTCTATAAAAATTATATTAACAATATATCTCAATCATTAAGCTGTGTAAATGCATTAATATATGATTTTAAATTTTTTTACAAATTTTAATGGGATTTTATTCGAAATTGTCGAATGATGACATACGAATTTCTAGCTATAAAATGTGAAAATAATATTTTTTTATAGAAAATTTACAATTTATTATACGTATTATTCAGATATGTACCGAATTTTTTTAGAATATTTTTTATGAGAAATTATTTAATAATTATCAAACCGATTCGATCGAAATTTCTTAAAAACGTGGGAAATATTACAGACAAATTATAATACAAAAGTTTGAATTTAATAGTAGGAAAAATGATAAATAAAATGTTCAATAAGCAACCTTCTATTAAAATAAATCAAATATAAACAAAACAGTATTCATTAAATTCAAATCTTTTAAATAATATTTTTAAATAAATATAATTATTTCAATAAAAAAGCGAATTTCCTAACAATTAATACCAAAAATTATATATTTTTTTCAGTATTTAACTTAAATTTGGTAAACTTTTTGTAACTTAGATTGGTAGTCGTTAACAAAAAAAATGATTAACTAACCTTAATCAATTATGTTAGTGAATTCATGTCCTACAAAACCAATTTCAAATACTTGAACTCACACCGTACAAAATAATGCAGTTTGTGCAGTATTTCGTACAAACGAATTATTGAACTGGGTTTCTCTTTTTTCTTTTGCACAAAAACGCATAAAGATATATAAAAATGTATTTATATATATATATATATATATATATATATATATATATATACATACATAAAATTATTATTAATCTCCAATATTTGTAAGTTTATTTAAAAAACATACATGTTTGTTTCCGAAGTACTAATATATGTATCAATAATTATTTCATTATTAAGTTAAACAGGAATATTAAATATTTATTTATGAAACTTATCCACACTTCTACGTTTTCTTTTAATTGAATGGACTTTTTCAAAACACAAAAAAAATTTAAATGAAATTAAAAATCAAATATACCCCTAATTTATAATTCATTGTTTGCAAACAGGTATTTTATACATAAATCAAACCATATAATTACAAACATATTTTGTTTCAGTTGCATTCATTGCGTCGCTTAATGCAAGGAGATGCGAAGCATCCGAAAGCGCCGCTTGGTAACAACTTCCGACCACCACAACCACTGCATCATCGTCCCGTGAGAACGAACATAGATTTCAACGTCAAGCAGGGACAGGTGGGGTCAGCATCAGACTTCTTTATTGTCTTCATATTTCTTTCTCTATGTTGACATAACTAGATTACTTTCAGTTGATTTTTGAAACTGTTTTCACAGCTTTTATTTTTTTACTTTGATTCTCCTTTAAAACCGTGTATCTTTCGATTACTATATAATATATATATATATATATATATATATATATATATATATATATATATACACACACACATTTATACTACTTGTAAATAATACAATAAAATGAACTTTAAAATTAAAAAGACGAATTTTGCGTCTAATAAAATTTGAATATTACTTTCATTATAATTTTTCTCTTTTTCAAAACATTTAATATAATTTTTTAATTATCAATAAATTTTATACCCCAGTAAATTACCTTTATAAAAAGATTCTCTATATTTTTATATTTTGAAAACTTTTTTATAATTCGTGTTTATTTTTCGAAAAATAATATGCACACATGAAAAAATTCTAGATAATATAGACATATTTAAAAAAATTGTATAAAAGTATCCATCCGTTTTTATTGTATCATTATATACGGGAGACTAACTTGCAAATAATAAGATTATTCCTTTAAAATGTCTTCTTTTTTCAAACAAAAATAACAATATTAGGTCACTTCTAGATACATTGGTTCACTTTTATATACATTTATGCAAGACAAATAAAATTATTCGAATAAATAATTTTAAAATATTACTAACTGTAACTGAGCACTTTGCTAAAGTTTTGTTTTTTATTTTATACGCAATTTTATACCAATATTTTTTTATGATATAATAGTAATTCATTCCATCAATTAATAATCAATTAATCAATTCGTTCCATCTAAATTTATGGTAAGTAATAAAAATTGGTTTTAAGACAAACAAGAAAACTCTTGTGAAAAACAGCAATTACTTTGAACATAAACATTAATATACTGATATGTTTACTTACTCAAATATAATAAAGACGTAATTACGACTATAATTAAACAAACATGTCGGTCAATATGTAATGTGGACAGATTTGTACCCTTGTATCTGATTAATTGACACAGCTTTAGGTCAAAGTTTACAGAACATAACGTTTACAAACGTAGACACAAACGTTCGTATCACTATTATAGTGAGTGTTGTTAAAATATTTATACTTTTTCCTATCTTGAATTTTATAAAAAAAATACGTAAACTTGACTTTGTACACTGTAAAATTAAAACCGAGTATTTCGTGTATACTCATATATATATATATATATATATATATATATAAAATACATATATATATATATATATATACATATATGTTATTAAAAATATTTATATTTACCACAGAAAATAACTGCTTAAGGAATAATTAATTGCTTTTAGAGCATTCCATGCCTTAAAAAGTTTTTCTCATTCCTAAAAATATTTTTTGTAATAGTCTTTGACAATCTTAAATATCACTTTTGGTGTGATATTATTAATGTCTTGTTATTTTTATCTATTGTTCTTTAGATTTAAAATGGTTATCCTTGTATTTTTACTTTATAATATAATTATTATAAATAACCATAAATTAAGACGTATCTTGTGATATGTTTTGTTATCAATAAATATCATCACTAATTTTCTCTCTCAAATGATATACTTTTCTTTAAAAATTAAATATTTTATAATTAATATATCTCAAAACTAATATATAATCTGCATATAAATCAGTTTAACTTCTATTCCAATATATTATTATTTATATAGATGATAATTTATAGATCTAAAAACATCACTTCTTTTTTACACTTCAGATATCTTAATTTCAAAAAATACATTATTAATACAACAGAATTAAATGTATACAATTAAATTTAATTACTTTTTGAAAATATTATATTCCTGTATTCGTAACTTTTATCTTTTTTCTTATTTTTCATGAAATGGGATGATTTTGTTCAACTGAAAGTAGTGATAAAAAATACCATTAATAATGTAAAAGTTCAAGCATAAATGAAAAAAGAAAGCAAAATTTCGTTTAGTCTGAGTATCTATGATTTATTATCTGCTGTGTTATTTATCAATCCGTTAATGTCAAATGCACTTTAGTTATATGTGTATCCTAACATAGTATAAGGAACTTTAATGATACAGCTCAAAGCGATTTACAGTTTCTCTGCTTTAGTGTTCTGCAGTTAGTATTGTTACCGCAGGCAACAATTACTCAATTAATTTACGTATGCACATATATTACTGTAATAGCTTATAGATTATTGTTTATAAGCTCAAACATGCACGTTATCATATTGACGTATTGGATTAACAGTGTACCATTTCTAGAAATTCTATTAGTTGATTATTATATTAAATATTCAAATTTACGTTCAAAATATATAATTTATAATACAGTTCCGGTTTCTTACTATTTATTTATTTATCTCAATTTTCCTTGACTCTCAACGATCTTATAAAACAAATGGAAAATTTATTTGAATATTAAAATATAAAGAATAATGTGTAATTTAATAAAATTCTTGCATTTTGAATAAATACATTAGTTTAATAATTGTTAAGAAAAAAAGTTAGAAAAATTATGAGAAAACCTCTCTTTTATATCAATAAATCCAATTTATTTTCAAAAAATTTAATGAAAAATATTTATTTTTACTTACAGAAGTCTACTAGTTTTAATTGATTTTACACTTAAATGAGGACATTTAATAAAAATAAATGTTTAATTATATTTAGATTTAATTTATTTTATATGAACACTGCCACTTTATCTTATTTTGTTTTCAAATAAATGCTTAAGAGACATACAATAGTTTTAAAATAAAATTTTAATTGTACAACAATGTAAATTTTACTATTAGATAATAATTTTTATTGGAAATAAAACAATAATTTTTTCACTACATAGATATAATAAAAAAATAAAAATTACTTTAATGTTGGTATAAATTTAAAAAAATTAGAAATTTATCTTATAGCAATTATAATTCTTGAAATCATTTAAAAATACCTTGAATAGAATATTACAATTTTCGTACTTAGAAATAATATGTCTGAAACGATATTCAGTTTTATAACTTATCGTTAATCACTTTGACGTAAAAATCAATAGAGCAGATATACTTCATAAAATAATATCAGGTGTCAATTAACGTTCACATTTATTTTTCACTAAATAATCCATCATAATTGATTTTTTAACAAAATTTTAGTTTAAATAAAATTTTCAATTTTTCAACTGTCATTTTTTACAATCTCGTTGTCTTGAGTAATTAATTATTTTTTTTGATTTATAATATTACATGCCCCTTTTTACGGTAATTATACTTTATTTTATATTCTGTATTACTTTCATTTTATTTTTATTATCATATATATTCATTTTTATAACAAATTGAAATACATTTGACGATTTTCACAATTTCTAATAAAAATATTTTAATTTATTCTCAACTTGTAAAAGTAGTTTTTTTAGTTATTTAGTTAAATCGTCTATTAATGGCTTATTTGAATTACATTTTTACATTTAAATATACTTGCATATATGATCGATGTTAATTTTAGTCTTTCATACCTATTTAAAATAAAATATTGTCTATATAACTATTTTTTTTATAATTTTCTACTTTAATTTTATAGATATGATCATTTTTCCAATGTTTGATAGTGAAATGAATCTTTATCAACCTTTTTTATTTTTATTTAATGCATGCAACGCAGTTTCCTTATCATTCCACTAGAATATCAAGCTTAGACCTATGCAAAATGAAACAAATGATTCTACATATGCCCTATAATAAATTACTTCACCTACTTCTATAATATTTCAGTAACGGATTCACTGATATCAAGTCAAGTAAGCTCTTTATTTAGTTATATATTTCATTGTATAATTCTAAATATTTTTAGTAAAACAGATTTATTTTTTTTCAAATATTCTCACCTATTACTTCAATCCCTGTTTAAATTTCATACTCCAATAATCTAAGTGTAATACACTTTCATATAACTATGAAAACGCTTTATAACCATGTAATTATTATATTATTCATGAGGTTATATTTTTCATATATATATATATATATATATATATATATATATATATACACATAAATATATATATATATATATATATATATATATATATATATATATATATATATCTAACATGTAACAAATATAGTATTATTTATAAAAAAAATACAGTTATATAAATACAAATAATATATATAATCATTATATTTTTCGAGAATTTATTATTTTTTTTATATTGATAATACATTTTATAAATTATTATTTTTATCGGTAGATATATATATATATATAGAGAGAGAGAGAGAGAGAAAGTTTTCTTTCTATAAAAATGCACACAATTTGTGTTTTATTACATGCATACACAATAAATTTTCATACAAAACATCGCAAATTACATTAAATATAAATTCATGTTGTTGACCAGTAATCGTAAATCAACCAAAAGGGAGTATACTTTTATAGATCTGAAACGTTATGTTATTTGATCAAAATAAAGACGACTGTATTGAATGTATGTGTTATATATATATATATATATATATATATATATATAAATATATATATATATATATATATATAATCTACCAACACATAGATCTATACACTCACATCATGTGACGTTAGTAAATGGCAGTATTGCCTCTTGACCCTGTGGTATGTTCTACCTATATGTATTTTTCATATCCACTCAGCATAAAGTATCATGCCTGTCTATTCGTATGTCAATTTATTCATACCAAATTCTTTATTATCGGATATTCATGTATAACTCAATGCATACATACACGGACGGCTACTTATATATATATATATATATATACATATATATATATATATATATATATATATATATATATACTTAATATGTAATTTTATGGGTACAATATATACATACATATTTAAGTATTTATGAATGTAAGAGAATTTATTTAAGTACATATTGTTAAAAACGACGTTTGTATTTAATGTCACATTTCATTTAAAAAAAATGACATTTATTTTAACGTAAATATAACTCACGTAGTATTTGAAAAATATATTCTATATTATATGACTATGGAATGTTTGAAATAAGTTGATTTAAAATACAATTAACTTAGACTTTTCATTGCACACTGTATGAACAAACATTTTTAATAAAAAAAAAATTTTTTTAAATAACTCCTAAAATTTCAAATTATTATATTTTTAAGTATAAAATAAGGTCAAAATTAAAATTTTTAAGAATATTCAACTTTTATTTGATTATTATTTTAATAAGTTATAATATACACACTGATTTATATAAATAAGTAATAAATACCATTATTTTTACTACCTGTTAACCTGTTTCAACGTTTTCAAAAGAGTATATACATGTTATAGAAAATTATAATTGAGTTCATTTATTCATTATAAATATTTATCACATATATATATATATATATATATATATATATATAATTATAGATAGATAGATACATAAAGAGATAAATATCCATATATATATATATATATATATACACATATATGTCCATAATTAAACAAATTATTAATAAAAAACAAATTTTAGAACAAAATTGAACGATTATACTTATATACTCTTAATATCTTTAGTTCTATTAATATTTATAAATTGTATAATTTATAATGAGTTGAATAAAATAATTAAACTGAAGGGAAATCATAAAATTAACATTTTTTTTATTTATTACAGGGAGGCAAATATTGTCCAAGCATGTACAAAGACGTTTACTACAAAGCGAATAGTTGGAAACAACACTGAAGACAACTAAAGAAGAAATCAATTGATTAGTGATTGAATTTGTGTTAATGTAATATATTAGCAATGTGTATAAAGTAAAAAAATCGTGTATTAAATAATAAACAATGTATAAAAAAATATAATAATTGAATTAATATAAAATTATAAATATACTTTAAACAATTATGGACACAGAAAGAAATGTGAAAACTAAGAATTTATAATAAAAGTACAGTGAAAATGTATGAAAACTAAACATATCATATTTTGCAAATATTAAAAAAAAATAAAAATAAATGTCTGTCAAATGGAATGTAAATGCTGAATGTGAAATTTTATGAAAAAAATGTTATTTCTTTCTAGTCAATTTATATTAATATAATTACATTATATATATATATATATATATATATATATATGCTGTAAAAAAAAGAAATATTCTTTTCTAATTTAAAATCAAAGATATTTTCTATTATTATTTATATTTCTTTTCATACTTTCATTCTAGACTATTTCATATTGCATCATCGAATTTATTTGTTCACCTTTTAATCGGTTCACAAATCTCATTTTTATTTCCATTATATTTGAAATTTCAATATACTATATAATTCAATCACATTTTCTTTCTTTCCTATAAGTGAAAAGCTATGAAACTATTTATATCATTTTTATCTGTTTTAAGTCATTCTTTATAATTTATTTGTTTGTTTAAAAATTCCAATGTGATTATAACTTTTATTCTAAAATATTTTATTATTCAGTTATCTTAATTCATATATACCCATACATATATTAAAAGAATATTTTCTGGAAAACAAGTTTCTTAATAGTTAAATTGATATATAAAATTATGTTAAAAATTCAAATATTATTTATATTAAAATGTAAAATGCATTTAAAAAGCGTTAAATATTAAGTAACCAAATAATAATGCAATAAAAGCGTATTATACTATGTGAATTAGTTTTATCGCAGTTTGTTTCAAAAAATGTATCCATTGTTTTGAAAATGGATTTTATCCTAAAAAAGGCGAGTTCTTAACGATAATATTCAATCTCGAACTTTAAACTTATATATATATATATATATATATATATATATATACATATATATATACACATATATATATACACATATATATACATACATACATATATATATATACATACATATATATATACATACATATGTATACATACATATATATATATATATCTATATATACATTCATATGTATACATACATATATATATATATATATATACACAGTAAACAAAAATTATATAATTTAAAATCATTTTTCATAAAATTTCATAGCTTATCGTTAAAACTATTGTAGATAATATAAAAAACTAGATAATGCTTTTAAAACCAAAAAGCTTGAATATTCTATAATAGTATAAAAAAAATTATTTGTACGCTTCAAAAAATGTTTTTTTTTAAAAAAAAAAGACGGTCAAAGATTTGAAATTTATCTCTGAAACTTCATTATAAATACACTGAAGATAATTCATCATATCTACTCATATCATAAAAAATGTAATATCAAAAAATATATCATTATATATTATAATAAACAAATTTCTATATATAAATATATATATATACATAAACCTGTAATAAATAAAATAATGTTTTAATTATGTTTCTATTTTTTATTTTTAAATATTGTTTGCATTATACATCATTTTGTTAATAAAATAAGTACGAAAAATATTGTTTAATTTATTTACCATTTCTTAATATTTCTATGAAATGTGATCAACCCTCTATAAAAAATCCTTTTAGCCCTACTTTTTAGGGTATATGCATTTAAAAAATGTATTATCATTAGAAATATAAAATTAATGCTCGTTTCACGTCGTCTTATTAAAAAATTCTTTTCAGAATAAAATAACACATTTTTTACTTCATAACAAAGAATATAATTCAATAAAGAGCAGTAACTGTAAAAAACATTTCTAAAATTTTAATACAACGCCAAAATTAAATGTCGTCAGAAATCAAAATAAGGAGAAAGACGAACTGAAAATCACCTTCGACTCTGAGACAAATCTCTTCAAATTTATAAATATTAAAATTTAATAATATTCTTGAAGAGATGTAATATTTCTGCTGCTATGTAACTAATAAATAGAATTGACGCGAAGGCAAGGAGCACAATCTCGTCGTAATTAATTTATCTTCGAAACCTTCAACAGATTTATCATTACGTACAACGACGACGGTATGAAACCACTCTTCTTGAAGCGAGTAATAAGTAAAATGTCGTGCGACTCACTTGCCAGGTAAGTAATTCGTCCGGAAAAGAAGGTATAATCTGAGATCCCTCGAGCTGTTCTAACCACCCCTGCGTAAAAACTTGTCATGATATAGATACTCTCATGTAATGAAGACAATAAGTCTTAGGTAATGTCTCTAATATCAATTAAATTTTGTTATCAAAAAAATTAAGCAAACTGAACAATGCCATATTATGTTAACAAACTGTAAAAACTTCCACTAGTTAAATAACAAAATATCAGAAATGTTTAATATTTTTTTAAATATTATATATATAATATATATATATATAATGCACACAAAGGCATTTATTATTAATTTTATTTTGTTACACAATTTCAAAATTTATTAACTTAACACGTTTACAAACCGATTTTAAATTAAAAATGTTGTTTTTTATTTATTTTTTAAATAAAATATTGTTCATTTTTTTATCTGCTAGACACTTTTATAACATTGTTATAAAAGAGCAATATAACTTAAACAACGTCGCAGAAACTCTCATTTACAACTCATTGATTACAAACGCGTCATTCAAATGGCTAGAGCTCAGTTGTCTTAATTATTTCTTTGAATGTGAAGAAGTGCGAACGCGAGCAAGCGTTACAAAAAGATTTTTTTTCATTTAAACGTCAAGTTTTACTGATAGAACAAGTATTTTTCCATACAAATAAGATGCAACGGAAAATTACCATAGTGCAATTATATGGTAATTTTTATTAAACTGAATTCGTTAAAAATAGAATAAACGTTGTTCAGATCTTTCCTACAAATAATACTTTCATACACTTATTCATTTTTTATATAATATACAATATTTTTCATTTATATTTGAATTCTAGATATTTAAATTAATTTCACTGGTTATATTGAAATATGTATAAAATTTAAGAAAAAACACTGATAATTCAATTTCTAATATCTTTTTGAAAGTATTTAGGATTATATACCAAAAGATTAGATTTATATAGTAATAATTTATGATCATTTAAGGATAAAAAATGTTTTCAAAAAATTAATCTTTTTTACCAAAAAGATCGTAAATTATAAATAGTAGATTTATTACTCAGAAAATATCTTCAAAAATATTTTTATATAGTTATTAAAATATTCGATGAGGCTTTCTTGATGATTTTATAAAAAATGAACTAATTTTATATTTTAAAGAAAATTATTTTTTTAAATTAAATTCTAATAATTTTTATAACAACTTTCACGTACTAGTTTTAAGCTTATTGATTTGTTTAAGAAAAAATTAATAGTTTTATTGTTGAAAAATGAAGATACATTTTTACGATTTGAAATTTAATAAATCTATATCTGAAAGGTACATAAAGTGGATAAATATGTTCCGATTTAACTCATTCAATTTTCATTAAGTTTGAAAAAAGTTCTATTTGGTCTTTAATATGCTGTTTGATGTTGAAAGCTGACCATTTTTTAACTAAACAAAATCGAACACTTTTTTAGATTATTTTTTTTAATAGTCCAATTTCTAACCAAAATTGTTGGATATTATTGTTTCGTTGGCAGATAGTAACTCAAAAAGGAGAATTCACTTACAATCTTGCCAAAAGAACTACCAAGACGTTTTGGAGATTTGGTTAATTTAATTTCACTTCATTAATTTTTCTAGATATTTTCATTCTATTACTATATTGAATTTATTTTTATCTCCAGTAACCCACGAATCCAAAGTCAGTCTTTACTAAATCGCTCAAGAAAATAATCACATGCTAAGACCTAATATATTAAATTCTTTTACTATTAAATACAGTATCTATTAAATATAATACCAGCATTGAAATTATCCAAACTTTTTAACATACTAAAATTTCATTAGTGTTTATTCTTTCAATCGATATTCGTGTATTTATTTCCAGTGAAATGCTCATTAAAAGAGTGAGAAACTCTGCTAAAACGCTCTTTATAGCAATTTCACACGAGAATTTTTGTCCACATAGTATGGCTCCTCAGCTAAAAACATATTAATCAATATGTGTTTTTTGTGGACTCTAAGTGAATGAATTTATTGATAACGATGTGTTTTCCATTAAGGAAAAACATTTTATAACGTCACCAATTTTATGTAAAACTGTTCATTGAGAACACTGAATGTCCAAATAGTGTTTATGAATCTTAAATGTGATAATTGATATTAATTCCTTAAATAATTTCAAAATTACCATTAAACACACACACACACACATATATATATATATATATATATTAAATAACATTTTTATATCAATTGAGTGTTTTAAAAACATAAAATACCCTTTAGTTACAAAAATTAATTTGTCTAAAAACTCAAAAATCCAGAATATTAAAATGATGCCGTTTTACAAATATGATCAACTGCGATTTGTTTCAAAATTTATCTATTTCACGGCAAAAATGTTTATTTTTCGTTTCACATTGTGTAATTTGTGATGATACAGTTTAGATAACAGTGTGGGATTAAACGAATAAAAAAGTCCCCTTCGTTTTGAAATGTGTCAGGTATCAACATGATCTCAAACCTTTTTGTTTGCTGATATGAATCAATGATTTTATCTGTTAACAATATAGTAACACATCTGTATATATTACAAGGATTTGTTGGATTTTTTTATTAGTTTGAGCTTTTTATATTTTAATGCATTTTATATATTAAAATTGATTTATTTGTATACAATTTTTCATATGAAAAAGCTGATTGTAATTTTTTTCATTTCCTAAAAGAAATTTGTTATTCATATAAAAACAAATAAAAAAGAAATATAAAATAATCTTTCAACCTACGAAAATTATGATATTTTGTACAATAAGTACATTTTTCCCTTTTAATAAATTATAAAAAAGTACTGTAAAATTATTTCCTTCCTGGTAATTGTATCCATTATAAAACTTGAAATGAATATTTGTTTAATATCCCAAACATTAAAAAAGTGATATAATTAATCTGATACACACATACATATATATATATATATATATATATAGACAACTTGGTTATTATGTTCCTGTTAATCATACGAATACGCGAAAAGAAAAGCAGAGTTTTAATGCCAAAACTTATATAGAAGTCTAAGAAGAATTATACTCTTAATATAATTTCATAATTTCTAGAAAGAGTTTAATATGTTTGAGAAGGAAAAAAGATTTTTATTAGTTTTTTTACTTCGAGTTTTATTTGTACGAATCTCTTATTACCGAGTATAATTATTGAGCGAGTCATTTGCAGAAAGTTAAACTTGAAGGCAAATTTTTACAAAGCAATATATTTTTTATACCAGAAGTATAAATGAACAGCGGTATGTATTGTACAAGCAATAATTAAACTTGATACATATTTTCAAATGAGTGTTAACGCAAGTGTTACATCAAGTATTTTAAAGTTCATTGTTTTTATTTCATGTAAAAAAATTTAATACGCATATAAAAATTACTTATATTCAAGAAAATATCACACAGAGGCCAACACAATAAATTAATATTAATTTTTTTCCTTATAGGTGAATATATTGAGTATTGTTAATGAATATCATTTCTCTGACAATTAATCCAATTGCAAGTTATTTATCCCTTATTTGTATACAAATTTCTTAATGTATACTAAATTACCTTTAACATTTTTCATTTTTTTTGAACGTAAATAAAAAAACGTGATTTTATTAATTTAATAAAAACGTTCATTATAAAAAATTAATTAAATGAACAAAATTGTATGAATTTCGTTTTGAATTTCATTTGTTTGGATTAAAGAACGATTCAAACAATTATCATATACATCATACAATATTATATATATATATATATATATATATATATCAATTATGTATCAAAGAATTATTATTAGACATTCATCAACATTACCTAATATATTTACGTAAGAGGAAAAACATTAATAGTAATTTATTTTATTTTTAAAATAGTGATATTTTTTTAAATTATATAATATATAATTATTAGCATTTCTAAAATCGACAATATTATTTTGTAAATAAATATTAAATATACAAAATAAGATTCTACAATATTCAATTACGAGAGACGTTCTTTTGTATTAATTAATAATAATAAAAAACGTAAAAATTGCTTTTTATAATTTAATTTTATCTTCTCCTAAAATATTATATAAAAAATACAGCATTGTGTACATGTGTATTTGTGCATGTGTAACTAATATATTTTTTTTATTTAAATATTTGCTTTTCCAGCTTAAAACTTTTTTAATTATTTAAGAATTTGAATTCTAATTACATGAAACATTACTTTAATAAAAACAATGAATACTTTGTAAAAAAATCGTTAAAATTGAATGTGGTCTATTAAATTAAACGGTCATTTATTAACTGCTGCTATATATTGAAGGGTGCATTTAGTGTAACTGTACTTCGAGTAGAGGTAAAAGTTCAACGAGAAAACAATTCTCAGTCTGCAAAAGCGTAAGCAATAGACCGTAAATGATTTGGTAGCTGGGAAATATGTATTCATTGAATTCAAGTTATACTGTATTTTTATATCGATATCAAATGAATAAAAGGTTGACTTAATAAAATTAAAAGTACATATTGTTATACGAGTACATTTTAAAATCATTTAGCATGTCGTAGTAAATCTAAATCCAATATAGTTCACTACTATATTTGTTTATCTTAATAAATTATGAAAAAATAGTACAGAATGTGAAAAATACATCTTTCACTTAATTATAACAAATAATCTACACAGAAAAATTCTTAATGCAAAAATTATTTCTAAACCGAAAAATTGACACTTAATCTCCAGCTACATGTGAAATCATATATGATGATTGTTACAGAACATTAAATTAAAAAGAAAATTTACGAATTATCTTAATCTTTCAGTTTATATAAATATGAAACCTAAATTATCATTAAAACATTGTTATAATTATAAACTATTCAAATCTTAAAAATCAAATTCTTCATCTTGAAGTGTACTTGTATTAGCATATTATATATATATATATATATATATATATATATATATATCTACAAATAGATTCTATTGAAAAAATACCTATTGATTACATATATGTGCAGATATATATATATATATATATATATATATATATATATATATATATCAGCAGATTTGATCATATCTTCAAAATCCTGTAAAGAAGCTTTACTCTGTCAAGGAATGTGTCACAAAAGGAAATAACCATTGTGGCGATAAATTTCTTGAAATACTGTGTTGATACTTACATATGAATATATGAAATATACGACTAGTTCAAATATATGTGTTTGTTAATACACACACATACATACATATATATATATATATATATAAATAAGTGTATGTCTCTATTTATGTTTATGTATATACGTTTTTACGGAAAGATTTCTTTGAAAGTATTTATATCAATATATAAACCTAAGCGTATATATGAACAGATGACATAGAAGAAATGTCTCACAAGAATTGTGTATTCCTTACTGACCGAAATATTTGACCTAATAAAGATGAATGAATACAATGTTTGGTTTATTGATTGACTTCTTTGGTCTTTTTGTTATATTTTTCGGCTGCAAAAACTTGTTTCATTTAAGATCATTTCTTATTTAAAACATATAAACAATATATATATATATATATTATGGATGAATGTTTTTCTTTTACACAAATTTATAATTAATGATTTATAATACGTACATTGTATAATTAGGTAAATATTGTTTTAAATAAGTCATACCATAGAATTAAGTTTTTTCTTTATATTACACAAAAAAAAATTTAAATCTACACTAGTGTTATAGTCATTATTTCAGTCTAATACTAAAATTTATATATATATATATATATTTATATATATATATTCATACATACATATATATATAATATTATACTGAACACATTTTAGTGTAAGTCTAACCAATGACAAATTACTCATTAACTAAATTTATCATCTGCCACTACATTCATTTTCATAAGTTATTTAAAAAAACTCAATTTCATTAAATAAAGTAACCAGGCGTTATTAGTAAAACAAACAACAGCGCAATGATTATTTGAAGTTGTCTAGACATAATGTTAGTTCACATAGTCGACCGTACACTAAAATTCATAGCAAATTATTTTATTTTTATTTAGTAGTACGTTGAGGGTTATATATATATATATATATATATATATATATATATATATATACATACATATACAACTAACGAACTTTAAAATGCCAGTCTTAATGAATGACATTTTCTTAAAAATATCAATAATATATTATACATTTTAACTGTCATAATTTAACTAAATTTAATGATGCTACTAATAATAAGCATATAATAAAGTACAAATTTTAGTTATAAATATCAATAAAAATTAATAAATAGTAAAATTTATATTACGTTCTTTTCTTTGAAAATATATACACATTATATACACTGTTCACAAGTATGAATTAATCTAGTGAATATAAATAAATTAATAATTTACTTACGTTTCAAATTAAATTTATAACTTTTTTTGAAGATTAGTAATACAAAGAACAATTAATTTACTTAGAGTCAGTGTAAACGTTTAATTCTATGCCTATAATTATTATATAATTTAAAATTAAATTCACTCGTGTTAACTTCTAATACTTCTACTAGTACAGAAAATCCAAAATCTGTGTTCAAATGCATGAATAAGCAGCTTTTAAAAACGATGAGAAACATTTATTAGAACAATTCAGCAAATGAATACAAAAAATAATGATCAGAATAAATTACAATAACAAAATAAAAAAAATTATGGCCCAAGAATTGAAAATAATCAAAAAAAGAATACGAGTATGTGTATTTTTCTCTCATTCAAACTGTAAAAAAATAAATTATTATATTTATTACTGTATAATTCCTCTATTACTAAATTTAATACATCAATGAGTGACATAATAGCGATTAAAGCGATATAAATTAAAATCATGTAAAAAAACATTGTACAATATAACTAATGCATATGAAAAAATAAAAACAAAGTACTGTTAATTTGTAATTGAGCATACTATTTTTACAAATAAAACGTATATTTAATTAATTTTTCAATTGATGTTAAACTTTATATACATTAAATGTAGATCTAGATTACTATTTACTTACACATGTATCACAATTGTATAAGTAGAATGTGGGTACATATATATATATATATATATATATATATATATATACATATATATATATATCTATATATATATATATATATATATATATCAATGTAGACTTATACATCTATCTCTCGACAAAGTATTTCCTCAACAAACCTAGACCGCTATCATACTGGACTAAAGGCAAAACTAACGCGTTATGGGAACTGCTTTCACACATTCGCTGTTGTTCCCTATCCTGTTCTCGGCTTACAGGATCATTCCGTAGACCCAACCATATTATATATGATACGAGACGTGACGAAACAATACCGTAGTTTTATCCTCACCCCGCATAAAGTGCGCCTACATTTGTCACTTCGTGTTATACTTTATGTTGTATTATATATTTTGTTTTGTTATAATACGTGTCGGTGTTTTTAATACTGAGATTATTTATTGTCGCTAATTAATAAGTGCTTTGTTCATTTTGACATATTTCATTAATTTAATTTGATTTTATTTTTTACATTTTCAATCAAAATTTATGGGGACAGAACTGCGTATTTGTCAGAACTTTTTATTTATATCGAATATTTATCATATTTATACCGATTTATACACCGTTTTTCTTATAAAATATAATAATTCTCATTTATTCATAATCGCAAAAACATGCTTCTATTAATATATTTGTTTGTATAAGAAAAGTAGGTATTTTTCATAAAAATACTAAAAATTCAGTACAGTTCAAAGAATAAATTATATATAAGCAATCTGAAAATAGATATATAAAATAAAAATATATTTTAAAAACTAACCTGATTAATAACTATTAAACATTTAATTTTATTATTTAACTAAAATAATCATATCTATCTTATTCTTTCATCATTTCCATAATTAAATTTCATCATTTTAAAACATATAGATTATTATTTTAAAAAAACGCAATAGTATGTTATATGTACAAACAAACACACACACACACACATATATATATATATATATATATATATATATATATATATAGGCATGTATACAAAATATCGCTTTTAAACGATTTTTAAATACTGATTTGATTTAGCTGAGCATTAATTGATTTACATTGGAATAAACGATTCTAAAAGGGTTTCGCTTTAGATTAAAAAGTACTTTACAACTTGTGGAATTTTAATTGTTTGATATCCGGTTGCGATTATGTATATGTATGTATATATACATGTGTATATATATATATATGATTTTAAATATGTATATATGTATGTGCATTTTATAATTAAAT
>CM068313.1:30590824-30623324 GCA_034766995.1 Acanthacorydalis orientalis
TAAAATATCATCAAACAAACTAGTATAAACATATATATATATATGTGTGTGTGTGTGTGTGTGTATTTGACTGAATTTCGATTTTTTGTTGAAAACAATACGAGAAATTCATTTCAAATGAATACCAATTCTCGAATTCTCGATAGGTTTCGTTGTCCACCTCATATTTGTTCTATGACGTGCGATCTTATGATAAATCCATCACACAAAATGTAATTACCTGTGACGTCACAGAACATGAAGGCAGGAGCTATTCCCTCAAGTGCGAAATGAAAGCTCTGGACAGCAATAAAAAATAAAAGAAAATTGTAAAGAAGAAAAATAACCGTAGTATGTATAACGCGGTACCCACGAGCATGAATCCTACCTAGAATGAGAAAGAGACCGTAACTTCAGCACGATTGGTACGGGAAGGCGTGAATACGCAGAAAATTTTATGCATTCACTAACTGTTTGTTTCTTGGGTTTCACTTTTTATATTCTTATCAGATTTTGTGAAAATATGGATGATGTAAATTGCATTCACTGACTGGTGTACTTTTTCTTCGTAGTCTATATATAAAGTATTTGCTCTGTATAAGATATTTTTATTTTTTATAACTTATGAGTTTATTGTAAACACAAAAGTATTGCTCTTATATGAATATTCTTAATATTATCAAATAAACATCATTACTGATATTAAATATTAATAAATCTATATACACTAGTTACAGGTCTATCAATCTCCCGCCACTCTGCCCCCTGAACAGCTATTTACAAATGTGTATATATATATATATATATATACATATACATATATTTATATATATATATATACATATATATATATATATAGTATATTCTTATTAAAAAAATATTTATAAAAATGAGAATCCATATTAATATCCATATTACTTTTGTCTGCACACATTTTGTTACTATCATTTATATATGAAAATTCAGGTTAATAATAATAATAAATATAACTTCTTTTACAACTTTGATAAACTTTCACAAAAATTATATAATTTTTTCACAAATTATTTTATTCAATTTCGTCGTTGTGCAAAAAATAAAAATAGAATAACAAAATATATTTAATTATTATTCTTTATTAATTTTCTTTAATTACCTCTTAAACTAACAACTAGTTTATTTATCTATTAAACACCGACAAAATTAAAAATATTTAAAGTCTAATTCAGAAAATTACACAAAGAATATATTTCAGAAAATAAATAAAAACAAGAGAAAAGTTTAAAAAATTCGGCATTATAGAAATTATAATTGATATACATTAAAAGATATTGACCTTAGAAATGTATTGATATATTTTTAACTTTAAAACAATTGATATATTTTTATGTCGACGTAATCAATATAAAAGAAGAATTTATTGACAAATAATTTGAGGATATTATTTCAATTTAATACTTTAATCATGAGTGCTTAACTTCTTTTTATCATATATTAATGATGTAATGTTCATTGATATCAAAATGTGTTTATTTCTAAAATTTTTAATTCTCTTTACAATTATATAAATATTTTTTATTAAATCTAGAATACAACAAAATATTTAATGCTTATCAATCAAGCGATTAAATACTTAATATTCAAATCTAAAATTAATATTTATTATAATCAGATTTTTAATGACAAGGGTTGTAATCTGAATAAAAAATTCATTTTAACAAAAGTACATCAATTTAAAAATCAAAATAAAATATTATGTATCAAATTAAATCAATATATTTATAAAAAATATATCAAAAAGTTTTAATTTGAAAACGATTCATTGAAATTACATATACACAAATATTATAGCTGAACCAAAATCTCACTTTAAAAATGTAATCATTAAAAATATATTACTGAATACACTATGTAGATAGTATACAAAGTTCTGTCATAATTCAATTTTATATCCATTCGGTATATAAACGTTAACTGAAATTTTTGCAAAATACTCAATGTTTCGCATATTATTTTCATTGTTACTAGTAAATAATATATATATATATATACATATTTATAACGTACATTTTGTAGTTTAATAATAAAATGAGGTAAAAACATGCTAATAATAGAATTTATAAGTTTTCGCATTTATTATCAAGAAAGTAGAACAATTTTCGTCTGTCAAATTATTCGAGTTATCGTTTTATGACATCATTTAAAATTTTCCATGCAAGTAGAAAATTACCATGTGTGACAAAATATCATTCGTGAAAGACTTATCAGACATAATAGCATAATATAGTATACCGTTTTATTTCTTAACCATATGAGCCCACCAATTAGATAGAACGATACAGAGACAAGAAGAGCACTACATGTAAAGACGGCTTAGTGATAATCCATCTTGTATCTTTACAAGACCGTACCGGCACATATAAAATAAACTATAAAGCTTTCTAAGGTGAGAATAATGAGCCACTTTCACTAAGGCAGATAAACGTTTGCCGGTGGTTTTTACGTCGAACAAGTAAGTGGAAGCTGTTTGGAAGAGTCTCTCTTAGCTATGGGATCATCAAGTCTCTGCCCTATTTTGTTTTATGACCATCGAGGCTTGCCCCAGAGACCAATAAATTGGCAAGCAAGAAACTGTTCGCGTACTGAAAATGGGAAAAAATGACTTACAACGTATGTATGTATGTGTATATATATATATATATATATATATATATAACACGCAATGTTGATAGTGAACAACTAAGATTTTTTTCATGCTTATGTTTTTCTTTTGTCTCATAGGACGTATTTTTATGTTTTCTTTATATCAGTTGATTTAATATTCTTTTTTATATATTTGATATGGACGTATGGATATGTATGTATGAATATGTGTATGTATATATATATATATATATATATATATATATATATATATATTAAAATTTAAATATACTAATATATATATATATATATATATATATATATATAAATATATATATATATATAAATATATATATATATATATATATATATATACAATTCAATTTTAAAAACTAATATTAAAATGATGTAACGAAATATTATTAAAATTGTATTATTTTGAACAAATTATTAAATTAAAACTTTTAACGTTTAATTATGACATTTTGCGTTTTTATAAAGGTTTATTTTTATGTACATAGCCTATATAAAACTAAACTTAAAATATTATATATACATAAACATCTATACATATATATATATATACACATATACATACATATGTATATATATATATATATATATCAAGAGAGATAGAATTGGAAATTGGTCTTTTAGAATAATTACTATCCGTACAAATTCACAACTATAAATAATATTTTTTTAATACAATAACTTCACTATAAAAAGCATAGTTGTGATCAAGTTCAAAATAAAAAAATGGTCCGTACATTATCACCATATTTTTTACTAAATACTAAAATTAAAGTTTACTAATTAAAATTTCTTAGTGTACCACTCAATCGAATCGTGGTAATGAATTTACTCTTAAGGGACCACGTTCATAATATTTTACTCAACAGTATAATTAGGGTATACTCGTTAAATTTCCTTAGTTTACTATTAAATTTATCTGTTTATTAAATTTATTAAGAATAAATTTACAGATACGACAAGATATAGTAATGATATAATAAACACTATTTACTAATGATACTCGTACATGCTCGTATTTGCAGCATGTGGTAAATGATTATGAGCATGGTCCATTGCTTCTAAATTATATTACTAATTGAACAATAGTTACATAGTTATCTACATATTACCATTGATTTAAATTATTCGTTCAAAATTGTTAAATGGCCAAATCAAAAAAAAACTGTTCAGGCCCCAATATGTGTGATAAATATAAATAAATCTAGTTTCACACTAAATAATACCAATTATTGAGACACAGTTTCAGTGTTTAGTTAATGTTATCATCAATGTCAAGTATTCTGTACACAAAACTGTTTTGTAGTACAAAATATTTCATAAAAGAAAACAATTTCATTTGTTATTAAGAAATTTCTATGTTTGATCTAAGTTTAGATATATATATATATGTACGTATGTATAAATATATATATATATATATACATATATATATATATATATACATATATATATATATATGTATATATGTGTGTGTATGGATATTTATGTTTTTAAACATGTATGAATGAACATATATATGTACATATATCAAGTCAAGATAAAAATGAAATTACCTTATAAATAAAAGCAAATCTGCTCGCATAATTTTCCCTTGTAAGTGGCAGGTGGTCGCAGGTACACGCTGTAATTTAAAGTGAATGACATTAATTTGCGCATTTCTTCATTTTCTTGTTTGTGTAATACGATGCCGTTGTGCGTTGTTCATCTTAATTTTTCGCCGGATTACACGCAAATAAAAGAGGCGTTGTTTTACCATCATAAAGTGAAATGCAGTCGCATAGCAAAAGCAGTACAATACAACAATATGAAAAAATATGTACTCTAATTCATATAGGACGAGTGGTCTCTCTACAAATTCACAAATATATAGCCACGTTTTATTTATTCTTGAGTTTATATAATAATACGTTATACACTCGCTGAATTGCGCGGGTCTATAATAAAGTTTTTTTTCTTTTTTATATCTGTACATAAATCAAATCTGTTAAGAAAATAAATGTGTCACGCTTTTAGAACGAATATAAAATAAGCATACAATTGTTTTTTGAGAAGAATATTTTGCTTGATTTACATGATATAAAATAAAGTTTTATGTTTAATTGAATAATTATATAAAAAGTATATGTGTTCTCACAATGTATTGTTTGTTAATATTGCAATAACAATTATCTAAAATTTCAGTTTAATTCTTTTTTTAGTAACAAATTAACAGATTAAATAGATAAAATACGGTTTAAAATATATTTATTTTTAATATTTTACAAAATCTATGTTTTCTTTTAAATCAATGTTCATTATAATATGAAAATAAAACTTATTTTTAGATTAACTATATTATATATATATATAGATATATATATATATACATATATATATATACATATATATATACATAGATATATATATATATATATATATATATATATATATGGATAGAAAGAGACAGATAAATAGAGAGATAGATAGATAAATATTTTATTCAAATGGAAAATAAATACACAACTAAACTTATTTATAAATCTTATTATAAAAATGTATTCCATTTAAATACATGGAATGACCGTAATTGACTATTTATTCAGACTATTTTAATATACATGTACATGATACAAAAATCTCTATAATCTGGTGCTTTAAATATAGAGATATTTATTTATACGTTCATCATTCAAGAAATAATATTCTAGTAATTTATTTAAAAATACAGCCAACACCCATTTAACTGAAATCTAAAAGCTTCTGAAATAAGAAAATTTCTTTTATCTATCGTTACTCGTTACATTTATCATAACTGATTCTCATACTGAATAACGCTTTTCTTGATTTTGGATTTTTTGATAATAATTTCACAACATTCGTTACAAATACTGTTATTTTCTAAAGTAGTTCTTTCTTTTTTTTTGAATTAGGCACTTTAAATCTCAATCAAAAATAGTAAATTAGCAAAAGCTGACATCGAAGAAATACTAAAGACTGAAAATGATATTCTTAATATAATGTATACAATCGGCAAGTGATGGATAACTTACTGAAATAATACTAAATTAATATAGGAGTAACTATTTTAGTATCAGTGAGATTGTAAACATAAATAGAAAAATGACTATAATTGTTTAGTAAAAAGCATTTATCTTAGTTTGGTTGTCTTTGAAGTTTCATCTTTTTTTCTTATAAACAAACTGTAATTGAATATATTTATACTATATGTTTATGCCAATATCTATTTATCAAATTATTATTGTATAAGTAAATTATAATATGTATGAAAATTCTGAACACTGGAGGAGTTCGAATTCCAAAACAAATCTGGTTCCAATAAAACGTTATCAACTTTAAAATTAAATTATTATCTTGTGAAAAAAATGTCTTAAATACGATTTAATTTTCAACGATAAAAAGAACACTAAGATTTTTTTTTCTTTCGAAGATATAATAAAATTACAAGTTACAAAATGTCTTTCAATAAGAGTACATAAACGATTATTTACAAGTTTTAATGTAAATATATGAATTTCTATGGTTGCAATTATATTTGGAAAACATTATTTATTCTATTACTATTTAATGTAACTAAAATGTTTCATCCACAATGCAGATTCATTAATGATCTGTGCATATTAATATTATTTCGCAATATAAATAAACACGAAACTGTAAATTGTGTGGTTTGTTTTCAGTTTAAACTATTTATCAACTATTTGATTAAAAACTATCTGTTAGTATCAAACTGAGTAATATTCATTTACTTTTTATTGACGACCTGTTAAAAATACTAGCTTTTAAATTGATCTACATATATATATATATATATATATATATATATATATATATATATATATATATATATATATATATATATATATATATATATATATATATATGGTAACATAAACTAGTATAGCTATTGCCAAATAAAATTATATAAATATAAATCAAAGACAGTTGAGAAATATCTATTCTTTTACTTTACGATAAAATAATTCTTCAAAGTAACCATAAAAATAAACATGCACTTTAAAAAAATGCTATTATATGACTACAAACCTAGTAAGTAGCAATAAAATAAAAATGCTGAACTTAGTTTAAATTCTAAATGAATTAAATAGTTTAAGGTATGTTATTAATCAAAAGAATATAGTTTAATTTATTACTATAGTTTCATTCTTATTAAAAAATATATATTAATATTATATTTTAAAACAATGTATACCAATTATCAAAATTTTCGTAAACATATGACTTCAAAATGTATTTAATAATTATCATGGTACATAAATACCTTTTTACGCACTATATGTATATATATATATATATATATATTAAAAAATATTTGAATAAACTAAATAAACATACACTTAATAAAAATTTATTTATATTCAAAAACAAATTTCTGAATAAACTACGTAACACACAACCGCACATGTGCTTAAAATCTCATAATTCATTTTCATGTAATTATTCGACAATCATTTTTGTTGAGATGAAATACTTAGACACAAACACTGAGTCTACGTTTAGAGAAATAGGCTCATGAGCTATCATCATACTCGAAGCAGTAATAGATTATACCTGGATAACAAACACTTGTTTAGTTTCGCAGTTTCATCGTGAGACAAAAGCATTCCTCCACGCGATGCGGAAACATTGTGCATATAGAGACAGACGTCGCTTACATACAGATATAGAGAGACACACGTGTCTCTCTACACGTGGAAAATACAAACACAGAAAGATGCACAATAAGCAGAGACATCTAAATTATATCATTCGTTGGATTCCATGTAGGATATTCAGCAGTGTATATATATATATATATATATATATATAGTTTGTAGGCGGAATCAGTGGTAAAATAAATCATATCATCAGTTACCCTAAAAAGATACATCATTTACAATATTACTAATGAAGGTGAAACAAACTTAGGTGTTTAATAAAAGTACTCATTATTTGAATCATTCAATCACTAATTTAAATCCTTTTATATGTAATATTTAATAAACTTCTGATTTAATTTTTATAAATAATATGCAAATAGTTTTAAAACGTTTTATTTCTACATTTTTGCTGTAAAAAATAAAAGCGTGGCTGAATATTTCTGTACAATTGATTTCATGAAATAAATAATTTTTTTCAATTCGATATTCAAAAATAATTTTGTTGATCTTAGGAAGTACATCTAAAAATATAAATAATTTTTTTCAATTCAATATTCAAAAATAATTTTGTTGATCTTAGGAAGTACATCTAAAAATATTATTTAAAATAAATATCAGATTCATTTTAATTTTTTTTTTGATGACAAAATATCCACATAATACTACTAAAACTTTATATTATGTTCACTCTTCGTTACTAATTAAAGTATCATATATTATTGCTTTGTTGTGAAAATGATTAATGAATTGTATTAAAATGTGATTACTAGAAACAATGGTAGATTTCTAATTTTACGTTTTCTATCAGTACTATTTTTCTGAACATTTACTGCCATACATTTAAAATGACATTCCAATTTTTATTAAAATATATAAAGTACTGAACATTTAATACGCAATATTTAATAATTAATTTTATCAAACATAATGTTTAATAATAAAACCGGTGTTTTTCTGTGAATACATTTTCATTCCAAACCAATAAACACTGCAAATTAAAACATTATATAAGATTTAATAATTACATATGGAATTGTATTATATATAGGTATACCATAGATAATCTTATTCAATTTTTTAATAAATGATGAAAATATAAATTAAATATCTATAAATTTACTGTTTATATCTAAATCAATATTTTATAAGTACTCAAAGCGTAAAAATTTAATTTTTTTAAAAAAAATCTTTTTTACACTTCAAAAAAATGAAAAAAATATTTTCTTTCTTATAATAATAAACTGTGTAATAACATATGTGAGGTTTATTTTCTTATACAATTAAAATTAAAAATGTTTTTGAAACTCTAAAATACAATAACAGTATTCCATTTCAATACATATTTAAATTATTTTCTTTACATTATGAGTGTTACAAGTACGTTTCCTCTATATAATTGTATTCTATTATTCTATATTCTTTATTATAAAGTTAAATATTTTCACCTTTCTTTTAATACTACATGCACCTTTCAAACATAATTCTTCACCGTAAACAGTTTTTTTTGTGACGTCTACGTCTCTACTGTAGTCTAAAATACCACACAAAACAACAAAGCCGAAGCTATTGCCCATGGAAGCGAAGGACAGACTATGTAGACGTCTCCCATAATTCAGAATTATGTTTGTCGGTGTCTACGAATAGGGTGAGAGAAATTCTGAAGCCGACATGAGGTGGTGTTGTTCTTTACAAATGGATTTTTTCTAGTCCAGTAATAACAATTTTTATTTTAAGAAAATAATATACTTTATATATTCGATACTGTTTTAAGTATTTTTTTATGTGTACCCATTTTCTTATTATTATATTTTAAAAATTATTATTAACCTCAATATTTTTATTTTTAAAATATATTCTATATACTTGATAAATAGAATTTTCATATAATTCGTCATAATATCTTTATAAAAATTGAAATATGGTCAATTGTTACTAATAAATATAATAAACAAAAATAAACACCGTATATGACCACTTTAAAAAATAATAACCTCGAAATATCACATAAAAATGGATTGTTCTACTACTTTAGGCCATTTAAATCGAGTTAATTATTATCTTTTATAATGATACGCATGCAAAGTAATTATGGATAATATTAAAAATAACATTCATAAAAAACTAATTATCTGAAAAATGTTTAAATTAACCATAGAAAGAGAAATTTTATTTTACAACACCCAATTAATTTGAAACCCCTGCAGAGTTGTAAACATGAAGTAGTAAATGGACTAATATTCTAGTTATGTATATATATATATATACATATATATATATATATATATATATATATATATATATATATATATATATATAAGATTTATTACACAAACAAAAACGTTTATTGAAAAATAATAAACCTTCATTATTATATCCTTCCTAATTGATATAGAAGCCTAAGTAAATAATTCAAATTGATAATTATTTTATTAATACATAAATATGTCAATAAATATTGTAACGCTTACATTTTATTATGTATTTCAAAAATGTAATTAAAATTATTTTTTCTACTTCATTCAAATATTTACAACCTTAGTTATATCGTCTCTGACACTGTCCAATATATTATTATTTATGTCTTAGCCCGATAACCGAGTATAACGAATATGTCCGTCTTGCCCACTTGTTATCCGCAAAAATTTCTCACTTAAAAGATGAAATATTAAAATAGTTTCGAAATTAATATCTATATCTAAATGAAATTATACAAATTTCAAAAACAATTTAACCTAAGTTCTCCAACTTTTAACCATTGTCGTACTTGATAATATATTTATATTAGATAAAATGGCAATGCCAAATTATCAATTATTAAATATGTGCTTAAATAATTCATAAGATTCTTTGTTAAGAATCCAAGCGCGTCTCTGTTGTACATGAACATAGCGTATCTTGTGAATCAAATAAACGCGTGACATATAGAATTAAATTGTTTATTGTCGCTTATAAACACCCGTTGCAAAAACAACTATATTTTTAGATTATTACCGACCTGACGAAAATTAAAAAAAAAACTGTAAACACCTTTACGAACAGTGTTATTACGACTTTACGAACTTCAAATGATATATAGTCATGTTTAAATAATCTACGCATAAAGCACTGGAGGTTAATAGAAAAATAGTGACCATCATGCGATATTTTATATTGTTGCGTAATATATACCACCGGAAATGAATATATATATATATATATATATATATATATATATGTACAATTTTACAACAGAATTATAGTATGGCAGGCCATACTATAATTCTATAAGGAACAGTATTTTCTAAAATCATATTATTTATATATATATATATATATTCGTATATATATATATATATATATATATATATATATATATATATGTACATAAACTCTGTCATACGAACGATGTTAAACAGAAATTAAGATATTTTAAATATATCTCCTCTTTATAGATGTTTCTGTTTTCAGTAAACTATTATTAAAAATCGTTACACCATTAGAACGCTGAATGTTGTAAAATTTTACTACAAAAAGAATGACATGATGATATAAAATATAAATAATAATTATTAATATTTTGTACAAGGCGATATATATATAACTTCATTTTTTCCTATTTAAAATAACATGTCTTGCTTCAAAAAAGTAATAAAATTCATTTTAGTTTGAATCGAACATTACATGTCAGTAATATCATATTTACAAATTAACACTTTTGTTAACGTTTATACATTTCTTATGAATTACAGTTTCGTATTAAAACCAAACTAATAAAATATTGTATAATTAATAAGACGACATAAACACAAAAACAATCACACACACCCACATATGTGTATATATATATATATATATACGTGGATCGTTTGATAAGTTTGGTAAATTTATATAATATGGCGCCAACATTAATTTGGTAAACTCACGGCTATCAAGTGTCACTTTTCAAACTATCATATAGGGAAAATCAGCCAAAAGCGACGCGTTATTCACATTCTACAGATGTTTGAAGCGAGCATTGTAAAAGTTGCCGCAAAAATGGAAAAAAACGATCAGGCCTTTTGCATGGATTCGTCACCGTGGATAAAATATGGATCCACCAGTACATACCTGTGTCGAAGCAGCAGTCAAAGCAATGGACAACGACTGGTGAAAGAGCGCCGAAGAAGGCGAAGAACGTTTTGTCGGCTGAGAAGGTAATGGCCACTATTTTTTTAGATTTTCGAGAAATCATCCTAATCGACTACTTAACGAAGGGAAAAACGATAACAGTAGCCTTTTATGCAACATTATTGATCCGTTTGAAAGAAGACCTAAAACAAAAATGGCGGAGATTAGCGCACAAAAAAGTATTCTTTCACCAGGACAACGTGCCATCCCACAAATCGACGAATTAGGTTTCGAATTGATTCCACATCCACCCTATTCTGCGGATTTAGCGCTCACTGTCACTCTCTTCCCAAACTTAAAAATTTGGCTCGGTGAGAAGAAATTCTCGTCGAATGAGGTTGTCATTGTTGCGATCAATGCGTATTTTGTACACTCGCTGGACCATGTGTATAACCTTCAGTGGAGACTATGTTGAGAAATAAAATCTATTTTTTCCAAACAAACGGCGTTTAACTTGCTTTTTACCAAACTTATCAAACGACCCTCGCATGCATGGGCATATAAAATTATTATCATTCTAAACTATTATGGATGACCTACTTTTAAAACACCAATGTAAATTGAAATTGTAAAACGATACAATACAAATTCATCTTATTAAAATTATTATTGTTGCTTTTATAACTTCATACTAGTGAAACCTCTGTCACAAACAAAATATCATTTTAACTCATACACTAAATTTGCACAATAGACATTAATAAACAAAGCAGTCTTGATTTGAAATAGACTCTTTAGTATTAATTTCACAATAACAATATATGGCATACACACACACACATATACGCATATATATATATATATATATATATATTCATATTAATACTTATATACAATATATTCTAACTAGTTATCTAGTTACTAGCATGAAAATGGAAAGCATAGGACGTCGGTTGTGGAAATCAAGAGGAAAGGAACAACTACGAAGCTTGGATCGTTGTTCAGTTCGCGCCATTGAATAACATTATTTTGCCGACCGGCTGTATAAACGCAACACACAACTCATTCGACGAACAATGTATGCCAGTTAGCAGGCGCTTAATTCATACTCATTCATTTGATACATTCGACTTTATATTATTTGAACGGATGATGAATATTTTTCAAGTTTTTTATGAATTTTAATTAGAATTCGTTAACATTAATTTTTTGGCATAAATGAATACATACGATTTGCATTTAACAAAATCCATCTGTAGTAGATCGTAAATAAAAAGTGGTTTATATCACTTTTTACTAATATTTATTTATATAATAATAAATTAATGCTAATATTTATTAATATAAATATTAATCAGCACACACCTGCATTTATATATAATGCTATCGGCAAATGTTTATATTGATAATTCTTCAGTGATATAAAAAAAAAAACACAAAATTATAAAACAAATTCTCTTAAGCTATTTATCAGCGATCAGATTTTGCAGCCAACATATTTATGATCCAAGTGGTCAATGACACAATATCTTTCATTATGGGTAAAGGTACAAAATATATATATTTATAAATAGATATATATATATATATATATATATATATATATATATATATATATATATATATATATATGTATATATACCAATTCCAACTTAAAATTATATTAAATTCTGATTCGTTTTTTTTATAATAAATGTTATTTTATTATAGTAAATTTATTAATAAATGTATATACATGCGTATGTATATATATGTTTCAGATATTATTCCAGAAAATGTCCCATAAATATATCTGTCATGCATTTATTCATTAACTCCCATTATCTATACTTCAAATTAATTTTGTTCCATTTTCTAGAAAAAAATAAATTGAAATCCTATTTTTTTTGAAATTTTTTTTCAAATCCATAAATATAACCTCATAGCCTATAAAAATATTCTAAATTTTCATTTTTAACTATAAAATAATTTATAGAAGCAGTAAAATCACATTCGTTATAAAATATACATATATTAATATATATATATATATATATATATATATATATATATATATATATGTACATTTATTATATACATATATATATATATATATATACATATGTATCGAAATTAATATCGTGAAGTTTCTATTAAAGGTATAAATTGGGAAAGAGATAAAAAAAATAAAAGAAAATTACCATGATAAAATTCATTTCAATCATAAATTTATCGATCTATGACGTTTTTTAATCAAATTGTCTGTTGTAATATTTTTAAAAATTCGTAGACAAATAACACATAATTTATTATTCAATTTTTATTATTCATTTTATGTATAATAATTACTTTTCAAATTCTCTACTGGTCATTATACCGATTTATTAATAAAAAAAAAATATCTTCATTAGATTTTATTGAAAAATGTATAGTTAAGAGTTTTAATTAAAATGAAAAATAAGATTAAAAAATTATCTTTAATCGATAGGAAAAAAAAAACATTAAAACACCTATAATTTCATGTAAACTTTTCTCATCTATTTGTTAATAGATTCTTTAAATTAAGTTAATATTAATTTCAATTAAATATGTGTACTTATATATATATATATATATATATATATATATATGTGTATATATATATGTTTATAAATATTATACATATATATATATATATATATATATATATATTTCTAAAGATAATAATATCCAGTCAAAATGATGATATTCTAAGGATAACTTCACACTCAACATAGCTAATATGCAGCAAGCAGAAAACATTTCCCACTTCTCTTGAATCGAATGAAATTATAGTCAAACTTTTGTGTACTGATTGCGTATTTTGATAAATGAGCTATTTTATTTGCAGATTTTGCGACAACGAATCTATTCCAAATAAATTACTTAAGCTTTCTTATTATTACTTTAATAATATTAGACGTACATCATACAAATTTATAGAATATAAAAATTTTCTTGAAAATATTTGTTTCAATATTTCCGAAAAATTTATTAATTAAAATTTAATTATTTTCCACTTATTATTTTTCTCTCTCCCTACATAAATAATTCTATGATTGATTAAATAACTGTTTTAATAAACTGTATAAATTATTAAACGAAAATAAAAATTAATAAATGAAATACTTTATTCCATAATTCTTTTTTTGGGATATTTCTTTTATATTTCTAAGTTTTTGTATTATATATATATATATATATAAATATATATTGATATATATATATATATATATAGATATTATATATACTTGGGGGCTTCACCCCCTACTCGCAGCACTTGTTCAATTGTCAATTTTAAGCATGTCATGTAACCGAATGAAGCAATAAACATATTTTTCAAAACTTATTTATGTCTATATAATCATTCTCGCAGATATATTGCAATATGTTGTTATATATATATATATAAGTTAGTCTTTTTATATAATTATTATCACAGAGAGATTGCAACGTGTTATTTTATATATGAGATAAACATATTTGGGTACTATAGAAGACCTCAACGTCATAAACAAATAAGTTGATGTTGAATTTTTTGTGAATAATTTTGATTTTATATATATATATATATATATATATATATATAAATAAATAAATGTTAGTTGAATTAAATAAAGAAATATTTGTCACGATTAGATACTATTTCTGTAATTAATAAATATGAAATAATATCAATATTATTCATCACATAATTTAATCAGTCAAAAATATTTTATTTTTAATTAAGTACACCTATACACTCTTTAAGAGGTATAGACATAAAAAAGTAACCGTTCGTTTTTACTTTTACAAAACTGTCTAAATTAATGCACAACTTTATTAGTATGTCAAATAAGTATAGTTCTATTATGAAAACATCCATATCTTCATGTTATATTTAAGGTAAAAAAATATTAGTGCAAACACTATTCTTAAATTATAAATAATTTAAAAATAGAACAACTGTCATATATATTCATATATAAACACAAAAAGAAATATGTATACTTCTTTGATATAATAACAATGCATTCACTTTAATTACTTTTCTAACAAACAGCATTCGTGATTTACGGTACAAGGTACCAGCATACACAGTGCTTGGCCATGCTAACACTTGCAGTGAAAAAGAATTGTTTTCGTAGCTAATTCGATGAATTGGTTTATGAAGTCCTTTTAATGTGTTTTTTGTACCATCTAATTCTTCTTTATCAATTTTTATAAAAAGTTACTTTGTAAATGAAGTGTTACACTATTTTATAAATGTATACATATTTATATAATATTATAATATATTTTTACAAAAAAAGTATTAATAAATTTGCTAATTATCAAAACCTACAAAAAAGATTACAAACTGTTATTACAATGAAAGATTACAACTTTAAATGGAAAGAAGAGCAATAAATATGTTTTCTTTAAATTTATATCATTATTTGATTATATGAATAATTTCCAATTATACAAAACTATATTAATTTTATAAACAATAAATTGACTTTAATAATTTCTGATATTTATTATAAATTATATAATCCATATATATATATATATATATATATATATATATATATAAATTATATATAATATATATATATATATATATAGATTATATATATATATAGTTTCTGTTACTAATATACTTAATTTCACACATAATTATCCATTTAAGACAGAAAAAAAATTCTGTTTCCTTTTTTATAAAATGTGCACAACTTACATAATCATAAATTGTTTTTCACGAGAAGTTGTTAGATTCAAACTTAATAATCATTTTTTATTTCCTCAATTTTAACACATTTATAAACATTTTTAGATTTAAGAAAAATTAGTAGTAACACAAGACAATTGATATAAAATACTTTTATAAACTTATTTTCTATATACTTTTTATATTGTTTTCTCTATAATTTTAAAATCATATTTCAATAAATCTTTGACTTAAATAATAATATAAACATCAGTCAGTTAATATAGATTTAAAATAGTTATAAAAATATGTATAAAAATATTTCCATTCTACTCGTTTATTTGTCTATTATGTAAAATGATCTACTTAAAATGATCATTTCTTATTTGATTATTGATACTGACAAAGAATAATAAGAAAAATGTCAGTATTTCGTCAACTGTGCGGAAGCACACTATTAAAGTATAATTTCCGGTACTTATAACAAAATCGGTTGACATTGCATGTAATAAGAAAAAAGCGAATTAAAAAGTTTGTATAAAAACGACGATTTCGACATAAAAAGAGAAGTCGACCTTTACCTGACGCATATAATAGAAAACTATGAAAACGCCAATTTAAATAGAATGAGATGTTCCTTGCGTGCTAAGTTGGTAGTATGTGCAGTTCAAATAAAAAAATACGACGTCGTTTGAATAACACACAAATTTTATTTAGTTTCAACGTATATGTGAAATTAGTTTCATGACTGATTACTTTATATTCTAATAAACTAATAATCGAAGAAGATAAAATTCATATATTAAAATGAAATGAATAAATTAATCTCTTATTAATATAGATTTTTAAGCTATAGCCTTTCATAACAAGAAGATTGTAATTAATGAATCAAGGAACTCCTAATATACAAATTCAAAAGAAATAATTATATAACTTGTATTTAGATATAGAAATAAAAAAATAACAAATCGAAGATTATCAGCAATATCGATATTACTTCACAAAATATACTACCTTCGACTACATTTCAAGGTAGTAAAATTGAAATTATATATATATATATATATAATATAACTTTTATCAAATTTTTCTCTTATACTCTCATGACGTTATGGGTATAAAGTTATAACTACAGTACACCAGGAAGTAGAAAACTGGAAAAAGAGCTATTTTAAAATTCAAATTGCGGTGTTCGTCTTTGTAAAAGTGTCGCACAAGCACGTCCACTAAATCCCACTAACTCTTCCTTTTAAGTTTACTATACTTCTTCTAAACTCTTCGAGCAATACCCATAAATGATATAATAGCATTTTTATTGTAACTTTAACGTCATCCATGATATCCACAAATAAATTCATTACAGAACATTTAATAATAAATCGGGATAATTCTGATGAATATTTATATAGTAATATATATATATATATATATATATATATATATATATATATATATATATATATATATATATAATATATATATATATTTATATGTAAAATAAGTTATAATTTAAGTTTGACTATGAATGCAACGAAATACAACAGACGTATTTTAAACTCACGCAGTTTATTTATAGAATGCAGTAATAAAATATTTGGAATTTCCAACAGACATTGAATAATACTTTAAAATAAAAATGTGCAGTACAGTGATTGTTGAAGTGATATTATAGTTTCACTCTATAATGTTAACCTTTATTTGGTTTTATATTTAAAGTATGTATATTAATTAAATTTATAACTAAATCTAAACAGAAATTTTAAATTAAAAATTCATACCTTGTGACTTTATATTTTCAAACCTCCGTTTTCGTGTAATTCAATGCACTAGCTAACCACTACAAGTATAATCAAAAGAATGAATGTCTACAGAAAGAATCTCTATAGTTACATAAATGTGTTTAATATGTTTACGATTATAAAATGATATACAATGTTACTTTATAATTGTAATCATTACCTTACAAAATAAATTTATTAATATAATTTTATAGTACTTTTTACATTTTTTTCATTATTTTTTTATTATTCACTAATCAATCAAAAGAAATATTTAAACTTAGAAAGATGTATATAAAAGCATAACCCAATCGATGATATTTATCTCTATTTGGGGTAAAATATCATACAACCAGTACATTGCGCATGACATTATGCAATCTACTTCATGTGTAGAGTATTTTTTTTCTCTTTACAATCATAAATCTTTAGATTACTGTCTCTTTTTAAAATGTAAAACAGCATATCAAGTAATTTTAAATATTTGCGGCTGATATTATTTATTTTTATATTTATTTATATTTGTAAAATAATACAATTGTTTTGAGCTGAAATTATATTCAAAATTATCTCGCACTGGCCAATCGTTTTATATCAGTAGCGTACACACTTTGTATTAAAAATAGATATTAATTCGTTTTTTTAAAAAACAAAGACAAACTCGAAATTTAAATAAGAATTCCTTACACGGAAGACTAAAAATGGAAGAAATAAGAAATTATTTACAGACTAGTAAATATATTATTAATTATTATATAATCTTAATATATTGTCTATTAGCAATAATTTACATACACTATATATTCCAGCCGTTTTGGTAATATGTTTTTATAAAAGAAATAATACAAAAATAAATAATACTGTAATAAGTTAAAATACATTTTTATTGCGATTGACTCTCTTTAACTCACATGTTTGATTTATTATGAGATAAAGACAAGTTGAATTATAAAATACACAAATGTAGATAATTATACACACACACACATTTATATATATATATATATACATATATATATATATATATATATATATATATATATATATATATATATATATACTGACAGAGAAAGAAAAAGAGATTAAAAATGACTAAATGTTTCGTTCAATGACTATATTAATTATATACTAGAAATTTTGAAAATATAAGAACGTTTATTTTATAATCTATCTTTTTTATTTTTAAATAGAACTAAAAACCATACGAGAATAAATATAAGTATTATACCAAAAACTGCATGTAAAATATATAGAATCCAATATTATAAAATAATAAAGAAACATTTTAATTTATTTAGTTACACATTTTCGAGATTATAAATTAATCGTTTACCAAAAAATGTAGTATAAAACTAACTGCAACCAATATTAATATTCTAGAAATAAATAATAATAAATATGTAATTAAAAGGTATACAATTTAATGAAAAAAATAATATTTTCTTTAATTTCAATTCAATGTTTTCTGTATATATATATATATATATATATATATATATATATATATATATATATATATATATATATCAGGAATTGATCTGTACATCAGAGGGCCCTAAGGCTTTATCGTTTTTGGTGCTCCCATGAATATATATATATATATATATATATATACACATATATATACATGTATATTTTTCTCCTGCACTTAGCGAAAATTATGGAATTGACGAAAGAGATAGGTAATACAAAAATCATGCTCTGCAAATGTTGGTTTATTTTATTTTTTAGATGTGTGTAATACTCATGTTGTAGTTAACTCATGTTGTTTTGGTTGTGACAACCAAAATCACAAATATTTATTTAAGAATTACATATATTGTATATATGTATATGTACAACAAAGAAAAAATATATAGATCCGCCCTGTACATATATATATATATATATACATATATATATATATATATAAACATATATATATATATATATATATATATATATATATATATACAGGGACAGATGTAAATTAGCAATTACTGAAAAACGTATTTTTTAATATTCTTACTATCAACCTATGAAAATATCCATATTACAAATGAAAAGAAAAATTATAGACACAATTCAAAACGCATAGTATGTATTCAATTTACTAAACGTATTTTTCAATAGCGTTAATTAACACGCAACTACTAATACCCATTGAATTCTATCACTTGACATAATATTTTATTTTATATCTTCTAATTTCAAAACCTACACACTACGAGACGTTAAACTCAATGCTTTCTGGTTGATATCACTGTCTAAATGATATATTCAATTTACAAAACGGTACATATGTGTAGTCAATAAACATTAAAACGATCAAAATAATCAAGGTGAAAAAATAAATAACAATTCCACTGGGAAATGTACAATTGTACTATGTCACAATATGTACTGTGGAACGAACACGAAATAAAAATAAAACACCTGATATAAGATTCTCAACGTGTTAACTAGAAATGTGTTAACTACTACTAGGTGTTAACTACTAATAAATTAATAAAAAATATAAAATACAATACATGCGTACACTCATACTCACACACACACACACACACACATATATATATATATATATATATATATATATATAATCGAATAAATGGTTGCATTATTTTAGAACAATATATTTTAAGCAAAAATAAATTTAAGCAAAACTATTTTTTATTGTCTTTGATTGTATTCTCAATATCTGTCTTTAATTATATTATATTTTAGGTTATTCTCGTCAAATCAATATTATTTTGCAAATTAACTGTTGTTTCTATTTGTTTTTAAATGAATCTGATTATTATTTTATTAATTTTTTGCTACAATTCATAGAATACTATATACAGTAAAAAAAATTATTAAAAGAAATAAATATTAAATTTCTTTATATATTAATTTTCTTTGTCTTTTTTACTATTTACTAAAAACGCATTTATGTATTTGATTATCAATATATATATTTATACATATACACACATACATATACATATATATATATATATATATATATATATATATATATATATATATATTCCATGTTAGTCCACGTGCAAAATATTATATGCATCTCTGCCACCTGCTCCACAAAAAATTCAATCTTTATAAGTATATTTTGCAATAAAATTCCTATACATATTATATATATATATATATATATATATATATATATATATATATATATATATAACATAATATAATATAAAATTATATATATATATATATATATATAGTTCGTTCTAAAAATTTCTCTGCTTAGTTTAAAAACATAATATAATTTTTTTTCTATTTTGTATTATTCTTAATATATCACATCTGTATTAACCATTTATTACAAAACTCATTTAGTATGTTAGTTACCACTAAGATGTTTTTAAGTCCTTCCAAGCTATCTAAAAAAGTCTGAATTATCTTCAGTTTGAGCCTGGAAATTGAGCATAGAAAATTCTACTCAACAAGCTTGCAAACTCATGAAACCTGTTTTTGATAGGTTATTAAATCAGTCCAGAAATGTGAAGACACTGTCTTTATGTACGAATATATATACACACACACACACACACACACATATATATATATATATATATATATATGAACATTAAATTCTTATTTTTTTAATCATTAAACCTTTTAAGAAAATAATGCGTAAATATGCATATTTGTAATTGTATTATTACATTTTTGAAAAATATAACTATTTAATTTTTTTTATAAATGTGATTAAAAAAATGTAACCATTATATTGAATAGTTATTATTTATTTTCTAGTTTTCATTATGTAACAGTAATGTTCATTTGGCTCAGTAATATAATTTTCTGTACATTTTTAATAAGAAAATAAATAATTCATGTATATGTTACTTTAAACTCAGTGTGAGTGTTATATTTCGATTGAAATAAGTATAAAAAGTACTAATAAAAGATTCATACTCTAATATATTTGCATAATGCGAATTATATATATATATATATATATATATATATATATATATATATATATATATATATATATATATATATATAATTGAGTGTTTGTGTACATGTAAGACAAGTTGTAATTTATAACTTCGCAAGAGTTATGTTATCTCAGATAAACATCTATTCAAGAACATTAATTATAGAACCATGACCAGAAGGATTTCTATATCACTTGTCTAAAGGCCTCCCGTGACGCAAAAGCTATATAGATAAAAGTACATTTTATAGAAAAATATAATCCAATGAATCAATAGAATTCAAATTATCATGACTGTAAATATAACATGTATATAAAAGAAATGCTAAAGTATTCAAAAATTTTGTATACTTTAATTTTACATTACAATTACATTTTAATTTTATAAAGTTAACGGATTATAAATATACTATTTAAATAATAAATAATAAATGTAGCAACTGAGTATCTTTTAAGTATAATAAGAACTTATTATCTGTGAGAATATAACATTATATTCCAACAATAAACAAATTTATTTATATATATATATATATATATATATATATATATGTACATATATATGTATATATATATATATATATATATATATATACCGTTCTTTGAATTATAGCTTAGGATGCTCTATTACATATTTTTAATTTCAAATTCTTACAAAAATTGTCACGTTATTAACAGAATATATAATTTACTTAACTATTATTATTACCAAGTGTAATATTACAAACAAAAATTATCTCTTCACACAAAACAATCTATCCCATTCTATTTTTCTATGTGTCATATCCATACAATTTGATTCGACTCGATTTATTTTTCAAATTATGATATGAAAATAACGAAATAAATATTATAAATATATATATATATATATATATATATCACGATTTTTAACAAAGCTAAAATCAAACATAATTCCATTGAATAGTTTTTTTTACTCTCCCTACACACACAAATAAATTGATACATATACACACGTACTAATATATATATATATATATATATATATATATATATATATATATATATATATATATAATGTACAATAGTTATAGTTACTTATTGCAAATACAATTGCAAGAACTTAATTATTGAGCTACACACCCCGTTTTTTATTTGGAGTTACTTATTTTAGTTGTTTCTATAGTTTATTTTGTGTTAGTTTTTACGTCAATAAAACAGGAATGGAGTAAATGTATTCAAACTATATCTATCATCAATTACACAATTTCGACAATTAGATAGCAAAGAATCCTTTCACACAACTCGGGATACAGCACTACACCTACATTGGTTGATGGTGACACTGTTAGATGTAACAGCAATAGTGTACAAACACGAATACACAAACACACGCATATATATATATATATATATATATATATATATATATATATATATATATATATACACATATACATATATAACATTGGTCCTGATGGCGAGGGAAAAACAGAGGGGCCATCAAACGAGACAAGTTGGAATTGGTTTCGGTGTGTGTGCGCAGTGTCGTGAAACGGACCGGAAATGAGTGGTGGCTTCGAATCAATCGAACTCGCGACCAACGCCCCGCGGCGTCAACTAAACACCCTTCTCTCATACTCATTCACAACGAATATACTAGTTGTACCACGATCATCGTTTCCCTTTACAAAACGGTAACTCGTTCTCATCCCATGAAATCGGTAACCGTCATCTGGTATTACTACAGATACTCTTATCGTTGCAATGTCCCTGTGGCCTCTTTACTTGAATTTCACTGATAAACCTGATGTTTGCGAATTTTACTTTGAGTTCACAGTAATAAATGACGATGTATACATTTTGATTCCATAGTATATACTTCAATAGAGTGTTTATGTTTAAAAATTTGCTAGAATTTGTAGTCAGTACAATAAAAGTTCATCATATCTAATTATAATATTATATATTTACCATGACATAATTAAGAGTCGATTTTTTATTATGAAAATACTTTCATATTAATATATGTGTACTTATTTATACACACACATCTCCCTCTCTCTCTATACATATATATATATATATATATATATATATATATATATATATATATATATATATATATAATGAAGTTAAATTATTAAAAATACTCTTTTATGTATTTATGGTTTCTATTTTATATTTAATAAATATATAAACAAAATATTTCATAAAAACCTAAATGTAAATCGTTGACTAAAAACCAAAATTTCATGGATTATTAAAATGAATCATAATGTATCTACAAATAAGTCAATAAAAAACAGGAATGACATTTGATCAAACACAATATATAAACACTGGCATAAATTTGTAAAACATTTGGTTTAATGATACTGAAAATATACTTTTAAAAAAATATTTGAATTATGCAACAAAGATATACTTTTTACCACTGTGTAAGGGTTGTATTAAAAATTTTTATATTATTATTTTATCAGGCCATAAATGTATAAATGCAAACATTATTATAATTTACATTACACATCTTCTTTTTTCAACTTAATGACATAACTCATGTTGGGTTCTACTTTAATTTTCAGAATAGTTGAAATACTATGTAATTATAAATTTACATACTCTGCGTTCAAATAAAAGTTAATAAAACAAATGCAGTACAACTTCTAAACATATTTAATTGGATTTTATTTCAACGGAATTTAATACAAAACAATTGCTACAAACAAAATAATTGATTTTCTACACCAGTCTCTATATTCGGAATATTTCAATTAGTTCGTATTATACCTGACAGACTGGTAATGGAATTTGGCTATTCGCAGGAAATTAAAATATACATACAGTGTACTTGTGTTGAGAGAATTGCAATGTACATTATTATGGAAATGGATATGTAAGAGAACCGAATAAATCTATAAATTTAGTCCACACGGAAATTAATTTCAGTCCATATGTGTTAATTTATGAATACAACAAATATATAACTGAATGGTTTCTACATAATATAGTCAAGTATAACACCAAATATGTAAAAAGAATTTATAAAACAACATGTATATAAATATATATATATATATACTAACAAATTACATTAAAAAACAAATTATAAAAACTTAACTTATTAAGTAACGACATACTTTGAAAAATAATATATTAAATATTTTTTTAATATTTTTAATGATTATAATTAATATTTTTATTATTATCTTACAATAGATATAAAGAATAAAAATTATTGTCAAAAACATCGATAATTATAGTAGTAAAATAAACATAAAATTATATATGATAATTATTTTTTTGCATATTTTTTGTTAGTATTTAAAACGTCTTATTAAAAGATGTCATAACTTAATAAGGTAAATTATTCATATCTACTTTTAACTTTTTCCTCGTCAAAAAAGTATTTGCTACCTTACTTTCTTCGAAACATGCCATTTTAACTTGTTTTATATCAACAAAATGTTTTTTTTGTATAAAAGTATTTAATAATAATAGTTTAAAATCATTTTTCATAAACATTACCATTATTTGCATATGGTTAATTAAATATATTTGTTAAAAATTAAACATATAATAAATTAACCAACATTTCTTACTAACACGTTTAATAATAACATATGTGTATGCATCACTAAAACATTATTGATTTTTAATGATCCATTGCTGAATAAATCCACTACTTTCTTTTTCAGAGACGAATGATCGACTGTATTTCTTTCATATAAGATTTCATTATATTTGATCCTCTTTTTTCATCTCTTTCTACATTTTTTACTTCCAAGCTTCCAGTTAATAATTTCTAATATATATTCATTAAGTTCTCTTCTAATTTAACTTAAGAACTCCTTATCCAAACTGTCAGTCTACTTTTAGTTTGATACATGTAATTTGTCTTTACGTTAGTATCCATTCTTTTTTTTCTCATTATATATATATATATATATATATATATATATATATTATTTCACAAATCTATAGTTCATTATCTCAAAATGATAAAATATAAACACATGAAATATTCGAAGAAATTAAAACAATTACTTATTTAATAATAGTTAAAAATAATATATACTGGTATTAATAATAGGTGTAATTTTTTTATTTATAATGATTATTATTTTCTAATAAAAAAATTCTTATCTATATACAAATGCGAATATATGTATTTGCTATGTATATTTAAGTTTTATACGTGTATATATATATATATATATATATATATATATATATATATATATATACGGTGTTATATAATATTATAGAAATGTACACTAACATTCAAACTGAAAAATAAAGACAAAACACAAGTACGCCTTCACTTTACTTCTAGAGAATTTCATTCAAACATTATGCTTTGTGTAGACATGAAGGTATTTATATATGCCTACCTTAAAATAAATGTATATAAAATATACATCTTCTTGAAATATGAATATATTTTAAGAAACTTTCGCTTTGAACTCCTATATTTTCAGAAAGAACAACATTTAAAAAAATACGTACTTTGCAGCTATTTTTTTAATCAACCTACATAAAAAATAATCTTTAATATATAATTATTTTTATTAAGTGTTTGATCACAATGTATGTCAATTTCTAAACAATGCACGAAAATATTTACTTAAAATATATGAAATCTGAAATATAATTTTAAAGTATCTTAACATTTATAAAAACATTATTTTTTAAAAAATTTTGTAAACACAGTATTTATGGTATTTTTTAATACGTACGAATTGTATGGAGTTGTATTTTAAGTTAATATGGAATAGTTTCATAATATTAAGTGGTTCATAAAAGTTTGGAAGATTTTCTTTTATTTACTCTATATAAATCTGTATGTAAGAATTGAAAAGAGTTTTATCTATATAATGTCTGATCTGTAATCTGTACAAATAAAAAAGAACTTTAAGTTTAATTTTCAGTTTTTTATTAATATCTTTACAGGAAAACGTCGTAGGTTTAAATATACTTTATCAGTTTTTTAATCTATTAAAAATGTTTTTTTAAAAAAAAACTAATAATACTTCAATTTTTTGGTTATAAACAAAATATTTTTTGAAGTTTATTAAGACTATCATTACTGTTTTAGGCACATTATCATTATTCGTCATATTTTACAGTTCACAAGTTGCTAGTCTCTGAAAATTTGGCAAAATCAAACTAGACAAAAAGAATTACTTGACAATAAAATGTTTTAATTAATAAGAAAAACGAATAATTACAATTACTTATAAATTATCAGTAATAAAGAGTATTATTTCAAAACTCATTACGAATTTCAAATCATTACAAATCATTCGTCAATACAATTTTTATTTAAAAAATAATTGGACATATCGAAACAATTGCATTTATATTTATCATATTTATATATATATATATATATATATATATATATATATATAAATATACACACACACCCACACATATATATATATATATATATATATATATATGTGTGTATGTAAGTGTGTCTGTATGCATGTGTTTATATGAATTTAAAAAAAAATTTAATCGAGGTTAATTCTAGGTCATTTACATTTTGTGAGATGTTTATCAATTTAAATCCGTTCCGTATTTTCCTGAACGCTAGAATACAAAGCAGTAAATCATAAGTCCGGCGTATATATGGTATTCACTACAGACACAAGAAATAAACATGCCTAGGAGCAAACAATGAAAGTAAACTCCAACAAACGCGGTATATACAAAGACAATTGGATGAAAAACAAATCGTTGTATATCTAATATTGTCAGTTAAATATATTCAGGAATATCATATCTCTTTTTAGTAATAAATACTGCAATGTGAAGCACTCTGTACTAACACACTTTCCCTACAGACTAGAAAGCATTACACTTCCCTCTGTTAGCAAAGTTCTGCACTACTTACCGCTATAAATTTACCAACGTGGCGCCGCCGCGGGCACTCAAAGTACTAATTATACTAAACTTTGCGATAATTTCAATGGATTTGCAGATTACCACACATTTGTGTGGGATTGAGTTCCAGTAGCTCACTTTCTATACTATAGTGTACGCATTTTGATTATGTTGCAACGGTAACCATTAATTTATTTATTGCTTACACAGTTACAAGAATTATCCAATTGATTTCATTAAAACAAACATTGAGTCAATAAATCAAACTATAAAGTGAATCATAAATAAATAAAGTTTAACTAAATTAGTTTATTTCAATTGATTCAAATTTAAAAAGAATATTTATCAAACTCTTGTCAAAATATATTCATAATATATATATAACATCACCACTGGAATAAAAAAGATACTAACTATCACTTATAAAGTTAACACTTAATGATTTCTTAATGTACACTATTTTTTTGGAAAAATAATGTACATTCAACATATATATATATATATATATACAAAAAACTATTTGTTGCACTTAGAGAAAATTCCATATTTACAAATGTAGTTGAAATATACTTACATAACATATAAATTTATTATTAAAGAAAACATTACAACTATAATATATAATTATCAATCTTAGTTTTTATATAAAGAAAAAATTACCCCATATTTAAAATAAATGTGTCACATTAATAATAGTATTTGATTATATTAATTTGCATCCATTATATAAGCATATATAAACCAAGCATTTTCTTGAAAAAAAATTATTTTCCACATGAATTAACAACTATGATTCAAATCATAATGCTTTTTTATCTCTTCATATCGTTGTTCATTTACTGAAACAAAAAAATTATATAAATTATAAGTATACGTAAATTAATTATTTTAAAGAAAGGTTACACTATAACAATCTGATATTACTTAAGAACCTACGTAAGCCAATATATATATATATATATATATATATATATATATATATATATATATATATATATATATATATATATATATATATATGTATGTATGTATGTATATATGTGTGTATTGTGAATTTATGTAGGTGTGTATATATTAGAATTCAAATAGAATACATTTTTTACAAATAAAGTACTTGAAATCTAATCTCTATCTTACATTTGAATTAGTATATACATACTTATTTTGTACTATAGACAATAGAAAAATATTCAGATATGATAATAACCTATATTAAAAATATGAACATTTTGAAATATACTCCGGTATTTCGTAAAAAGTACGATTAAGCCATAATTAAATTATCAAGTTACCTGAACAGGTCACTTCTTAACACCCTAGCTTTTCGACATCTACCACCTGATTTAAAATAGCCTGGAGCGCAATTTGCAGATGTATTAGATAACTTCGGAGGAAATTGCACGGGCAATGATTGAACCACAGGAACATTTGTGAAAATTATTAATGCAGTAGAAAAAATGAACAAAATCACTGTCTTTAAAAAAGTGTACATCATGGAAAATTATGATTAATATTTAAATATTTATTTTTACGTTCAACTGCTGTGCTGAATACATATGTATTAATTAAGGAAAATTAAGTAATATACGTTTATATCTATAAATTTATATCGCTATTTTACGTCATAGGATATGTATTGCGGTTTTGTATTTGTAGAAAAAATAGTCATTAAATTCATTCAACAGAGCCGTTAATGTAATTTATCACGTATGATTATCACATATGTTGTAAGGTATCTAAATATTTTGATATATGTGTATATATATATATATATATATATATATACTGATGTGAAAAAAGGTGTGACTAATAAACAACCAAAACTAAAAATTAAAAAAATAATTTTCGTAGCATTCTTTATAATTTCAATATGTATAAAATTTTAAACGAATATATTTCAAAAATGTGGAAGCACAATATCATCATGACACCAATAACAATATTTGATAACATAATTATACACCCATATTTACTTTCCACAATATATATATATATATATATATATATATATATATATATATATATATATATATATATGAATGTATATATATATATATATATATATATATATATATATATATATAGAACTAAGAATAAATAAATATATACCTATGATTCCTTTCTACATCGTCCATTCACATATTTTTCGCCAGTTGGACAATTTGAAGGTGCATCCAAAATATGTACAGGTGAAATGTTGGTTTTATTTTGTGCTTCACATATTTGTAATGAAAATATACCAAAAATGAAAATTATCACGTACACAAAATTTAAAATTTTCATTTTTAACCAAGTATATATCTTAATCACTATCTTAGAATTATAAATACTTGAATGCTTAATCATCACATTTTATACGACCTTATATATGCTTGTACAGTCATACATTATTTTTCGAAGAAATTTATTATCGTTAATATCTTATATGTTTGTCAAATAGAAAAAACTTACACGTTTAAGTATGATATTTTTTAAATGGATTGTATGCCTTTATTTACACACGTTAATGAGAATAAATATAATCTATCATTTATCTTTGAAGAAAAAAACTTTTAAAATGCAAATGTAAATATTATTCCATTTCGTAGATAAACAACAGCATATATTACTAACAATGTGAAGTAGACGTATATTTTTCTTATTTGTTTTTCGTTAACCTTAACATTTTTGCAGAATAGAAGACGAATTTTTATCATACAAATTATACTGTGTAATAAAACCTTTACATATAATCACTGATAAAACATTTTTAAGATACTTTTTAAAGATAAATATATCAACTTTTATTTAAAAGTATTGTTCTGGTCACGTTTAAATTTGTATTTTCTAGAACTGGTTTCGACGTTCATCATTTTCAGATAAATTTTGAAAAAATTCAAAATCCATCTAAAAGAAACGAAAATTACAACCAATCTTAGCAAACACAAATAAAAACATAACCTTAGAATACAACAGAATAGTTATAAATAAGAGTTAACAAAAAATACAATTCAGTAATCTTCTTATATTAAATTTAAATTTGAATATTTTATCTACAAGTATTAATTATTTTTTATTTAAAACATATTCATAAAAAATAAAATTATTTACCATTAATTAAAATGTTACTTTAATTTTTCTTTTAAAATAGTTTTTGGTACATTTTATTCCATACATCAATTATATTTCTTAAACTATAAAGAATACTAATACTAAATATTAAAATTAGTTCGATTATAAATATTAGTATTTAGTTACGAAGAAATATTTCGGAAAGATTTTTTACTGTGTAATGTAAATATTTGAACACAATTTATATATTTGTAATAAATTAAAATTAAAACATAAATTTATATTATTTAATATATATATATATTATTTCTATTTACGGACCTGTGTTTTCTAACATTATTTTTTTAATAACTTATATAATTATATATAAATTATTAAACTTCTTATCATATAATTAATTGTGGTTTCCGGTATTGAAAGTAAAGAAGTGTTATGAATGTAACCATGAAACCGCATTTTTATCTAAAATAAGCAACTAAATTATTTAAATGCATTTACTAGCACACAAACATCTACATAACACACACACACAAATATATATATATATATATATTGTAAATGTTTGTAGGCTCATAAATGCATTTAAATAATTAGTTGTTTATTTCATGTGAATCTGTGTATGAGTATGTATATATATATGTATGTGTGTGTGTGTGGGATGTCTGATGAGATATAGAATTGATGATAGAAGTGAAGTTGGTAGTGATGAAATTGCCGTTCTTTTCTATTTGAAATTTTTTTACATAAATATACCAAAATTGAAATAATCAAGAACTCAAAATTCACAAATTTTACTCAGACTTCTATCTTTTACACTACTTTAAGGTTATAAATATATATATATATATATATATATATATATATATATATATATGCAACGTATATTAAACGAAAGATATAATAAAAATATTTTAGCACAATATTTTTACTATTCTGATCTGCAAGTATAACTAAAAATATTCTATGTTTATAAATATTTACAACTTTAAATACAATTTTAAATACTAGCTGATTCGCCATAATTTCTGCTATTCTATTTTGACAATACTGGTAATGAAGCGTAAATACAATTTAGTACCTTCCTTTTTCAAATTAACATATAATTCAATCTATATTCAGTATATTTAAATACTGTAAAAATCTCAAAAGTATATATATACATATATATATATATTCAAATCATCATCATCTTCAGCCTCTGCTGAAGATGATTCCACTGCTGGATAAAGGCCTCTTCCATGAGTTTCCATTCATTTGTACTATATTAATATATATATATATATATATATATATATATATATATATATATATATATATATATATATATATTGAAATACACCTTCATAGACAGGAATTTGATTATGTAAATCACTTCCAATAGTTTATTCCAATTATTTCAATTACTTCCAATAGTAATATCTACTAGCAAGATCTGAACGAACAATGAATAAAGGCAGTAATAAAGATAAAAAATCGAATTTTTGAAATAACTTATTTCTTTTGCAGAAATTTGTTAAATAATAGCAAATCCGGTTTTAATAGGTATTTCAGTTTTCAATTCTAATAAGAAGTGAATCAACGAATTAGACTAATATACGTTGCAAACTTATTTTATTAAAAAAAAATTTTTTTCATATACACCCACCTTTTCTTTTTCAAAAGTGAAGTGCAACATAAATTACTTATACTAATATTAATAAGTAGACATTTGCTTATCTTATTGGGTTTTTTTATTAAACAACAATTTCGGATCATTAAATGATGAATTTTTATCATGAAAATTGTACCTTAAAAAATTAATAATTTTATTTATTTACATATGAATTTCTTGTTAAAT
>CM068313.1:30628324-30698324 GCA_034766995.1 Acanthacorydalis orientalis
GCACATATGTATATATGTGTGTGTGTGTTTGTATATTTAAATATAGACACTTTCTACAGTTTGAGATTTAATTTTTAGAATAATTATAATTTAAAATAAAATTACTATTTTAAATTATAGTTATTCCAAATATAAATTAATATTTTATTTGTTTTCAATTTTATTCTGTATTAAAAAAACATGATCTCAATTGTTACCAAATATTAATTTTTCTAAATTTTCAAATTTATTTATATTTATAATTCCATAATAAAAACTTCTCAATAAACTTCAACCATTTTAGTATTTATAATGAATTCATTTAATATTGAACTTATAACAAGTTAAACAATTTAAAACATTTGATGTATTGTAAATTTCAGTTTAAATTATTTGTACAAACATATAAGAAGTATAACTAATTTTAATATTACACTTATTTACATTTGAAACAAAACAAAAAATACTATAATTTCATTTTTGAAATAAAATTATACAAATATGTATAAAGTTCTTTTTATTTCTATTAAAGTGTATAAATAACAGGAAAAACGAGTAATAATTTTACAGCAAAAAACACAACGCTTGAGCAATATTTGATTGTTTTCGTTTTCTGAAATTTATTTGTTTTATTTTTTGTTTATAAATATATTCCAAATAAATAAATTACATCAATCTTCTATAATATGACCGAATCATTTAGATTATGAAAAAAGTCCATGATTAGAATATATATTTCACAAAAGATAATATTTATTTGTAAATGCATATTTTCACACATTAAAATTTCGATAAATATGATACCACAAATTGTTTCTGTTACAAAATAGCACAATGCTTAAATATGTATATATATATATATATATATATATATATATATATATATATATATATATATATATTATTTACACAGAAAATCTAATTTCATTTTTCTCCGAGTAGAAGATTCTTTTATTAAAAAACAAAAGAATGAATTTTCTTTTTTACAATGTTTCCTGTTGACGTATATTTATTAGTATTGATTGGATATCCAACTAAGAATTGTATAGCATCGATCTGATTTTGACTCAATAAACATTTGCAGGATAATATAAAGAATCTGAAAAAATAATTAATTAATAGATTATGAACATTTCAAGATATTTTAAGATTAATTACAGAATTAACAAGAATATTTAGGCTTTCTATTTTAATTTATCATTTATAATAATTATTTAACATTATGGATTTAGCTAATTATTGTTAGATAGAGTTAGATTTACATTTCTTTAAATAGAATCAAAAATTAAACTGTAGAATAAAAATTTTACTAAAAAACTAAAATACATTTATTAAATTAATTGATGTTTGAAAATTCGATAATAATATACTTACTTGCTAATGTTACTAATAAAAATAATAGTCTATTAAATCATGACTTTAATATCTTGTATATATTAATTTTGTGAACAATAATTTTGTTCAGTTTGTATAATTCTGCATGAGTCCGGATATGAATAATGGTTATATTTATAAATATTTAACTTACTTTAGTAATAATATTATATATATATATATATATATATATATATATATGAGTGTGTGTGTGTATCCATTTGCAAATGCATGTTAAAACTTACGTATTTTGATAATGACACAATAGTAATTAAAATCGTGTTCTACACCTTCCATTTGTATCTCTTTTCTGATTAGATCTTGGACATGGTAAATTTGGTGCAATAATCATACGACTTTCAAAAGTTTTATTTTCTTCTATTGACGTCATTCTTATTTCAGAAATTTTAGCACTCCACACACGTTCACCATTATTAAAATTTATAAAAATCACACAAAAAATTAATAATGAATAATATAAAATAAACTTATACATTTTAATATTGGAATTCTGATAAATATATTTTTTTGTTAATGGTCAAATTTGTATTTTGCACAAATTATCATTAAATAATAGTTTTGCACTGTAATATATGTGCAAGTTTATTTTAGTTATTATTTTTATATCTACGCAGTAACCTTTTGACAGTATAAAACTGATAAATTATAATAGTTCGTAATATGTTTCTTATATTTACAATTATTCTGTTCTTTACTTGGATTTATTCTAAGAATGCATAAGTTAATTTCGTAGTAATTAAAATTAACTAATTAAGATATTTGTGTGTATATACATATATATATATATATATATATATATATATATATATATATATATATGTATATATGTATATATATATATATGTATATATGTATATATGTATATATGTATATATGTATATATGTATATATGTATATATGTATATATATAAAGTTGTCACATATTAAACAAACAGTTTTTAAAAACAAATTATTTAATCATTAAATAAACAAAATCAAAAATTAAATACAAATTATTAATTTCCTAATATAATTTCCTTAAAATATGATGTCCAGAATTAATAGTCTTCATGTACTAATTTTGTCTTCAAATTTTATAATCTTCAGATGATAATTTTATTTAACAATGTGGGATATATTGGAAAAATTTGTTTCCAATTTCAATTCCTTTCTCAATTACTATTTTTCGGTTATTAAAATCCAATTTTTTTTGATAGAAAATAAAACTTGGTATGATTTTTTTAGCTTTTTATTTGTACCAAACATTTTAGCTAAACATATAGAATTATTATACAATCTTCATTTTTTTAAATATATTATAACCAATTATAAAATAAATCGAGTTTTCACTGCATATGAATGAAATAAATATAGTGACTTATTTAACTCAATTAATTTATTAAATATATATATATATATATATATATATATATATATATATATACATATATATATATATATATATATACATATATATATATATATATATATATATATATATATACATATATATATATAAGGTATTTATCAAACTTTTCATTTTTATTGCATGAAAATCATAAAATAATCCGAAAATAAATAGTTAAATGGTTCTCATATCAACAGATTGAAAATAATCGTATTTTACTAATTTCATGAATTATTTTTTATCGTATTTTGATTTTAATCTATTTTATAAATTGGGTATAAACCGTTTTACTAAGAAAAAGAACAGTTTAAACTATTGTCTTACTAATATTTTTTAAATGTTAGATTGAATTTTTGTATTGTAACAGTCGGTAAATATTTTTTAAATATTAAATACAAATTCAAAAGTGAATGAATATGAAATCGAATATTTACCTTAAAGTATTCGTCTACGAAATATATAATATTCATGTTAAAATATTTAACAATTTAAATTATATGGAAAATATCTACATATAGAATAAATAGGAAACAAATGGAAGTGCAAGTTTAAATACAATATTAAGAAACATTATATGTTCATATATTATATAATTTCTAAATACAATTACAAATCTCCCAACTCCGCACAAATTATAAACATTATCCTTAAAAAAACACAAGAAATGAATAATAGTAATTAATTCAAAATTATTTCTACATCACACATTCAGAAAAAGAATTAATGAGAATGATAATTGTATTAATTAAAGTTTTTAATGTATTCAAGCATATAATTAAAGTAAGTTATTTGGTTGTACATATTTTCTATCCAATCAATTTTCTGCAACGTCCAAAAATAAATATTTCTCCAGGGCGACAATTTCTTGGACTATCTACAACAACCCCTTGAGAGTTCAAAGTTATGCATTTCGTTAAATTATTTATCAATATTTGTATAAATATAAATATGATAAATAAACACTTTAAAATATTCATAGTCGACATCCTAAAACAATAATAATATTTAAGAAATTAATTATATTTTTAGTTAATTATGGGTATTTAAAATATTATTTATTAAAATTGATTTCAATATCATTATCTTCCTATTAACATCAACTAAAAAATGTCAAGAATAATATTTTTTTTAATATTTAAATTTGTTATAATACTTTATAAAATATCATACATTTTTTAAATTTACTTTCAGTTTCTTTAAACAATTATAAGAGAAAAAGTTTGAATATTTTAAAATAATAATTACAAATTCTTAATTTACATTTAAAATGGTCATACACCTAAACAAAACTATTTTCAAGCCTTTTTCAAAGTATTTTAATTTAATCTTTTGATAACTATAGTTACAAATTTTCCATGCACTGAAATTATTTTGTGCTTTAATTTGTACAAAAAGTAAAAAGATATATGTAAAATAATTTTTATTTTTTTTGCGAATTATTATATAACAAAATAACTTACAATTTTTGCTTCTTATAAAAATACACACAACTTCAAGTTAATAGTTCATATTTCGTTTGATTAATTTTCTTACATAATTGTATTTCGAACAATTAAATTAAGACAATCTTTATGTTCTTGAAAAATTTATCAACGTATTTAAAATTATAATAAAATCCCGTGATTCACTATCATACTATGCAAGAGATAACAGAACCGAATTTATTTAAAAATAAAAATTCCATTTAATAAAACATTCGGTTAAATGTGGTAATAGAAACAGCTTTCATTACGAACAATAGTTAATCATTCATTCTAATTAATTAGATAAATTATTGTATAATATATACATATATATATATATATATATATATAACTTTTAACAGTTATTATTAATTCATTGTCATACATTATTTTTATATAATTTAGCTTTTAACGGTTTTTGTATACATATTGGGTTATTAAAGTTATTTATATCTTTTTCTATTTTCAAAGTATTATGCATTTTTATTATATTTTAATACTTGTGTTATATGTACATAAATCTATTTTAAATATTCACAGTTTTCTATATATTATTACTTATTATTATTTATTATAATCTTGAAATAATCGATATAGGATTAAAATGATTTTTTCCTATACTATTTTGGTATTTTATTTGAAAAAGTTTTATTTTTCATAAAAATAATCATAGTTATATAACAGAATGTCAAAATTGTAATTTATAAAAAGAGCAGAAAAAAGAAAGAATAATTAATGAAAATTATAGTATAAGCCTATAATTTCACATAATGTCTGTCATTTATAAACATTTATCGAAGTTGATATCAAAGTAATTTGTTTGGGTTGATAAAAAAAAATTACTTTGTATAATTTACTAATTATTCTTTTGTATTTTTATAACAATTAACATAATAATTTAAAAACAATAGTAATTCGTAATACATTCTTAATACAAAATTTTGTTTCAAAAGTTCAAAAGTTTCAAAAACCTACTTAAGACATTTAATGGAATATTTTATACTTATCTAATCTTATCTAAGCGAAAATGGCACAAGTTTTGAAAGTATTTAATTTTGTGTTTAACAAGTTTTATAAATTTATTAAAAATAAGTGTATATTCAAGTAATACTTTTTCTCGCCACGAATAAACTTCCGTCATTAATAATAATTTTGAAATAATTTTAAATACTAAAATGTACAAGTGTTATTATTTAATCATTTTATTATGTTTCCAATGAAGTAGCCTAAAAATATTTATTCTGTGTTTATACAAACCAGTATAAAAATTGTTTACATAGAGTTTCTTATTTGTATAAGATTTAGAAATCGTAATATATTCAAAGCGCTTCTAAACGTTAATTAAAACTGCATTAATTGCAATGAATTTATATTATCCAAAATAAATAGCTTCAATAAATATAATTCAATAATTATGTTTCTAGTGTTTGTATTGAGTTTATAATTTTAATTAATAAAAATAAATTGTATTTGTTATAACATCATTTTCTATTTAACCATTCACAGCTATCTAGCCATAAATACGAAATAACACTTATTTAAAAAACTTACAAGTTCGGTTCTGTTATCAATAAAAATAAATTATATCTATTTAAGATATTAAGCATACATTGATTATCTTATCTTTTATAGATAACATATGTATATATATATATATATATACATATAAATATATTTATATATATACACTACAATATAATAACTTATGCACAATAATTAACAAGCATATTGTGCTACTTTAACTTATTTTATATTTTAACGTACTTGATTTACATTTAATAACTACGCATTTAACCCCTTAAATGGTGGTTTATTTTCAAATTTCATGGGAGAAAGGAAGAACTGTGTGTATAGTAACATTTAAACATGTTACAGAAACAGTTTATGAAAATGATATAAACTAGCCGCTATATTTGTAGAAAAATTGAATAATTCGGATGTAAATAATGCATGAATATGTATACATTCTTTAAAATAGTATACACAGATGAGTATACGAATTGTGTTACTGAAAAAAATTCTCAGAACATCCAAATATTAAAATACAAGATTGGCTCGAGAGCACCATTTAATTAATTATAAGTAACTTAAAAAATAACTTTTAATCTCCATTCTAATAAAACGCACATCACCAATAATACAATAATTAGCATATTTTATGAGACGTAAATAAAAGATGTATCTTCAATCCTTTTTGGCTTGCTTTACGTACATACATAATACATACGTATTATATATATATATATATATATATATATATATATACATATATAAACTATATATATATATATATATAATATTATTTTAATTGTGCTTAAAGTATTTTCTCATTTTTCCGTACTTTCAATTATTTTGCTGATATAGGAGTTATGAAGACAGGCAGCTTTGTATTCCTGAAATTAAAAATAAACTTTAGTACACAAATATTTATCACATATTTGGATTTTTTTTATTTCAGTAACTTCTTTACATAACATACACAATCACTAAAAAAACAACAAATAAAAAATTTAATTTGTATAAAGTCAGCCCATACAAAATATATGAACACTGAAATATTTATAAAAATATAACAATATTTTTGTTTCTAAAATCATTCTTTCAATATGCCTTTTTAATGTTCATTTAAAAAGCAAATAAAATTGTTCCTATATTTAAGAAATTTATCAAACAGTTTTTGAATTTAAATTAAATGTTATTTTATTATTGGTTATGACATTTAACTTAATATACTGCATAAATCAAACTAAATAGGAAAATATTGATAAGTAAAACTTGTTTTTTGGCATTTTATTTACAGAAATAAGTAAAATAAATTAATTAAAAATAAATTTTTTAAATGGAAATATTTATAATTCTCCTCTTAAAAAAATAGCTAATATCCAAATACATGCACACATGTATTTATATATATATATATATATATATATATTTATATATATATATATATATATATATACATATATATATGTGTGTACATCATCGTCATAATGTTCTCCTATGCATGAGTAATAATACACGTACAATTTAGCATTGAGTACAGAAAACCAACCCGATACTATACAAATATTTATAACCACGATATAAACAATCCACAACAGTGTCATTATCTGACATCCTCAGAAGATGATCAAAATGACTTCATTTATTTTTTTTTTGAGGTTTTGAGGTAGGCTTATATATATATATATATATATATATATATATATCATATTTATAAATATTAGAAACATTTAGTAACTCATTTTCTTTCTTGATTTTTTTCTTATCTTGTATTTCTCTAAAAATAATTATTTTTCAATTGGATTCTTTCACCTGTTTTTTTTATCTACGTAATAGACAAAGAAACCTTTAGGAAAAGAATTTTAAAACACTAATAATATTATGTTATTTTATAGTCCACGTAGAAAATACAGTTGTTCTTGATTATGAAAGCAATGCAAAAATATTGGTTTAGACACTTAAGTACAATATCTTCGTCTACATCACATATCCTTCAAAAAAATAATAGTCTACTCAAACATATTAATTTTTATGGTAACTATGTCGTGAAACTTATATACAAAGAAATAATTCAGCTAAGAATATCATAATTAACGTTTATGAAAATACAAGCCTACCATATCTTTCCCTCTGACCCCGTCTGGCTCCCATTCCTATGTGTGTGTGTGTGTATCAGTATAATAAAAGCATTACCGACAGTTGCTTCTTTTTTGCTTCATTTTTTTCTTTATTAGTAACTTAAATATTTCTATTGTCCTAGCATAATAAAAAAAATAATATTTTAGTTGTTCAATAATCAAATTTGTTAATTGTTGTTGAAAAATTTAATTTTATAAATGTATTTATTTTAAAGATGAATATTATCTGAATAATTAAAAAAATGGATTATTTGCTTCTAATTTCTAATATACTTCCCTCAAAATACGGAGTAATGTATAAAAAGTAATAAGAGACATTTTTCATATATATATATATATATATATATATATATATATATATATATATATATAAATAATAAATCCAATAATATTCTTATATTTATTTATTAAATTTTTAAAATATTTTTTAGTAATCCTAATTTTAAAATATCACCACTTGTTAAGTACTGAAGGTTTTATTTTCTTTCCCAGTGTTCATGTGTAAATTTTTATTGAGTAAATATTTTATTTTGTTAGTATATTTTATAACTAAAAATTTAAAAATATCGATAAAAAAACTGTAAGTTCCATGTGATTATTCATATGCTATTATGGATTTATTCATCTATAGTTACCGCCAACATAAGTAAGATGTAATATTTATTATAATAATAATTTTATTCGATTTTTTTATTTAATACTGCCTACATAAATCCTTAAAAATAAAATTTATTGGCATATAAAATTATAATTCTAATTATATGTTAGTATAAATATAAATATTAAAAAAATACTCACAAATAAAATTATTTATAAATTCTGCGACAATTTCCAGAATTATCGACTCTCTCTCTTGGTCCGCAAGACTTGTTCGGTGCCTTAATAATGTTACCTTGATAAATAACATCTTTGTTATCGCCTAATATTTCAGACATTTTCTTCATCCAAACGTCACCATTTGTCGATTGCAGTAAACAAAATATAATTAAAAATAAATAAATAATATTGTTGATTATTTTCATTTTTTATTACTTTATTAAACAAACGTGTTATTAAAATTAATTTCAAAATGTTAAGTAAGCGTTATTTTAAAATAATTTATTGAAACAGCTAAGGCGTGCGCAGTGTTGTTTATTAATTAAACCACAAAGATAAAATTTATCTATTTCATTTAATTTTATATTTTTTAAATCTTTTTAGTTAACTGCGGTTTTAAATTACGTTTTATAATTAATTACCAAATAATTAACACTTTTATTTTGTATATATTTATATATATATATATATATATATATATATATATATATATATATATATATATATATATATATATATATATACAATTCAGTAATCAGTTTTTACTTTTGTATACATTTTCATCTTTTTTTTAAATACCTACACGGAACTATTCACTTATGAAAATGACAAAGAAGAGTTAAGTTACATTAAATTCAATTACAGAATAATTGCCTCTTATAAATCGTTAACCGAATACTATAACTATTCTAGGTATTATTACTATCTACTAAGTATATAACTATCCTAGTTATTTTCTTTTTATATTATGTTCTGAATGACATTACGGAAATGATAATGACATAGAGACATAAATGACTCCGTTATCAACTGCTGTCAAAGATATACTAATCGTTAATTATTAAAAACTTTTTAAAATTAATAATAATTTCTTTAATTCATTTGAAAAGTTTTTTATTGCATATGTAATATTAAATTTAAGAAATATGCTATGTATTTAAAAACACTTCTAAATTAGACAGAAACAAAACAATAATTTCTTCTAAACATATTTTAATAAATCAAACATACATAAACACATCATACATACACACACACACGTGTATATATATATATATATATATACATACATTATTTAAAAATAAGGGAATGCAAAAAAGTATTATAATGATTTTTATACTAATGCTTTTATTTTACTAACAAATACAAGTAAATCTAATTTTATTACAATTAAGCACTAATGTTAAAATAATATATACTTGAAAACACACAAATTCAAAATATAAACCAACAAATGTTTAATCTTATATTGTATTTTAATAAATTTACTACTTTGATAACCAAATATGATGGTTTTCTTTATTTTATTTCAATTACTAGCGCTGTATAACTTATACAACACATTTTAGTTATATATATATATATATATATATTATTTATATTATTTAGATATTAAACAGTTCAAAATTGTTTTGATAATTGTTTATAGTCTTCTCGAAGATTACTTTAACAACAAAAAATGTTAATTATCTAAAGTTAACTTAGATATATTCAAATTTGACTCCCGGCATAAATTGTTGCAAATAATCAAAATTACATTTCTAAATTCAGTTAATCTATATATTTAAAGTAATAAAAAAGATATAAGCAATGAATATATATATATATATATATATATATATATATATATATATATATATATATATATATATATGTAAAGATGATATCATTTTTATTTCTTGTTTAAATTAACTTGTTAAATTAAAAAAAAAACTGAGCATAAATTTTAGTTAATATCTATATGAATTATTTAAATTTACTTAGTTTATGATTGGATAATTTTCTTTACTTTACATAATCATCTCTTTTTTACGATACTATAACTAAAAATATTATATTATTCGTACATTAAAATAAAAATACAAATTATATAAATATAAAATAAAAATAACATTTATTATTATATATAAAATTAAAATTACTTTTTGAAGAATCGAAAAAAATTCGATTTCACTGTTGTTGTTTCGACTTTTTTCTCAGTTTCAAGTTCATCGCTATTATTTCCATCTTCTTCATCATCGTAATCATCTTCATTGCTATCAGATTTTTCATTTGAGGTTTTTGTAATCTCAGGTATTTTTTCTGTTGCTATTGATTCTTCGTCATCTGTTTCTTCCACTTCTACTTTATCTTCTATTTCTATCGAATTGGATATTATATTTTCAACTTTTTCTGTCGAATCGGGTTCTATATTCTCGACTTTTTCTGTTGAGTCGGGCTCTACATTCTCAACTTTTTCCACCGAATCGGGTCCTATATTTTCAACATTTTCCACATTTGTTTCTATATTAAACACATTTTTTTCAGGATTCACTATAGTCTCGTTTTTACCGCCACTTAAAGGATCTTTATATATTTGCAAAATAATTTCCGGTTTCTTATTAGGTTTTAACAATGTGTGACTGACGATGGTTACAGTGGAATTTTTCACGGAGTTTGTAAACTTCTTTATTTCCTTTGGATTTGATGAAGACTGTTCGGAATACGTTGCATTTATAGGATATTGATATGTATTATACACTCCAACTTCTTGTTTTCTTTCATTGGGATTTGTCGCTAATAGTTGAGTAAAATTGGAATATGTTCCATTACTTGATGATAATAAATTGTTATTTTCGTCATATTCTTCGTAAATAATTTCAGGATTAGGAAGTTGTTCTAAACTTGGTCTATATTGTGAAACATAAGGGTTTATTCTTGGAATATTCATGTATGGCATACTATTCATAGGAGAGAAAGGAGTATTCATTTGCGGGTAATGATATTGTTGAAAAGGCCATGAATTTTGTGGATACTGTTGGAAAGGAAAAGAATGTGCATAAGGAAATTGTGTTGGATATGGCATATTTACACTCATATAAGGATTCGGGAACGGGTGTTGTAAAATATTCTGTGGCTGAGTATACATTAAAGAACGATCTGGATTAATCATAAATTTGTTTTCTCCTGCAAAAACATTGCTATTCAATTGAGGTTTTGTTTGCACTTGCATCTGAATATCTGATGGAATACTTGCTACATTCGTTTTAATTGTAGAATCTGGATTAAACAGTACTTTTCTGTCAAGAGAATTTTGTTCATGTGGAATATTTTGTATTTGAGAATAATCTGATTGTGATAAAGTTGGGATTACTGTTTGTAACGGTTGAATTAAAGTATTTGTAGGTACCAACTGCTGGTGACTAACGCCTGGTTGTACTGGAGAACTTACAACTTGTAAATGCATAGCTGGTTCTATCTTCGAAGTAACTGTTGGTAAATTCACAATTGGTTTTACTGATTGTAAAGATAACTCATCTTGATGAGGTTGTAAATTCATTAATAAATTTGGAACATTCAACACATGTGTGTTTAGATTAATTCCTTCAGATGTAAGAGGTAAATTATCTAGAAATGCTGGCACTTGAACAACATCCGCTGTCAAATGGTGTTGTAAAGTTGACAGATCCGGTTGATAGTTATGAAAATGCGATCCCGATAGTTGTTGAGTATACAAATCAGGAAAAAATTCTGGTTGTTGATAATTATAACCATATTGATGAAAATAATTTTGCGCGCATAACACTGATGTAAAAAATATGCAAAATACAGATAAATATTCTCGAAAAAACATGGTAAATAATAAAAAAAATATTTTGACAAGTCACTTCACTCAATACTTTCTATCAACTGATTCAATGTAAATTTGAATAATTAGTTTTAAAATATACCATCAAAGTACATAAAATGTATAGATATATTTTCTTTAACTGTTTATATTAACTTTATCTATATAAAACTATATATGATGGAACTTTGACCAAAATTCTAGATCACACAAAGGTCAATGTTTATCTTTTTTTTATATAACTGACCACAAATAAACAAACATTTGATGAATGTATAATTAATTTACAAAAAATAAGAAAGTTATTACAATTAATAACATATTTTTTATAATTTTATACAAAAAATTTTTTTTGAAAATTGAATTTATTTCTTTTCGTCATATATTTACTTATACTATAAATATCCGAACATACAAAAAATGAGATAAAAATTAAGCAATAAAAGTCTTATAGTCTTATAAATAACCAATTTACATCAATATACATATATATATATATATATATATATATATATATATATATATATATATATATATATATATGTATATACAATATAACCATCAATGTGTGAAACACAGGCATTGTATATAATGCCCAGAAAATCTATAGAATGCCATAAGTGAGAGGTCAAAGTGTGAAACGCTTAACATTTCACACATTTCGTAGACATTCTATGCAATGCCAAAAGGCCAACCGGCAAAGTATAAAAAATATATTTATAATACATTTATTCAATTATTTATGTACAATACAGAATTGATAGGCGCACTACGCGGGCACCGAAAAAAAATATACATCAGCCGACGCAACTTGACATATACAGCGCCTTTTCATAAAGTCCGGGGTTTTTTATATGAGTTTTTTTAAACAAGAGGTTAGTATCCGAGAAGTTACAGATGGGGAGTTAATGCCAGGGGGGTAACTGTCCAGAGTATAATTGTCCTAGAACCGAAATGATCCTGTCTGAAAAAGACAATTAAGTGCAATTCAAAGTGCCATTCTGGATTTCCTTGTTGCAACAAGTAGGTTAATACTAGTTCTTTTCTCTAGTTTTTTCAGCAAGAAAGGTCTGTACTTTATATTTTACTTCTTTCAATTTTATACATGTCTTTTCAATAAAGGCCTTTTCAGGAATATTTCCAGGAATATTTCCATTCCTTTGCTTAAATATTACTTATCGTTCTGTATAATGATTAGGCATTATATACAATGCCTGAATTTTACACATTACCGATAACATATATATATATATATATATATATATATATACATATATATATATATATATGTATGTATATATATATATATATATATACATAAATGTAATATTTAAATATAATCATTTGTTTTAGATGACTCACTTACCCTCCACTCAAGAGCAATAGTTTCAGTGCCAGTAAATAATAATTGTAAAAATGGAATAATAAGTTCTAGAAGTGGAAACTGCAGAAAAAAAATGTAATGAGTTTAACAAAAGAGTGTATAAGATGAAACTTGTTAGGTATGGTTTTTAAAAAATAGTAGATATATATATATATACATATATATATATATATATATATATATATATATATATACATACAGTGATAATTTAAAATTAACAATCAAAACCAAAAATTAAATCAAAAATACGATGAATTTAAACAACAATCATTGTATCTTATAAAAAAATGATATTAGTATCATCTTAATTTTCACAAGATCTTAATTTCTGAAATAACTTCGGTACAGAATTAAATATATTTAGTGTTTATAATATTAAAACACTTAAATCAACTAAATTAGTTAATATAAATCAATTTAGTTACTTTATTAATATAAAATCAAAATATAAATTCACTTATTTCTTGTTATGTTGTATACATATTTCTGTTTTTGTTTAATGGTCGCTATTCAGTTTTTATATAAATATTAAATACAAAGGTGATTTTTATATACTAACCAACAAAATGTTAAAGGTTGTAATAATACAATAAGTTATTTCTTCATATATTGTTTATTAATATAATATTTATAATTTAAATTTTGCGCTGTATTATTATTCATAATATTATATATATATATATATATATATATATATATATATATATATATATATATATATATATATATATATATATATATATATATATATATATTAAAAAATTACTGAAAACATAATTCTAACACTACATTAATGAATGAAATCATTTAAAAAAGATGATTCATATACATCAATTTGTAAATTTATAAAAATACATATATAAAAAGTCACAAATTTTCGTCTTCCATAAATTTATCTCTCTCTTGCGCTATAATTTAGTAAAACAATATATTTGGTCCATTATACAAGTAATATATTTAATATCCAATATATTCATTAAAGTATAAAACTAATTTTAAAAACATATTATATTCAAAATCTTTTACAGATTATAATCCTGTTGCTAGTAAATTGGAAAATAAAATTAAATTTCCATACTAAAGGCACTAGCTATAATCAGTCTAAGATATTCAAATATATATATATATATATATATATTGATAATATTTATTTATCCTATGGTCAAAAATTGTTTTATAGTTATTTTATTTATATGCTAACGGCTATATTACAATTCTATATATTCTTAGACCCAATACAACTTAAATATCACATATATATATATATATATATATATATATATATATATATATATATATATACAGATAATTATTAAACAAATTTTATAAGAATTATAATAAAACGGTTAACGATTAAATATATATTCGACATAAACAGAAATTAATTAAAATTTTAAATATGTTTTTGTTCTGATTTGTTAAAATTAACCTTTTTTAAATTCATTTACTATTTGAAATGAATATGAACACAAAATATAATGAATTTGCTACTTAAGCAGATTTTCTGCAACGTTCGGTCCTCGAATCAAACTTTGTTCCAGGTGGACAATTCGCTGGCGCCACTAATAATGTTCTTTCTTCAGAATTATTCAATTTATTGTTTCCAAACCTAACATCAAGGTCATTTTCTGAAAATGATTAATTTTTTTTAGTGAATTTATAGTATATATATATATAGATAGATAGATAGATAGATAGATGGATAGATAGATAAATGATATAAAAAATACAGAACGGTTTATTTTTTTCTAATGAACTTAATTTTACTTAATTTTATATAAATAAAAAATTGTTATATAACATAACTGTTCTTTACAAAAAAGCAAAAATTTAAATAAATTTAGACCCAAATGCTAAAATGCTATCTTCATTTTAAAACACACGCTTCAACTCAATATTCTAAGATAAACGTTTACACTTTTATATTCTTACTCTCCCTCTAATGGTCTTATAAGTATTATGTTTTCAATCTATGGATTTTTTTCTATTTTTAAATATATATATATATATATATATATATATATATATATATATATATGCTTAAACTAAACTGTCAAGACAATATGAAATGGTTAAGACTTATGAAATGATACCAATTTCTTTCTAAAAATGACAATAAATATTGAAGGACAAAATGATTCCTCTCTTAAATAGAAAGCGTAAAGTACAGTTTTTTCTTGTTAAAAGCTCAGTTAATCGGTAAAATTAGAAGATATACAGTATTAATTAGCTAATTATAGAGAAATCATAATTTTTGTAGTAAACATAATATCAATGATAATTATATACACCTTTAAAAATTATATATAAATCATTTTTATTGCACTAAACACATTCTTCGCTTAATTTTAGAATTAAGGAAATCGTTTTCTACTTTTCTTAAGTTTCGAATTTTGTTCTCTCCCAGCATAACTATTTTTAGGCACATCAAATATTATTTTTGAGGACTGATATGATTTCCCTAAAAAATGTTTTGTGATATATATATATATATATATATATATATATGTACATATATTATTTACTAATAATTGCCAAGATCTTAAAATATCACTATTTTATGGAAAATATAATATATTCAATACTGAGCACAATAATTCAATTAAAAACGTGCAGAAACTTGAACAACTAATTATTCTAGATTTTAAGACTTTTTTTGTAAAAAATAAAAAACATAATATCGAATTAATTTTTCGAAATTATAATCAAAAAAGGAATGCCTTAGTTAACTTTTTTTACTACAAATTAAATAAATATTAATAAAAATATGTAATTTACGACACAGTTTGTTTTATATTCTATATATTTGTTTAATTACGCAAACATTAAATAAGATTCGTTAATTTTATATATATATATATATATATACATACATATATATATATATATATATATATATATATACATATATATATAGAGATATATATATATATATATACATATATATATATATATATATATATATATATATACATATATATATATATATATATATAAGGTAGTATTATTCTTTTACTGATGATTATATTTTTTTAATCTTTCTGAGAAGAAATGTCTGATTTTGATTCATTACTCATTAAAAGTTCATTTTATATAAAAAAAAATATTTTAATTTTATTGTTAAATTTTTAACTATTTGTTATTGAAAATGTATAAGAAATATATACACTCAACTCAATTTTTATATAACTTTTGAAAAATGGTTTATATATATATATATATATATATATATATATATTCATATATGTATCTATGTATGTATGAATGTACAATCGTAGTTGATAAAACTGTGGTTGCTAAATTGACCTGATAACACAATGTCTAATTAAAATGATTGTTATACATTTGTAAATATTTTTGTAAAATATTTATTTAATTAAATGACATCATCTACTTTTTATAGTTTTTAATGTTAACACTCAAACTAATTCATGTGAAACTGTATTTTATTTTTTATAGTTATTTCTTTCATATCTATTTAAAATATTGCATTAATTTATTTTATTGGTATACGATATGAGGATTTTGGCAAGAAAGGGAAAAAACTAAATCAATGATTTTAATACAAATAACTAATTATTGTTGTAATATTGTAACTTATGATCTGTAATTAAGAGATGCATAAATTAATTCGGTCCTTTCTTTATAGAAAATGAATGTTTATGGAAAAATGGAATACATTTCAATCCTCAAAATATCTCCCATTATTTTATATAAATTACTCCATCTGTCGGGCAATTAGTAAATCTGTTGTAAAAAATAGATGGGGGATTAAAATCCATAAAATGGTAATACATTTTTTAACCTCTTTCACTGTCTTAGCATTTTTTACATGTTTTATGCGTCATAACACCTTCCCTCAAAGCTACACAAATCATTCACGCGAGTTCGGCAACATTTTTTTCAACTGGAAAAGTATGCAATGCCTAATATGCTGCTTTTCGAACGCCATCGTGTTCAATACTGTTTTTTGTGGTTATTCCAACTGATTATCCAAGATATATAGTGTTTTTAAATGTTAAATTTCGCACTTCTAAATACTAAAACGACAAGAAAATATTTCAATTTAAAACAAAAGTTATTTTTGATTAATGTAAAGACACCGAATTAAATTTTACACCTAATATATTATAACCTATAATTTGCATTTATATATTATTTTTTTAGTTTTTTATTTTTCAAAAATGTATTTAATGTAAAGAAATCTTAATTCTCAAAACATATGCGTACGTAAAGATAAAATGTATGCATGAATATATAACAAGGTTATTATTAGTTCTATTTTATAATAAAGGCAATGCAGGTCTTCACACTTATAACGAATTCACAATAAATTGAAAACAATATAAAATTAATTTCATTATTGCTTTAAATCTGTTTTCTAATTAGATCATCATATACACTTTATTACAATTTTTTATCAATCACAACAAACACTATGAATAAACAAATTGTTTTGATGTAGGATTACACATTTGTAATCAAAAGAAAATTGTTAAATATTAATAAAACTAGGAAGTTTATTGTCACATTAGAATCGTAAAAATCACTTAAATGTGAATAACTTGACATATTATGTGTATCTATATAAATAAATTTCAAGAATAACAATTAAATAAAGTTACATACCAAATTTCATTTGAAAATTATTTCTTTAGTGATCGTCTGTTATGATATAAGTTAATTTAAAATAAAAACTATAAAAATGAATAATGAACGATGATTTTGTTTTATTTTTTTTATTTTCAATTTATACATACATATATATATATATATATATATATATATATATATATATATATGTATGTATGTATGTATATATGTATGTATGTATGTATGTATTATATGTGTTCGATTTATCATAAAACAGAAAAAATATATACCTTTCTCTGGAACAATACTTGGTGTAACTGTTGGAAAAATATCTACCGGCTGACTAGTCAAATGCTCATTTATTGAACAGTCACCAACACAATTAGTGTTATCTATCGGACCACCATTTTGACTAGGTCCTTGTTGATGCGGATGTATTTCACTACTATGATGATGATTACAACCTCCAGGACATTCATGGTGGTGGTGATGATAATGGATATTATCAGGTCCATGATGGTGAAAAGGATGATGATGCGTACCAAAACCAGGTCCTTGAAGATGAGGATAATGACCATACACACCACCCTCGGGACCGTGGTGATGATGGGGGTAATGATGATGCATATTGTTTCCATGCCCTTGATGATGACCACATGGTGGCCTATGAGGTGAAAAGTTGTTTTGTAAATTTCCTAACGTATTCGCATTATCAGGTATTACTCCACAATATGTTTTAAATATATGATACGTTAAACATATTGTTAGTACACAGAATAATTTTTGAGACAAAAAAGACATTTTGCCACAATTGTTTCTTCAATAACTGAAATGTATTTGCAACAAATGGTTTGTTTTTCTTTAAATCATATCACAAGTGGTGATTAAAGGGTCACAGTTCAACAAGCTATAGTTTTAATAGATAAGAATATTTTCTACTACTTTTAATAGAAAGTACACAGAATTAATTTAATATATATATATATATATATATATATATATATACATGAAGTCAGTAAAGGCTATCATTCAGCAGAAAATATAAATATTGAGGTTATTGTTACGACGAAAAATAAAAAAATACTAAAGAAAACGAAAAAATTAATTTATTATGTATATTTTTTACAAAAATACAAATTTACATCAAATATAAATAATATAACTCTACTTGAATTAGTTAAAGATGAAAATAAAAAACCAAAATAAAGAGTATTAATTAAAAATAAAATAAAATTCCAGTTATTGAGAATTAAGTAAATAAGTTAAATTTAAAATATATAATTTTGAAGAAAATTATTATAAATTGTAATATAAATTCAAAAGTTAATATTAATATAATATAACTAGTAATATATTCATAATATTTTCATATATACCTTAACAATTTATAAATGATTATAAATATACCAACGATATACAGATATTTATATACACCTCTAAAAATGATATACAAATCCTTTTTATTACACTAAACACATGCTTCGCTTAATTTTAGTCATAAGGAAATCGTTTTCTACTTTTCTTAAGTTTCGAATTTTTTTTTGTTCCACCATAACTATTTTTAGGCACATCAAATATTATTTTTGAGGACTGATGCTGATGATATGATTTTCCTAAAAAAAAGTTTGTGATATATATATATATATATATATATATATATACATATATATATATATATATATATATATATATACATATATATATATATATATACATATATATATATATATATATATATATATATATATACATTTATTTAGATATATATATATTATACACTAATAATTGCCACCAACTTAAAATATCAGTATGTTATTTTATGGAAAATATAATATATTCAATTCTGAGCATAATTATTCAATTGTAAACGTAAATGAACCTGAGAAATTAATTAATTCAGATTTTTAAGACTTTTTATGTAAAAAATAAAAAATATTAAAAAAGCTTATTTCATAATCTTCATTTCAACTCAAAAAGTATTTGTATAATTATAAGAAAAATTTTGATATAACATAAAATTTAAAATAGTTTTTTTCATTATAACCATAAAGATAATAATTATACTTAAGTATTCATATCCGTTTTAATGCTAATGAAACAACATACAAATCTATAATTATTTTTTCAAATTTGATTTTAAAATACGATTTAATATGTCTTGAAAAAAATTTGTTTACAGTATTTAAAACTTCAATTCGTACAACAATATATGTAGTTCTATAATTATATTAACTAGCAAAAAAAAAATAATAATTGACACAAATTTTAAATACTAATTTACATTTATAGATAAAAAAGAGGTATATAGAACCTTTTTATATTTTAAACAAACATTGTTTCTATATTTGGAGTATATTTAGATAATTTTATTATTTTTAATAAAGTGAAACTAATTTTTTTCATGTTGTAATAGAAAATATTCTATACATTCATACTTTAACAAAATTTTAATAAACTTCTGTCTCCTGGGAATTGGTACCTCAATCAGCCAACAACGAGTCAATCTTCAATGCGAAACAAATATAATTATTTGTCTGTATTTGTTCGATTTTTCTATTCATTTCGGAAATTGCAGATTCTACTCTATTTATTTTCAATTTTTACAGTTACTTTATTTTCATTAAACACAATAAATACATACACACAATGTTACATATTAGCATATATTATTTATTCAAAAACAATGTAATTTACATGTAACAGATCTTTTTTAATATATATTTTCTTCGTCATAAATATATATATATATATATATGTACACACACACACACACACACATATATATATATATATATATATATATATATGTATGTATGTAATGGAAAATCAATATTAAATTATGTAAGTACAAATTATATACCTTGCTTGGTACAATAACAGTCACAACATCCATCAACCCTATAAACACAATTGCAACAATCTTTACAATTATACATATTATTGCAACATCCACCATTTCTATAAATTCCATAACAGCACGAAAATTTAGGAGAAATCGAATCAGTAAATTTGTACTGATACGTATCATCATTTACATCATGAAATTGATAATTACGGTGTAAGCCTCTTTCAAATCTAGGATAATTATCTTTCGATCGATCATGAGTATATCTTCCAAATGAGTTTTGTAAATTTATTGACGTACACCCATCATTGTTACATATATTTTTACAATAAGATTCAAATATATTAAATATTAAACAGAAAATTAGTGTACAGAATAATTTTTGAGTCAAACGTTGAAACATTTTTACACAAATGATTATTAAATAACTGAATTCACTTACACAAAAATTGTTTTATTATCCTTTAAATCATATCAAAATAATGATAATGAAGTCAAAGGTTATAGAATTAATTCTAATTTTAAAATATAATACAAATATTTTTGACTTACTATTAAATATGAATTATATATATATATATATATATATATATATATATATATATATATATATATATATATATATATATATATATATATATATAACTTCAAATATAATAGCAAAATTGTATCAATCTAAAATAGTAAATAAATAGCATTGAACAAAAAATGTTTAAATATCTTCAATTTATTATATAAATATATATTGCAAAGTACTTCTTTCAATCATTTCTTACTCACTCATGTAGCGCATTTGCAATTTCACTATAGATATGATTTTGAAAATATATTGATTTATACAATGATTTTTAAGTAACCTAAAAAAGAAAATATTTCATTATTTCTAAAAATAATTCTATAATATTCATATTTATTTTAAAATATTATATATATATATATATATAAATATATGTATATATGAATATATATATATATATATATATATATATATATATATATATATATACGGTCATGGACATTAAAATTGAGACACCATAAAATTCATTAAGAAAAACTTAGAATTTTAAATATAAAATAAATAGATTTTTTACTTTTGATTTTTGATTATTTTTAATTTAATGCTAAACAAATAAAATTAATTTCTTAACTTTCACTTGACCGAAAGAATAATATTATTAAAAAATAACAAGATGCGTTGGACAATGAAATAGTGACAGTTAACAAATTCATAAATAGTTCATCAATTTCAAATTTTTACTAACATTAAAAAAAATCTTCAATATTTAATTGTTTGACTCTTATTTTTCATTACGTCCTGATATCTATTTTGTATTGATTCAACTAATCGGCGGCTTTAATCAAAGAGTAATTGAACTCACTCTCTTTGAATTATTTTCCATATTTTGGTTTTATTTTTCGTATGATATCTAGCAAAACCTTTTTTATGTTACCCCACTAATATTTCAGGGGGTTCAAGTCGAGTTATTGTGATGCCCATTCCATTAAATAGGTTGATAGATCTTTGATGAACTTTTTTACTATTCTGAATGTATGTTTGAAGTCATTGTCTTGTTACTATACCCATCAGAGTGGCATTCATTCTTCCACATAAGGAAAAATCCTATTCCTTAATACTTGCTAACGTCAATGAAACGTATCAAACCAAAATCGTACCAAAAAAACTGTCTCCTCAATTTTATACTTCCTTCTCCATGTTTCACTATTTTTTTCGTATACTTTGGGATGAATTTTTCAAGGGTAGTCTTCGCATAGTAAGTCTGCCATCATTTACAAACAAATTTATAATTGTTTCAGCAATCCACATAACACTTCTTCATTTTTTACTTTCTTTTGGTCCTTATTACAATTCAAATTGTGAAAAACCGTCTGAAAATAGTTCCTGATAAATACTCAATCCATGTTCTGATTTGATATCCTTTGATTATTAAAGGTCAGCTTTAGAAGCACGAACAATTTTTCGTGCTTCGTTTAGTTTAATTAAAATATTACATTTTTTACTATCGATTTCCCAATAAGGACACTGATAATTTCAAGTGTCTATTTTAAGGGTTAAGATAAAAATTACTTTAACATAATACATGTGATTCCCCGAAAGGTACGAAAGTGGTAATGCATTAATGCAGTTGCCTTTTTGTGGTAATTGCATGAATGCATTCAAACAATAGATGGCGTCTTTTGTCATTAAGAATTAATGTTTTAATGTTTTTGTGTTAATTAACTAGATGCCACTATTTTAATGTCCATCAACACACACACACATATATATATATATATATATATATATATATATGTATGTATATATATATATATATATATATATATGTACATACATATATATATGTAGATAAATAGATAGATATAGATATATAGCTAGATACATAGGCATATATGTATCAAAGATCTATTCCTATGTATAAGTGATTATACGCGTAAATTTAACAACTGCTACTATTTTTAAAAAACCATACCTAACATATTTCATCATATACAATCTTTTGTTACACTCATTACATTTTTTTTCTGCAGTTTCCACTTCTAGAACTTATTATTCCATTTTCACAATTATTATTTACTGGCGCTGAAACCATTGCTCTTGAATGGAGAGTAAGTGAGTCATCTAAAACAAATGATTATATTTAAATATCACATTTGTTTATATATATATATAGTCCTATAACTATAAAGAAAAATTAAAATTAAATTTGATTATATCATACTTTTTTTTAAATAATCTCTATAACTTACTCGGCAGTATTTCTACTCACATGCTATTATACAAAAAATATAATTGTTTATTTACATGTATATATATATATATATATATATATATATATATATATCATAGAGTAATCAGAGTACAGAGAGCATTTGTATTTTGAGATTTATGAAATTTTTTGACGGAAGTAGCTATATCATATTAATTCTACAGCAGTTTCTTATATTATTCTATTTACATAGTTTCCTTATATAGCTTATGAATCAACCAGGAATATATATTTTGTAACAGTTTGTGAGATATATTGCTAATGCATTATTGGACTCATTGCTAATTTATATATAGAATTTTTATAAAGATCATTGCAGTATAGTATAGAGGAACATTCATGTTGTCATTCAATTATCAAAATATTTATTCCTGCCACTGATGTTTCGGTTAAGATATTATTTTCTAAACCAAATTAGTTCACTTGGTTTGCTCACACATTCTCTCCCTATTTAATATTCACTCTATGATATATATATATATATATATATATATATATATATATGTGAATTAAACTCTAAATAAGAATAATTGCAAACATAACAAAAATATCAGAATACCAGTTCTTTACAGTTTTATATAATCGCTGATAAGTTTTATTATCACATTTTTAATTACATAAACCTATTGACTAAATTGTAAACAAATGCTCCATATAATAATTATTATATTATTTAATGTAATTACTATATACAACACAGAAAAATATTTTGTCATTTGAAATATTATAGATTTATTTAATTTCTCAAATAATAAAAATAATACGTTCATATACCTTTTTTTCCAGTTGGAGTTCTAGACGTGGTTATTTCGTTAGGAAAATAAATTTTATCGTCATTTATACTTCTAATATTCCGTTTATTATATTTCAAAATATCTGAAAAATGATGTACGTTCCTTCTATTTTCGTATGTATTAAGCATATTAAACTTTCTAACTTTGTGTTGATAACAATCTTTTAAATATACATAAGTATCAAAATGGCGATTTAAAGATGGCAACTTGTTATTTAAATGAAAAGAATCTTTAACACCATTTTCTGTAACGTCTATATTTTTTCTTACATACGTATTGCAGACATTGTATATTTGAAAAATTAAAATTTCAAAAAACACAAATAGAAAAATTTTAATTAATTTAAACATTTTATAATTTTAGATTCAATAACTAAACTATTCACAGAGTCTTATTCACTACAAATTCATTTTATCTGCAGTTATTATACTGTTAGGTCAAAGTGTATCTCTAAATAAATCGCTTACAGAAACTTCTATTGGTACTACAGAATTGGTATTATCAAAATAAAATATAGCGAAAGGGCTGATATTTCTTTAACCTAATTTCAAATTGATATTAAAAAATAATAACTGCATATCTATATATTTATATACATATATATATATATATATATATATATATATATATTTTTGTATACATTCTCTTTTATATCAAAGTTAACTTATAATGTATTGTTTTTTCAGAAGCTTAAAAAATAGTTTATTTTAAATTAGTTATATAATATATATACTACCATTTGAAAATACAAAAAAATTGAAATATCATGCAAGAAACAAACACATAGACAAACACATACACACACACATATATATATATATATATATATATATATATATTCCTAAATATATATTACATACATTTATGTTACATTGGTAACATAGATATAAAAAGTTTTAACTGTCAAAAATCAATTACAAGTACTACTGAAAAAATTTAAATCTTTGGAATCTAAATATTATAATACTGATTAAAAAGTAAGTGGCAATAATATAAATACATTCTTTCTATCATTTGCTTTTAATGAGATACTTTATTCAAACCTCTGTTTATAATTTTAAAAAGTATCTATATTATTTTTAAAAAAATGTCAAATCGTGTTTTCAAATTGTTAATATTATATATATATATATATATATATATATATATATATGTATGTATATATATATATATATATATATATATATATATATAAAATACAAATTATATTTTTGTGTATCGAATCTTATAACTTATGTGACGAAAAAACGAATCACTTTTTTTCAAACATACATAATAAAATATTCAGTAATTATTGTTTCGTTTATAAATAATTCATTAAAAAGTTAATTGTTATTTGTCGAAAATATGTCATATATTTATCATATTGTTAAATATAAATATAAAAAATCGATTTATATCACCTTAGAATAAAGATAACATAATAAAAAATTGTACATTTGCAGAAGTTTTGATATATTTTTAAAATTGTAAAATATTTCTGATGGTTCTCTATTGTAGATTATAAGCGTTTTTTAATTTTTAAAACAGAATTCTCTTTTTCAAATATGCATTATTTTCCATAATATATATAAATGTATATATATATATATATATATATATATATATATATATATGTGTGTGTGTATAGTATTTATAATCCTCAGTAAATAATGACCTTTTTCTAATTTTTTTCATTATTATAATGTGTTATAGACATATTTCCAAATTATTTTATGTATTATATGTATATATATGTATTTATAATAATTTATAAAAGAATGACAATAAGTAAAACTAAACCGAATGAATATATGTTCATCATCATTATTTGAAATTATATCAATACTATAACTTTAATTTGAAAAATACATCTATATCTGATAATATATTTTATTAGGCTTTGTTATTTTTTAGTTATATTTCATTAATTATACACACACACGCATATATATATATATATATATATATATATATATATATATATAAATATATATATATATATGCGTTATTTGCCACTTATTAAATTTTGCAGGTTACACTTATCGAAATTAATATGGAAATTCGAAGTATTACACAAATATTTATAATTATAATTGGTATCAACATTATTTTTGCTTTAACTGAAATTGATAACGACTCATCTCAAAACAATCAAATAGATACTACAATTCATCTTCAAGCAAAAGTTAATTTTGTGGACAGAAGAAGGAATATTGGAAAATATGAAAAAATAATGTCCATACCAAAACGAAGATGTCAAAAAGGGGAACGACTTATAGGAGAACAATGCAGAAAACTCCTTTAATGCATATAATTAACTTAATATATTCACACATATTATATGTATATATATATGTATATATATATATATATATATATATATATATATATCTACGGATTATTTTTTGTTATATAAATTTTAAAACTTCTAGGTTTTTTAAAAGTTCTATTATTAATTTTCAATATATAACATGATAAGAATTACAACGAAAATGTTTTATTAATAATTTGATTTTAAATTATACAATGAATAATATTTATAGGTTTTTTTATTATATTATAGAGAAAATTTAATTGATATTATTTATATTTAATTTGTGACTGGAATCAAAAATCAGTCATAACCGAAAGCCATACATATTGTTTTATAATAAAGCCCGTAATTAATAAAATAAAAACTGACGTGTTTCTATATGTATATATATATATATATATATATATATATATATATATATATATCAGCCATATTTACCATATCAAGTTCAACCAACTATATGGTATTATGGAAACAAATTTAAAAATAACGTATTCAAAATTCAGTTATTTTGATATCCAAAATTAAAATATAATACCTTCACTATGAAATGAACTTAACTAAAGATGATATAAGATCCAAGGCCGATCTAACAAAATAATGGAACACATAATGGTCCGAAAACCAATAATAATAATTTTACTTGTTTTTTTTATTCAAATTATAATTTATCATTATTGTTACTTTCCTTCTGTACATTTTTAAATCAGTAATCAATTATACGTAACTAATAACCATATATTTGACAGTGTATTATTTCTTTAATTTTTTTGCTATAAACAAAGTTAGAAGTGTACATATACCGAATTTTTATATTTGACTTTTAATGCAAAAAGTATTAAGTGAACTGTTAGTTATAAATTATCAATTGTGCATTTTATATAAAATGATATTTATCACTTAATATTCTCATATAACATTTAGTTATAGTTACACAATTATTCATATATATATATATATATATATATATATATATATATATATATATATATATCCTTATTACTAGAAGAAAAAAATAGTGTATAAAAATTTAATTGTCTTTCTTAATATTACAAGGGTCTTTTGAAAAGAATGGTTAAAAAAAAAAACAAAGTTAAACACCGTTCTTTGGAAAAAAAATTATTCACACAATAGTCTTCATTGAAGACTATACACTTGTTCCAGCGATTCTGCAAAATACGCATTGACGGCGGCGATAATATCCTCATTCAACGAAAATTTCCTCTCACAGAAACAATTTTTTAAGTTTGGTAAGAGGAAGAAGTCGCATGGAGCTAAATCTGCAGAATAGGATGGATGAGGAATCAATTCAAAGCATAATTCGTGCAAGTTTGCCATTGCGACCGTCGATATATGGGACGGCACGTTGTCCTGGTGAAAGAGAATTTTTTGAGCCAAATTTGACGTTTTTGTTTCGTCTTTTTTCAAACGGTCCAATAATGCTGCATAAAAGGATCCTGTTATCGTTTTTCCCTTCGTTGAGTAGTCGATCGGGATAAAATCCCAAAAAATAGTGGCCATCACCTTCTCAGTCGACAAAACGGTCTTCGCCTTCTTCGGCGCACTTTCACCAGTCATTGTCAACTGTTTGACTGCTGCTTCGACTCAGGTGTGTAGTGGTGGATCCATATTTCATCAATGGTGACGAATCGATGTAAAAGGTCTGATCGTTTTTTCCATTTTTGCGGCAACTGCTACATGCTCGCTTCAAACATCTGAAAAACGTGAACAACGCGTCACTTCTGGCTGAAATTTTCCCTATACTAGTTTAAAAAGTGACACTTGATAGCCGCGACGTTACCAAATGAATGGTGGCGCCACATCATAAAAATTTACCAAACTTATCAAACGACCCTCGTATGTTCTTACTTATTTATAGAAATAATTAGAATTTAAATGCGAACTTACAAATATTATCAGAAATGCACAATTAATATCCTTTGATTCCAGATAAACAAAACGCATCATAAGTTATAAAAAATAATACTTATCTATAAATGTATTTTTTATAACTAAAGGTCAAACATGACTGGCTCTTCTACACATGTTAAATAATACATATTCTTTAGCTTCTTGTTAAATATATTGTTTTTAATTCGAATAAACAGTCGTCATTTATAATTATTTTACTTTGTGTACACTTTCAAACATGCGGTCAATTACAATAATTACTCAACTTTTGTACACTATTTTTTATTTCATACTTTTAACGAATCTTTTAATTGATACTGATAACAGCAATAGTTCGGAATCAAATAGTAATGAGTCAAGTGAAGAAAAAGTTAATTTAATTTATATCGTAAGTATTATACACATACGAACACAATTCAACTCACTGTAGAAATTACAAGTGCATAAGAACACACACACACACACATATATATATATATATATATATATATATATATATAATAGTATGTTTATAATTATTAGTACCTTAATATTCTTAAATACAAAATTATCTATATTTTCACAATTAATCTAAAAATAAATTTGTTTATATTCTTATAAAAATTAAAGAAATTGAGAAATTTTTAAAATCACAGTACTAATAAATCAGTAGTAATATTATATATATATATATGTGTGTGTGTGAGAGAGAGAGGGAGAGATATGTATGTGTATGTTATTGTATTATATATATATATTGATTTCAGCCTTAGACTTCTCCGTCATATTTTAAAACATCGAGTCAGAGAATTAGACAACATAACATGTATTCAACCTAAAATGAAAGGAATAATAAAATAAAATAAATGAATTTACTACACTTTTATAATTTTTATACTCTATATACATTTTTTACACCATATTATTGTATATAAAATAAATATATATAAATAAAATTACAAAATTACCTTTATTTTTTGTCCTGCTTTAGATAATAATAAATAATATTAAATAAAATATAATTAAAAGAAATATATATATATATATATATATATTTATAAATTTTCTGTATGTACTTTCTTATTAATATACATATTATATTATTATTAATATATGACAAAAAGGTAATAACTAATCTACATAGCCAAGGTTCAAAATTCCTTTTTTTATTCAATCTATTGTAGATAATATAATATTATAAAAAGAATAAATTGATAAAATTAATTGAAGAACGGGCTAAATTATAATATATAAAACATTAAAAAATATATAATTATGTATATATAAAAAAATACAGAAATTTATGAAATAAGTAATTCAAATATGTATCTTCTAACTAGATGGAAATTATTAATAATATTTTTTTGCATCCATGTTCTCAAGATAATAGAATTGCAATCGAAATACGCTTAGGCCAAAATTGAAATGAAGAATAAATAATTGTTAAACAGTATGATAAAAAAAGATTTACAGTGTCAGAAGAATGATCCATTTATGAAAATTAATAACAAAGTTATGAAACTTAAAAAAAATGATATTGGAATATCAACAAGATCCACTATATATATGAAGTAAAAACCAAAAATTGGCTTTCAATGTTCAAAAAATACAAAACTATAATTTGTGGATCTTTCTATGTTTTTTCAATAAATTGGTTTATCCCTTAGGATAATCTTATGTTCTGCAGAGAGACTTGTATGAATTCTAGAATATAAAATTTGGTAGGTAATGACATGAACAACAAACAAAACTATACATCAAATTTATCAAGAAAAATGAGAATGAGATTAAACAAGTTATTACAAACTAAATTTCGTATTAACATTTTATTAAAGAACATTATTCTGAAAACTGTGAGTCATATCTCTTCTCAGTATTAATCCATACAAATGAATATCTTGATTCTTACATTTCAGTGTGAATTTAAATATAAAAATTGAAAAATAATATTATTTATAGACATATTTTGAATATATAAATCTAATCAAAATCAATTTAAAATTAATTATTTAATAATGATGATTTCTCTACACAACTGCAAAATTCAAAAAGTCAATTTAAATTTAAAATTTATAATAAAATACTAGTTGTAAAACAGTAAGTAGAAAGACGAACTCAGTATAATTTTTATTAATTAATTTATGGCAAAAATAATATAAGCAGTGTTTAGTTCTTCAATTAATGTCTATGGAAAAAGACTAACTATAAAAAGTATAATTCATTCAAATACTTCAATAAAATAATGTAAGATTCAATTTATTGGAAATTTTACTTTGAGGTTAAATAATCCAGTTTTTTTCTTTGTGGTTACATATATTTAAGTTATGAAAATAGAATACTTGTTCTTATCAATAAACCGATAAAATCCGTTTATTTTTTTAGTGTCAAACAATGATAAAAATATACAACACAAATTCAAAGTTAAATGTGAACAAATTCATTATGATAATAACTTTTTCTTATTAAAGAGTGCAAGTGTTTTTCAAGTGATATACATTTCTTATTATTACTATTTGAATTAATACATTCTTAAAAACTTGTTCGTAATAATTTAAATATTCTCACATTTACTTCCTATAATAATTACTTCAACTTGAATTATACAAAAAGAAACTTATTTAATTAATAGTTTCGATCAATAAAATGGCAAAAAACACACAACCTTTCATATTATATTTAACATTATTTGTTATTTGTGTTCATGAAATAAGTATTAATGGAATTCCAATCGATGAAGAACTCAATAAAACGGTATCAACAAATTTAATAAATGATACTAGAACAATTTCAGAAAAAATTAAATATTTGCAAGATAACTTCGTAACTCACATTCAAAATGAAATACAAGGAAGAACATCTTTATTAGGACCCCCTCCAACCCTTAATGGATATAGATATCATAATGGAAGATATCGAAAAATTTGGTAAATGTAAGTAAATACTTAATACTTAATAAATACTTATAAATACTTATACTTATAAATATAAATACTTAATATTTAATTATCATTTATAATTACTAAATACATATTTATACAGATCTACACACATACATTAAATCTGACATTAACTCACACGTACACCCACACGTATGTTACTAAATCATTATTAGTAATGTTAACAATTTTAATATAACCTGTATTCTGTTAGGAAAATAACATAGTATCATTTTGATGCTTTATTTATATAACCATAAGAATAACAAATGTTTGCTTATTTTATTTTTCTATTATTTACTAAAATGTAATTAGAATGTTTATCAAAACCAAAGTGCCGTTAACTGACAATCAAAAAAACTAAATTAAATTAATTTTCATTTTGTCGACCAAATAACGTACCTAGTTTATCTATATATATATATATATATATATATATATATATATATATATATATATATATATATATATACGAGTATATATATATATATATATATATCGTATATATATATATATATATATATAAAAGAATTCTTGTTATGTGGCAGGTTAAGATAAGATAATGAGATATTTAAATTATTTTTATTGATTATGAATGAAAAAAAAATAATATTTTATACAGAAAATATTAAAACAATAAAAAAAATTCTCCCATTAATAATTTTTCTCAATGTACATATAGTACATTTAGTTTTATAGTTTCTAATAAAAAAATCATACTAAATAAATATCTTAGAATAAACATATCTACGTATTTTAAGCAGCCAAATAATTTTATTTTTACTTTTGTTATTCTTAAGAAATTAATATATGAATAAAATATTTACGTAAGTTTTCATAGAAATTATTACTACATTTTGTATCAATAAGTTAATAAAATTGAGTCTTATTTAATTATTAAAATTATTTACAATTGATATTAATCTAGCAAGGGAATTAAAACTCCTATTTTTTATTCACAAATACAATTAGAACATCCCATGTTAAACATTAATCCATATTATTTCAGAAAATATTATTCTATAACAACAATTAATTTAAAAATGTTTCACTACATAAATATTAAAAACATTCTTCGTATTCATACTTTATATAAACAATATATATATATATATATATATATATATATATATATATATATATATATATATATATATATATGTGTGTGTGTGTGTGTGTGTGTGTGTATATATATATATTATATATGTATATATATATATATATATATATATGTATATATATATATATATATATAAATGTTGTATATATGTATGTTATAAATGTTGCATCGGATATCTTCATTACTCTGTGAGAAACATATTTGCGCAGAACACATATAATAAATGTATTAAATTTCTGGTTTGTAATCATATTCAATTGAAATCTGGTTTGTAATCATATCATTCAGCAAATTCACACACATCTCTGTATTCAACAACAGTTATTTTCATTAAACAATGATATTTTAACGGTATAAGCACTAGACATATTTAAATGTTTTGAAATATTTTTCTCATTATCGAATTTCAAAATGTTCTGAGTTTTTCTTATTTTCATATTAAAAATACCATAACAAATTTTATAGAATTACATAAAGCATCTCTTACACATTTCTTTCAGTAAAACTTCTGAAAATAACAATTATTATATTTCGAATAACAAACAAAAAAATATATCCATTGAAAGATTAATTCAATGTACGTAATGAAATATTAATATTGTTAATTTATTAAAATATATAAAATTCATTTAATTCCCTATATATATATATATAATAATAATAATCTAGAAAAAAATCACTTAATATACAGCAAAACATATTATTTCAGCATAACAATATACCATCCCAAACGAACTGTAATCAAACATTACCTGATTTTTTATGAAAGATAAATTAGCCACTGAAATCTTATCAGATATATAATTCTTAAGATTTAATTTAGTATTTCAAAACAATTAATACACAAAGATAAAATAAACGAACATGAACAATTATTCGATAAAAATTTTAATGCGACAATTAATATCCAACAATGGTCATACCCTAAAAATAATGTTGACCTATATAAATATATATATATATATATATATTACATATATACATATATATAATATGTGTTCATGCATATTCTTGTTGCAAATCATGAATTTATATTGAAAATAAAAGTGTTATATGTATTACTTTCATTAACTTTATATATAGAAAAAATATGATCAATACCTTTTTTCTGAAAGTATGCAGAAATGTTAAATTCTGCATAAATAAAAAATAAATAAAAATATATTCATATAACCTTTTTTTATGAAAATATCCTAACCAATTGCTAGTGCTAGATAATGCCTTGATATTTTTGATAGTGCCTACAATATGCTTACCAAACACACTTACTTGTGAACATTAATACATATACATAAGATCTATATTTGAAACAACTAACATAAAAAGCTATTTATTATATGACAAAATGAAAAAATATATTTTTAATAGTTTAAATTTAATACTCTTCCCATTTTCAGGTCAAAACATTTTTTCCAAGGCAAGAACTATTCATCAACCAATCAAATATCAGATGAAGTAGTATAAAAGAAAAATTAAAAATGCATAAACCTATACATAATATTTTGTTATTAAAGGAAATTAAAATTGATTATTTTTTCAGAATATACAATTTTAATTTTCTAAATGTATAGCAACATAAGTTAAAATAAAAATTATGAGAAATAGAACTTTTTTATTAATCCAATAGTTTAATTCAGTCAAATAAATTTTTGATTATTTAATTAAGACAATAAATAATTAAACAAATCAGTTGTATTGTAATTTAATATATATTTAATGTCTAATTTTATATATATATAATCAAAAAATATTTTCAGAATTTTATTGCAGTAATAAATTAATTAAAAATAAGTTTGTCTTAAATTACTCACCACATTTCAATATAAAAATTGATTTTTCGCTTAGTTTACAATGAACTGTAATTATATAATATACTTATAAATAATATCTATATTATATATATATATATAATATTTAAAAATATATAAATAATATAAAAATATATAAATATATATATATATATATATAATATCTAAAAATAAATTAAATATACAAATAATTATATACTTTCACCAATTAAATCCGCATCAGTTATCAATGACAAAGTTATTAATTTAAGTTTATTTATATACATTTAACAGAAATGTTAGAGATTATTCAAGATATTTGCCAATAGTATATTATTCATTTCCTACAGTTTCACTTTTAATCTATATATAACTTTATTTATTTTCATAGATGAAGCAATAATTGTTAAGTATTATCATAAATGTGCTTATTGTAATAAAGAAAATATTGTATATTTTAATCGTCATGCTGTGTCAACAAAAATTTCAAGAGGAAATAAAAACCAAGTAGCCTATTTTCCCATATCCAAAAATAATACAACGGAAATGTACTTGCATTACTTATCGAAGAATTTAAAGTGAAAAAATATTTCACTAAATAATTGCAAAATATTTTCTGCAATAAGTCATTGATACCAGTATAGGTTGTTCACGTTAAATAAATACAATTTATTGATTTACTATCAGTATGTAATATTCAGTGTATATATATATATATATATATATATATATATATATATATATATATATATAATATGTATTATTATCGTATAAGTAATGATTTTCAATTGCATTTAATTTTAATTTTATTTTTGATGAATATTTTAATACCTATGTTTAAATTTAATTTAATTGAATGTAATTCATAATATATTTTAAAGAACTTTATTAAGGAAATAAGAGGTAAAAATAATTCAATAAATATATTTGTAATTAAATATGTAATTTAAATGTATAAATTAAATTGACAGTAACTATATCGGTTAGTATTAATTTTTAAATATCACATTTTGTTTGTGTATTTTTCAGATATATGAGTGAACAAAATACTTGAAGAGAATAATTCGCTTAAAGAGAGTAATTCTAAGATTATAATTCATGTATTCTCCAAAATAAGAAAAAAATAAAGTAACGTAAAACAAAGAATAGACAATCTAAATCAACATTTTGTTAAAATTTTTGTTTTTTAAAAAGAAAAGAAAAATAAAAGTCCAAAGCTTCAATATACACATATATTACCTATCATGAAATTTCTTTCAATTTATCGCTCGTTTATAAATAACCAATTTAAAAATCATTTTCAATTAAAATTTCTTAAAATATATTCATAAAAATTAATACATTAACTACTTAACTACTTGTATATATTGAAGTACTACTTTTTTAAAAATGATATTTATTTGATGCAACATCACCCTCCTAATCAATATAATTATTATAAATTAAATATATTCACAATCTAATGATTTTATAAAAAGGTATTTGACAATTCCATAAGAACTAAACTCTAAATTCGTATGTTAACTTTCATACAATTGAGTAAGAACTATGTGAGTTGAAGAATAAAACACATTAGTAATGCCTTTTGTTATTCGTACTGTTCAGTTTTTATGTATGTAATTTTGTATAAAACAAACATATATATATATATATATATATATATATATATATATATATATGTATGTATGTATGTAAAATTGAAAAATTATTACATTCATGCAAATATTCATACAACAGTTAATAAAAAAACATTTAATGGTTATATATATATATATATATATATATATATATATATATATATTATATAACTGATAAAATACTATATTTTATTCTATATTTACTTTTGTCAAAAAATATATTTTAGCTTTATAACTACAAAATATAATTTGAAATTATGCAATATACAAATAATGTTTTAAAATATGAATTTAATATTAAAAACGAACAATATCATTTATATATTGTACATAAAATAAATTATTTCCAAATATTTTTTTTATAACAGAAATATAAAAATAATATAACATACAATATTTATAATCCTTTACCTATTAAATTAAATAGGTTAAATTAAAAAAATAATTATAATACATATTTACTGTAATCTATTTTAATTCAAAACTTTTTTCACTTTTTCAATTTTTTTTCATTTCACAAAACTATACACCTTGAAACTATGAGCCTCGAAACTTCCTTCATATACATTAGTTCATATTTTTGAGACACTATCGATATATATATATATATATATATATATATATATATATATATATATATATATATATATATATATATATATATATAATTATATATATATATATATATATATATAATTATATGAATATTTATTTCTCAGCATTGTACTATATATGTGAACAAACCTAATCTATATTATGTGCTGATGGAGTAAAATACACGCGTCTCATCATAATTTGCTGAATCTTAATTTAGGGTTGTTACACTAATTATTTGCAATTTCATTGAGACAGACTAGTATATAAAAGAAGTGCAAAAATCATTATACTATTATTGTTATAATTGTAGTGTTCTTGATTCAACTGCTAGAGCTATTTTAACATGAAGTCTGTCTTTAACGCCATTGTTTTGCTGGTAGCAGTAAGTATATTTTTTTTAATTTACATTTTGTCATTTTAACATTATACATACATACATACATACATACATATACATATATACACAAATTAACACATACATATACATTAATAGATATGTAAATATTACCAATTAACTTTTATACTAGTATGAAACTAATTATATTCTTTCCTTTAATTAGAATGCAACTAAAATTAACAAAAATAAGCAAATATTCAAAATTAATCGAAAAATGAAATATTGAAAATTGTGAAACATAATGTTCAAAATTGCTATCGTTTCAATATATAATTGTTCAGTTTATTTTAATACATATATTTTATTCTATTTATTTGTTTTCGTTTGAGTTTTAAAATTAATTGGAAATAAATAATTTCATTAATAAAAATAAATATTATATTTTTCACAAATGTGTTTATATTACATATATTTTATTTTCTCTAACACGTATAAATAAATAATAAAAATAAAGGAGTCTGAAAATACTCAAAATATAAAAACAATAATTATTCATTGCGATGCATTTTCTTATTAAACAATTTTGAAATCTTGCCCAATATTTCAAATCATCGTATTAATTTATAATTATATATCAAAATATAAAAAGATTATTGAAATTAATAAATATTTTTTTTATAATTTTAATAGAATTTTTAATACCACTTACTCTTTATAAAGAAAAATACAGTAATATAAAATCATAAACTTTTTTTAAATTATAATAACATTGTGAGCCCTGAATATTTTGATGTTCTTAAAGTAATTACCTTTATTATTTTTTTGATATTTTTTTTAAACATATTTATATTTCTTCCAGATAACCACCTGTCATGGAGATACTAGTAGTTCAAGTCCCGATATGGTAATTTTTTGAATTGTTTGACTACGATAATACCAAAAATGCAATAAACAGTTTTTTTTCCTTTTATTAAATCGATGCGTATTAATAATTATTACATTTCTTAATTATATATAATTTATTAATTCAGTATTGTTTTCTATTTAAACTGAATTGTTTTAACTTTCCAAATAAGTTAATTTTAATAAATCAAATTATTGATTTTTTTATTCATTTTATATGCACAAATATATATATATATATATATATATATATATATATATATATATATATATATGATTTTTAATAACAAAACTATACCTCAATTATTTATATAGCCTAGGTATTACCGGGCGAGTCCAAAAATGGTATTATCAAAGGATAGTATCGATTCAGCAAAATCCCAAGAACAAAATTTGATGAATGACGAAAATCAAAGTCTTTCTATGAACCAAAATCAAAATGAACAATCGAAAGAGCAATGGGAACAAACTCAACAGCAACAACAAAATCAACAATCACAGCAATATCAAAGTCAAGAACAATTTCAACAAAATAGTGATCAACAACAAGCATCGCAATGGCAAGACCATCAGCAACAAATGATTGAATATCAGGAACAAGAAAATCATAATCAACAACAACGCCAGCCATTATTAGAACAAAATCAAGAACGTCGGCAACAATACCAAGAACACAATGAAGAATATTTACAAAATGATAACCAAGAAAAAGAAAATGTTGATGATTTTAGTGCATGGAATATCAAAATTGCAGCTAAAAACGCAGCGATGGAATTGAAAGAAAAAATAATACAAGAAAAACAAAAATTTCAACAACAAATTAAAGCCTTGATGAATCAGAATAAGGAAAGTACAACTACTTTTAGGCCATTATCTGTAAATTCAGACAATCAATATTTACAATCACGCGAATCAAACGAAGTAAGTTTTATTTAATGTTAACAAAAGAACATTTCATAACTTAATGTTTTTATTTACAATTTTAAATAAGAATAATTAAAAAAAAATAGACATAGCATTTGGTTTAGTATCTAATACATTATAAAAAAATACTATCATTAGAGCTTTTTTAAATTCAAATTTATTTTAAGTTTTTAGATTTTAAATACTTCTAAATTGTTATCAATACTATTCAAATCTCCATATTTTATTTTTTATTTTAAGGGAACCTTAAGTGTTAATCATCACAATCGCACTAACAGCATGTACAGAAATCAAGGACCAATGAGATATGATTCTCTCGACATGAGACAAACTGAAATGAAACCTCATGTAAGTATAAAATTCCAAAAAGTGTTAAATATGTAATCATTTATTTTTCGTTGTCAAACTTTTTTCTAAACTACTTACTATTAAACAATTAAAAACATGTAATATATTTGAATCAAAATTTGAAGAAAATATTAAAACTAAAATATATATCTCAATTAGACATTCATATTTTCATTTTGCTTATTTTTCTATCAGTTTTTAAATTTTAAAACCTTTGTTGATAAAATTCATTTCAAGTAGATATAATTTTACCCACTATAATATTATATTTTTGAAAATATAGTTAAATATCAATTTTTATTGTAAGATTTCATTAATTTATTACTTTATTATATTTTTTTTACTAGCAGTGTAATATTAATTAAATACAAATGGTTTTTATTACAATTTAAACGTATACCATATTATTTATATTAATCGACTGAAAACTCATACTCCTCACTAAAATAAAAATACGTTTTATTTTAATTTCGTATATCTTTTTATTTTATCAATGTTTAGTATTTTCATTTAAATTACCTTTATATATATATATATATATATATATATATATATATATATATAAACAAACAGTAAAATTAATCAATGAAATATACTTCTTCAAAAACCAAAAAATATATCCGAACATCATATTTTAACATAATTGCAATATCAATTATATGTTTATTAGTCATCAGAATCTGATGAACTTATGGTGGCTGTACACAATGGTAAAAGAGTTCCGAATCAAATGACAAATAGATCTCAAAGAAAACAAGTGGAAAATTCAGCTGAAGCGATGGTTAACACAATTTATGTAAGTAGTTATTTGTTAAAAAACCAGAAATAATATAACATATTTAATATATTCAAAAATTTAGTAAAAGTATCACAAATTAAATTAGTATAAAACGATAAAAATATTTATTAAAATATATTAAAAAATAAATGTTTCGATTTTTATTAAAATCTTTTGATTATAAGTGATTTAAAATAATAAACATATTGGTTATTTTACTCAAAAATAATCAGTCATTATCATGAAATTATTAATGCCTTTGTAAGATAATATAACTAAATCCAATTTTATCATTTTGCTGAAACGTTTATATCATATATTGTGATGCATTTATAAATAATTTTAACAACGGCATAAAAAAGAGATTAGATTCAATTACACCAAATATAAATTTGTTATGTATGTATAGTAATTTTTTATATAATTAAAAAATGTTATTTCCCACTTCATTATTTTTAAAATATGATTTGACACAGTTTGCTATAAGTAAATATACAATTTTTTAAAATACAATTATTTTACATATTTAAAAGGTTTTTTTGAGTTCAAATTTTATAGAATAAATTGATTATATTGCATGTCTATAAAATAGTAATTAATGTCAATTCACACTTTTTTTATTTTACATTTTAATTTATTACTTCAGGAAACAATAACAATATTATAATTATTTTATTTTTCACTGCTGTATTAAGTTTTTCATTATACTTCTTTTTGTTACAGAAAAATTAATGGTTTTAACTGATATTTCAACAAACTTTCTTGACAACAGCTTTCAAGTTAAAGATTAATCTTTTTATACATGCTTTATATTTGTATTAATAAAAATATAATAAAATATTTTTTACACGTTATTATTTTTGTTTGCATTTTCAGAAATTTTTTGTTTTTCTTATTTATATTAATTATATATATATATATATATATATATATATATACATATATAATAAAATTACAACATGTTTGAAATATATCTTATACATCCATTTCATAAAAAATATTAGGAATGATATTAATATTTTCATTTGATTGTACAATTGATGATTTTAAAGTAATGAAACATGCTTCATAATGATAAAAGTATGCGTAAAAATAAAAATGCTTTGAGTACTTGTATACAATATACATTTTTGTTGCTAAAGAATTATTTTCAATAATACGTGTAATGAAGTATATGATAAATTTTATATTTTTATTCTATTAAATAATATATATATATATATATATATATATATATATATAACAATCAACTACAAACATTTTATAAATTTAATATGGAACTAATATAAAATCATTCGAGTACTCAAATATAAAAAAATAAAAATAAAATGGTCAACATGTACATCTGCACACGAAGTAGTCTTTAGGAAATCATCGATGTGGAAACGTTACTGATCAACTGTTTGACCCACGTTCTACATGAACACAGTAGACAAAGTAAATATTCTAAGCTAACATTGTGCAGTCAGCAGCTTGCAAATTCCATGTCTACGTAACACAAATTACAAAACGTTTCTCGTCATTCAACAAAAAAAACGAACTACTTCACTCCCACTTTGCTGTTTTTACTTAAAATATAGATTATAAATAATATATATATATATATATATATATATATATATATATATATATATATATATATATATACATACATTACTGTCTCTCTCTCTTTATGTGTGTGTGTATATATATATATATATATACTACATTATATTCGAAAAAAATAAAAATTGAAAATGTGTGAAAAAACGAAGCAAAGAATATTTTTGAAAATTAATCTATTCTTTAAATGAAATTCGATACAATTTCGTATTTGTTTGATTTAAGAATAACGATGTAATTAATAGATCAAACTATCGAAACCTTACTTGATAGATATATAGATATATATTTATATTTATATATATATATATATATATATATATACATATATATATATATACATATATATATATACATATATATATATACATATACATATATATATATAAGTATACATTTTTTTGTTTTCATTACGAAATAATTTTATGTTAATCTAAAAATTAATTTTTACACTTTCCCTTTTTATAAACAAAATTTATTTTATTGATTTTTTAAGAATGATATTTGCTCTAATTAAAAAAAACATGCATTCACATTAAGAAAGATAATTTTTCTTAACATTTAAATCTTAAAAGAAAAAATATTATTAATTACAATATTCTGGTTTCGTTTCATCCAATTTACGATAAGTTTAAATTATTAATATATTATGATAACATGCTATCAAAATATAAATACCAATACAATTGAATAATTATTATACAATAAAACACTAGTAACTTTTAACTGAAAGTAAGTCAATTTAATGAACCAAAATTACAAGTATCGTTTTAATCACGTATTTCTTATATTTATTTTTCTTCTGTTATAACAAAATATATCAAATCGAATTTAAAATGATTTTTAATAATTCATTTTTACTACAATATAAATGTACATTGATGCATACATACATACATAAATTCATATATATATATATATATATATATATATATATATATATATATACATATATATATATATATATATATATATATAGAGAGAGAGAGAGAGAGATAATTACATAAAGGTCTATAAATACATCTATTTCTTGTATGTGCATGTGTGTACATGTCTTTAATACAAAATCATGTTATGAAAATCTGTGAGTAAAAAGAAACTTGAACAAAAAAATCTCTTAGTTTTTCTGTTGGACACGGTCATACAACTCTGGCTGAATGGCGCGGAATGCATTTAAATTGGGCCTTAAAGACGGCATCTATCCATCAAGCCCGCAGTGAGACATCCCGTGAGTATGCCACCATGGAGATGAAAAGAGGTGTGAGTCGTCACGTACGGCTGCACACGCCGAGTTTCGAACCCGCACTCAAACTCCAAGGCTGCTTAACGATTGCTGATACTAAAGTATATACAGTTCAATATTGTTGTGAACGTCATGGAAAAATATGCGTAATACTAGATTATGAAGTAAACCAGCCTGCTTTATAAATTTTTTAATAATGAATTAATCTCAAACATTTTTTCATAATACCTTGCTAAACATTAGTAAACTAAATTAAATTTTATGTCAAAAACATTTAAAATATATTTCAAAAATGCATTTATTGTGAATTTAACGAAGTATATATCCTTATCCAAATTAGGAAAATATTTATTCTTAATATCATTTTTCCATTTTTTATCTTAATTATTATATACTACTAAGTCAATTCTAAATTAGCTAAAACTGTGGAGTAAATATAATATTATGGAATATAACACTAAACATTTCCATTACAATAACAAATATTATCTTTACTTTATTACTTTGGAATCAAAATTAAATCCTAAATAAGTAGCCCGATAATTTTAATAATTGGATATCAATGCATACATTTCTAATTGTTCAAATGCAGCAAAAGACAAAAATACAAAGCATTAAAAATACGATTTAAAAAAAAAAACAAAAAAATTGTAAATAAATATGACTCAGACAAAATGTAACATTGAATATTAATAAGAAATTATATCCAAATAAAGAAGTAATTATTGTAAAAAAATGTATTTTTTCTAAAAATTTATCTCTTACAAAATTTTTTTGCATTTATATCTTATATATTCGCCATAATTTTGACTTTTTTAAGATATTAATTTCAAAATTGTGGTTTTAAAATAAATTAGTTTGATCATAAAATTAAGTATAGTTTTATTTTAAGATAATTATAATAACATTATAATTAAGTATTATAATACATGAAGTCTGTATGGAATTAATATTTTTATCAATATTATATTTTTTTCTCAATTAATTCACTTTGCAAAAAGATAATATTGATAAAAAATATAAATATTAATTGAATATAAAACAAAATGAAATTCTTTTATACAGAAATATAAATAAAATTTAAATTAAAAAGCGTAAAATAATTAGAGAAACTAAAGATACGAACCAATTCTAACAAACCACGAATTATATTTCAAAATAATTTAATTACGATAAACAAGTTATTTCAAAAAACATTTAATATCTATTGACGCACTTCTGAACATAATCTTGAAAGACCATATTCTTTACAAGTACATAGGGTAAATTTGCTTTTTGGCAGTAACCCATGTGTTTAATTCACAAAGTTTTTGTTGTAAATTTAATGAACAGTTCACGAACAGTAATAAAATTTCATAATTAACCAACCGTAAGAAGAAGTTAACTGCCACTGAAAAGAAGAACGACCATATATTCATCTTATTTAAGACCGATTTCACAACGTAAATGGTGTAATGAAAATAAATTTATTCTATTCACATTCGGTTCATTTTTTTAAATTTTTAATCACAGTCGTTAATTTATTTTAGAATAATGAACAACCCTCCGAATTTTAAACTCTTGAAAGACTTTAGTGTGTTTTTGATATATGGAATATTATATATATATATATATATATATATATATATATATATATTCTTTTATGTATGTTAATTCATTAAATATAGCGTCAGTAATCAATTAAAAATAAAATATAATGTTGGAATTAACATCTACATAAGAAATGAACATTCACAAATTTTAAAAGTTTATGTAATATATATATATATATATATATATATACAATTATAATGAGTACAAAATATTTAAAGCTGTTTCTTTATATTGAATCTATTAACACGCTTTTTATAAAACGGTTCTGAATAAAATTTTACAGAATAAAAATTGCACACTAATTACAGTTTTAAACATGGAAGCGCTTTATTAGGCTAGAATAACGTTTATGCTATTTAGTAGATATTACTTTCTTCAAATACTATAGTGAATAATTACATCATTACATCAGTTACAACGAACTCCATAAAAACTAAACTGTTATGAAGGAAAAACGAGACTCTCATTTCAATTTTTATCTCCGTTATTCTTTAATAGCTCTGCATCATTGCTTTATTAAATTAGAATATATGTGTTACCTAAATTGCTATCACGTTCTTAAAATCGATTGAGAATACTTCTCCATTACTCTTAAACACGCAAATCGTTTTTGTTCTTTAAATTAAATTGGCATTTTTTGTATTTAAATTAAAATATGAAAGAATAATTAATAATTTTGTATTTTATAATTATATACCAAAATTAAATGAATTGTTCATTAAATCAATTAAATTCAGAATTACTTATTTTTCAGTATATTTGCAGCAGAATCAATTATCATTAATAAATTTATTTGAAAATGTATGACTTTTAACTTTGATTTAAAAAAATATGATTAGTTATGTTAAATAAAAAAAGTAAAAATTTACTCTACAATAATATGTCTCTAAGAAATATGATATACAAACTCAAAATATTCAATTAGAAATGTTTTCTTTATTCTATTTCTAATTTAATCTTGGCTTAAAATCTTTTCTTTTTATATTTTTAATGAATTACGACTTTTACATTGAATAAAGAATAATTTAGGTACTAAAAATATATTTAATATATATATTATCGATATTGCCACTTTTTAAGAAAATCATTAATAAATAGGAAAAAAAGAACCTTAAGCATGCTTGTGTTATTTAAGAATTAATTTCATTATTAGAATAATTTTTCAAAAAGAAATAAATCAAAAGTGTTTAAAATGGTGTTATAAAACTGAAATTCAAAATAATAAAAAGAAACTTCTATGTAAAGAAAAAACATTCGAGGTAATAATAGCCAGAAACTTAAGAACAAAACTGTATAATACAGTGAAATTCCTAAATAAATGTTCAATTGTCTGTACAATTGGCCAAAATAAAAAATCAAATACGAACACTTGTCGTTCAACATGTCTCGCAACACGAAACGTACAGTGAACTGCTTTACCGGCCGCGTGCGATGTCTAGGCGCATTGGCTGGCGTTACAAATAATCCCCAGAGGTTTCCGAGATAAAACTACAAGACGTGAGCCTAATTCTTATTGGCTTCTTTTTTCATCAAGTTACCACTAAATGTCATTTTCATGATATTGGATACGAAGGGGGATATGTGTTTCAAGTTGGTTATAACACTCACACCATATGTTTGTTACTAGAGACGCTCAGGCCTGGTGATGTAGCATTTTATCTCATGTGTGCGTGGTATAAGGCGGTATTTAATCTCGCAGAAGAAAAAAATGAATTTGTGAATTGTAAGGAAGACACAGTATCAAATATTTTTCATCATGTGTACATGCAAATTCCTTCTACTTTTTCATACATATAAAATATACTTGTTCATTTAATAATGAAATTGATGGAAAATACTTTGAATACAAAGTGTACCTTATATTTTATGAGAATATTTAATACGAACAAAAATTCACCAAAAATATGTTTAAAAAACCAAACCAACCCTACTTTCAAATATTAATCTTAACATAAGGAAATTTATTCAAACAAAAATAACGTGACAATAATAATAAATAAAATGTATTATCTAAAGCATTTTCCTTTAAAACAGCTACAATGCAATAGTATTCAAATCACAATATATACCAACATACACTATGTACAAATATATATATATATATATATATATATATATATATATATAATACATTTATATTTTATATTTTTTAAAAAAAATCCCAGTAAATCATTATTTAAATTCGTTAATAAGTATGTTTTCTTTTTGATAAGTATGTATGAGTATTTAATAATAAAAAATACAATAAAGTATACTTAACTTACACTTATATTTAGTTAACTTGTAGCCAAAAATGAAATATTCAAAAAAATTATGAAAAGACTAAAAATTAAATAGTTCATTTGGAAGAAACTGTTCAGTATTTAACTTTAAGATTTTATTTTATTTTTTTAAAAAAAATAACAATGTAATATATCTTTCTCGCCTATAAAAATTAAATGTATTAAATATCCGAATAATTCATTGTTAAATTGGATACGAAAACAAACAGAGAATGCATATATAATAATAAAAGTATGATTTTAAGTAAAATTGAGAGAAAAGAAGAGAATACTACTGAAGGAAGAAAGATATAATTAAATAGAACCCAAAGAATATATAGAAACTCAGAAATAAACCAGTGAATAAACAAAATAAGATTATTAGAATTTTCTTGAAAATATAAAAAAGAGGTAGTGGATCGTTTATATCAAACTAAATCTTTTCTAACTTTAGATCGACAGATTATATATATATATGAAAAAATTTTTAGCAGAAATTTATTAAATATGTCATTCAAAATTAAACTTTCTTATTACTAATATATTAAATAATTAATAATCTTTCAATATGAACGTAGCAAATATTATTAGACTAAACGCAAATAATTTACAAAAATAAATAAAATTTAAAGTCAAAACAGTATTATTTCACAGTTCCACACAAATCAAAATAAAAATAAATGAACCAAAGACAATAAAGGACAATTTCTAAATTATGAGAATTTTTTATAAATTTTCGACTCGAAGTTGCATAATCATAACCGTAAACCTTTTTCATTTTGATACAATAATGTTTAAAATAAAAATTGAAAACCTTCACTAAGACAAATAAATCATTAATATGAAAATAATAAATTATTCAAATTGTTTATTACTGGTCTAAGCAAAATATATAGTTACAGATTTTTTCTACACGAAACACCATTCAGTATATCGTATAATCATAGTTTTAAATAAAATAAATCATTAAATGTGAAAATATTATAGACAGATTAATGCGTTAAAAAATGTTATTCAAAATTACTTAATTAAAATCAATACTTTTAAAAAATATTATAATTAAAAAAATTTTTATAATGAAATTACACAAACACACATACATAACATTTTCTCTCTCTCTCTACGTGTATATATATATATTCATATTTATGCTAAATTTTCAAATCAAATATACATGTAAAAATTATATCTACAATTTGTGTGGATGTGAAAATGTAAAATGGTTAAAAAGAATTCAATCACTCTACTGGTATAAAGTATTTTATTGTGATATATTATATAACATTATTGGTATTTTCTTGATCAGAATAAAAACTCGAAACATAAATCAGACAGAGTGAAAAAGTGAGTGGGTGAAAGTGACTATGTAAGTTGCCTGGGAAGGGGAGAAAAATTTGCCTAAATGCCTCACGTCTGTGTCGTTAGGGGTTTTCAAGTGACATTTTAACAAACCGACGTTCGTTTTTCAGATCAGATACGAGACAAATGTTAAAGGATTTGCTTCGTCTTCAGAGAGTGAAACACATGAATGATGATGTTTGGTGACTGACAGGGCATGTTGATTCCTTTCCTGAATGTGCATGTTTGTGTGGACATGTGTGTGTCTTTCCTATTTTGTTATTATATCACATTTTGTTCGTGCGAGGACGATTCTAGCAGGACATGAAATATTATGTTACAGCGTGTTGTGTTGTTATTATGTTATTGTGCTTAAGAAAATATTAATCTTTTGGGTAGATGGACACGACGAATTTCTATTTGTACGAAATAGGTATTCGTATGAATATGATGAAATATAATATTTTTATATAAATGATACATGTTAAAACAAATTTGAAAATTGAAAATGTGCGTACAAAGTAATACAAAAATACACTCATTCAAAGAAACTTTATATATATATATATATATATATATATATATATATATATATATATATAATTACTAATGCGTACACGCTCGCACATAAATTTTAAAAGACATTATGATAAAATAGATCTATTTTACAATATAACAATATTCACATAGTTTATTTTTAATACTTAAAATAATTGAACAAGATCAAACTTTCAATGATGGGAAATAATGGCACAAAGTAAAATAAAACAGACACATGCACACACACACACACACACACATATATATATATATATATATATATATATATATATATATATATATATATATATATGTCATACAAAACTGTAAAAAAATAAAGATTGGACTTAATTTTAGTGTTAGCAAACTAGGAAAATTATTTTTTTTTAAAGAAATGCAAATCACCATTATATGATTTATTTATATGCTATAATTTATTTTGAATACATTAACTATTTAAAAGTTTAATGAGAGAGCAACCATATTTCTGGTTGAATATAATTGATGTTTTATAAAATTGGTCACAAAAACAAATTAAAACACGCTGTTCAAATGCGTATGCTAATTTAAATAATTTAAAATTGAACTCTAAAATAATCTTTAAAAACAATAATTAATTTCACAAGTTACTGAAGTATAAATATATATATATATATATATATATATATATATATATATACTTATATATATATATATATATGTGTGTGTGTGTGTGTATATGTGTGCGTGTGTGTGTATGTAAATCTACAAAAAATGAAGTAAACAACTGTCGTGACATTAAATAAAAGTGGTTTATCTCAGGATTTTCACTTTATCCAAATGTACTAAAGAGTATATATTACATTAAGTTGGCTTTAGCAAAATTATTATTCATTGTCGCTTTAGTTTTATTAAAATGTAACATTTTTTAAAAAATTTAAGATATTACTTCTTTTCTTCATTTTATCTATTTATTCATAGGCATGTGATTTCTTCTAATAACAGATTATATATATATATATATATATATATATATATATATATATATATATATATATATATATATTCAAACATATAAAAATAAACGATATACACAAAATATATTGATAAGACATAAAACGTCATATGAATATTAAATTGAACGTTAAATGCTCCATTTAGAATGCAGCACCATGCAGATAATATCTAGAGTAATACCATTCGTTTGTAATTTTTACTATGAAATCTTATACACTTTAGGACGAGTCCTGTATGACAAATCTATATTTTATGTAAATACCTTTCTATATTAGTATCAACATCTGGTTGTCTTTAAGACTTAAACGTGATTCGAGTATGATTTAATATATAAATTTAACAAGTATTATAAAATTTGTTTATCATATATAACATAATATATAATAAAACTGAAAAAGAAATGTAAATGATATCATAATTACTATAGTAATTTATTAAATAGATATACACATACAAACATACACACACACATACAAACATACGCATATATATATATATATATATATATTCGATTTACTATTTTATAAAAAGTAAATAAATATCTATATTTAGTAACAAAAATAAATGAGTAAAATGTTAGTCATGAAATTTATTTTACGCTTAGAGATTATCCGTAAATCTTTGTAAATATATATATATATATATATATATATATATATATATATATATATATATATATATATATCAAGTCATTTAATATTTATCCTAAATTTAAAAGGGATTTTTTATTAAAGCAGTAAAACGTTTATAAAAATCGTTATATTAAACACATCATTTTCTTTATTATTTAATAACATTTTTTTTAAAAAAAACAACAATAATTCCATGCTTATAAAAAAATAGAAATTATTTTCTTTATAAAAATATCAATTTTTTTAATGAAGCATATAAAACAAATATTAACAAAAAATACACATTTATACATTTCACTGTATAAATTTTGTAAAATAATAAAAATGGTGCTGCAAAATTCTATTCATAAACTCTGACCTGTTCTTTTCATCCTATCAATTGATTCAGTGATTGAGGTGAAAAATGTCACAGACTTTCATTTCACAATACCATTGAAAATGTATCTTGGAATGTGAAAAGAATATAACAAAAATAAAATTTACAATTGGTTGTTGCTACAGTTATTTCCACAATTTGATTGATAAAATCGTTTTTCATATAATTTTTTATATGAATAATTAGAGCTATTTTAGTGACTTATTAACCTTACATATATCAAACAATGTAGTGTATATTGCAAATAACTTTTCGTAAGTTTTTCGTTTGAATACATCTTAAAATTCATTAGTGACTAACAAAATATATCTAGTAAATATTACACTCGGCAACACATACCAATAAAAAATTGAAAATTTGACATTATTTGATATTTATAATGAAAAATATTTTTTATTATTTTTTTACCATTTATTTATTTTTCTGTAATATCTACAAAAATAATATAATTTTACTTACAAAAAAGCACATACAATATTTATGAATACAATTTTATATTTCAGAGTACAATATAAACAAATTTATAAATTGAAATACAATTTTAATTTTAAATTGAACCCTCGTTGACTATCTTTTACATATTTCTATTCACAAAATTATAATATAAACATACAGCTTATTCTTGTCTATTTAACACTTTTTTGTTATTTATTTAACATCTAATCAACACACAATGTTTTTGAACTCGTCTTAAACATTTTGATTGATTAATTCGTGAAATAACTTTATATTTTATAAGTATAATTTTAAATAAAATAAAACGGTTTATATATTTTGGTTATTTTTGTATAGTATTAAAGGAAAAAATAAGTGCTCATTTCAAAGCTTCATATCATAACGTATAAATACAAAATAATTTTCTCTTATTTTATTTTGTAATATAAAAAGAACAATAAAATGGATAATATATATTCAGATTCGAATGTATATTTGTGAACAATAAATATTATTATTTTTATTATAACTGTAACATTCATATGCGTGCCAATATATTCGATATCTTCAAATAAATGCCTTAAAAACGTTAAACAGAACTGACGTTCTTTTATGCTACAGTGAGATAATATTTTGATGACAAAATTTTACCGGATGTCAAACATACACATTCTTCAAATATCATCTTTGAAAATTTTTTATGCTATCGAGATGCCATCACCGAAGTATTATGAAGGCGAGTTCAATGCGGGACAATAAATATATGGAGCCGTGCCGTGGCAGACTGACAGACATGGTCGCTAGACCAACACCATTTTTATGTGTTTCAATTTATTTTATGATACGTAAAAGCGTATCTATCAAGTGTATGGCATTCGCATTCAATCGTAAACTTATGAACTGCTGTAGTAGTATGCCAGATCTGCACAAGGAGTTCAAATTCTTTAGGCCACGTAAAACAGAACTGTGCGAATAAATAAAATACGTACATATATACGTATAAATGTCTTTTGATATATAAATATATATTTACTTCAAATTCTGTAATAAATCATAATAAGTCATATATTTCAAAACTGAAAATATCCTTAAACATTTCACAACGAAACTTATCTTTTAATTTATTTTCGATTTAATTCTTAATAAAACCCACATAATTATTTGTTAACAAATCACAGCTATATATTTACAATAAGAACTACGGTTGACAAAATACATTAATAGTTCTAAAAAATAAATAATATGTCAAATAAAATAAATAAACTGATCTCATAACAAAAGGTCATTCCGTAATCCTAAAGAAAGTAAGAAAAATAAACCATAAACAACTGGATTTTCGCAAGAGAAACTTCCCGTTCATAATATAAAGTAATGAAAAACTTCACTAACGGAAAAGTATAAGACACACACATTTTTCCATTAATTTACTTTATCCACCATTCCTTTCTATTTATCCTTGTGTCCAGCAGGGTCTCGCTGGGACTCGCACTTATTGTGACTTATGGCTAAAACGCACAAGAAAAACTTTCCAACACTCCGCACCTACATACAGTCATGAATCAGACGCGTATTTTTCTTCGAAACAGTAAATAAAAGATATTTATTATTGTTTGTTTCAGCTGTATGACAAGACAAAGTAATTAATGTACTGCCTGTGCAAATTAAGCGTTCAATTTACTATCAAAAATATATTACATATTAATACAAAGCATACATACATACATATATATATATATATATATATATTTATGTATATATATGCATATATTCTGTTCAAAATAAAATAATATTTAATTACTACAAGATATAATATTGAACTATGAATTTAATAAAATATTAAATGTAATTATCAATATCTAATTAATTACACATTTTATGTAACTAATTGAATCATATATATTTTTGTCTGGGCAAACAGACAAAAATATATATGATTCATTTTTCTTATTTCATTGCAGAACGTTTCAATGTGTTGAAAATCTGTTAATAAATACATAAAATATTTCTTAATAATTAATAATAAAAAAATGTAATCAATTAACTTTCAACACATCAACAAAATTAATCAGTTTTGAATACATTTCTTAATAAAGTATTTTTTATAACAAATTGATAATTCGACATTTAAAAAATATAAATAGTTGTCAGGAAAATAGAACAAATATTAAAATTTTATTTCATTTGTACAAGCATTTTGTTTTGTACTTAACATAAACTTGGAATAATATATATTTTCCGTTTTACAATAAGAGTGTGTTAATTGTTTTAATAATATTAAATAATATTTATAAATTACGACTATATCTTAAGTTTAAATTAGCTGTAACAATCTTTTTTATATTGCCATTTTCAAAAGAAAATTGTAGTAATAAATTAATTTCATAAAAAAGTTTTATACACTGATACATGTATGTATATATATATATATATATGTAATTATTTAAAAAAATACTAAAATACATTTTATAAATTCGTCTAAACACTATTTTGTAACAAAAAGTATTAATCTCACAAAGTTCAATTAATGGGTTGTCACTACATTAATCAACACCTATCTTGTTAATCATTCAGTAAGAACCACTCTTGATGATAAATTGATCTCAATACACTTTAGTCATAGAATTGTTTGACCTTCGCAATATTTTAAGAAGCTACTTAAAAACAAGCCATGAATGCAATTTTATCGAAGATCGTGTTGTAATTAATTTGCAGATCATTGACTCCTTAAAAGTAAACTTCTTATATTTTAGTGGTCATCTATAATGATTCAAAATGAGTATTTTCCAAGATTGTAATAAATCGCATATGCGAAGTCACGATTATTGTCATTAAAGTGTGAAAACAGATTCGTTCGAAGAACCTTATTTGCCAAAAATTCAGAATCATGTTACAATCAATGCACATGAAATATTGGGCGGATATTGTGTAACGACCTTGATTTGGCGACCCCTGACAGAATATTGTCATGCATTTAATCAATTATCACGTAAGATAGAAATTCCGTAACTACGGCAATTGTATGCGATGATAAACGTGATCTTGGAATAAATTTTCAGCACACGTTATTCAAATATAACGGTTCATTAAAAATAAGACATGGTAGATAATGTAACAAAATATCCACATAGACCTTAATATATGTGATTCAGCGTTAAAAAATATCATTTATAAATTCATTAATTTATATTGCCGTTAATTGTTAACGATATTTAAAAAAGTTTCGTATTCTATTAAATAAGCATTTAATTTTATATGGAAAAATAAACATATATATATATTTAACCATATCCAATAAAATTTTAAAACACACTACTGAGCAGTTTTTTTAAAAACAATATTTTATTTGTGAATAAACTTTAATACTAACAAAAGAAATAAACAGATAACAAAAATTAATAATTTATAAATTCAATATTGTAAGTTTTTTTTTCAAGTTTCAAAGTAATACTTATTTTAATTTATTTTACATATAAACACATAAATCAAATTTGTTGTTATATATATATATATATAATATATATATATATATATATATATATATATATATATATAATATATATATATATATATATATATATATATATATATATATATATTCACATATACACTGCTGAAAACCTTTTTCAAAAGTTGATATATTCAAGACATCTCTTTTCAACACGATACATTTTCGGGTATGTTTATCTCCCTATCAGCTTCTTTCTGAGTGTTTTATTTTATTTTTACATTTTTCAGCTGCAAATGATTTTTTTGTTAAATGATTCATTTTTCTTCTAATAATATCCGGCCCAATTTCTTTCAAACTTTGTTTTTCTTATTACATTTGTAACTCTATTTTTTTACTTTCATATCCAGTCTATCTCTTATTTTGATTTGTAAAATAAATATATACATGTGCCTCAGTGTTGTGTGAACTCATTGAAATATTTTTACATCTGTGTATTTTACTGCATAGGTAAAAACAATTAAAACGCACTGATTAAATTCTTTTTAAAAAAAATAGAATTATTTTAAACATTTAAGTATTTGCACCATTCCATTACTATTTTCATATTAACGTCTCTAATGCATTATAATGAATTCACCATTCATATAATACTTTAATTTTTTTCATTATATATATATATATATATATATATATATATATATATATATATATATATATATATATTAGTTACCTGTATAGATGCAATTAAATTCAAGTTTATAGTTGTTATTGTGATCAAATAGTAAATCTGATTAACTTATATTTTTGCAGATAAAACAGTACTAATAGTAAATTTAACCTTTTATCTTTTAAACACAATAAATTTAATTTTGATGTAATACTTAAAACAATTTCGCATATATTATTTTCTATTTTTTATTATTACATATATATATATATATATATATATATATATATATATACATATATACATATATACATATAGTAATAGAAAATGTTTCATAAATAGAAGTATTATTTTAATTGAACACGTATTATAACTTTTTTCAGGGTAAATAACAATAAATATTCAAAAGACAGTAATTTCTAAGATATATAAATTTATTAAATTAAAATAAATTAATATATAATAATATAAATATATTTTACAAATTTATTACAAACGAAAAGAAATTTACATATTACAAATACTTATATATTTTATCTCTGAAAAGTTTGCATTTTCATCTTACATGTTGAGCCATAGAATATTGAATAAATTATTTAAAGTAATAGATACCTAAAAGAATCTTAATCATTATATATATATATATATATATATATATATATATATATATATATATATTCATTACAAAAAGCATAATCTAAAGTCCATTTTTTTAAAAAAATGTATGTACTCTAATAAACACAAGCCATGTTTATTTAGATATATATATTACAATAATGTCTTAACTGATTTATTTATTGTATTATAAAAATTACATAGCTAATTTTACTTCATTGTTTTAATATAAACAAAAAGTAGTACAAGAAAGAATAGCCTAAAACACGTTACAAATATCATTTAATATCCATAATAATCATACATTACATCTTTGCCGTAATATGAAGGAGCAGGCCTGTAATCAATATTAGGATCGTAATCGTAAGGCTCATGCCTGTAACTTCCTTGATAAGTACGTGGATCTTCGTAAACTGTAATCTTTTGTTGATGATGATAAATGGGAGGAGCAATTGGAGGGGGAGCCATTGAAAGAGGTACAGTTTTAACGCTAGGATAAGCAGTATGATAATAAGGTGAACGCTGATAATGATTCTTGTATTGCTGATCTTCCAAAAGACCTTTCTCACTGTATTGATTTCCATGATGAGATGCTCCTCTTTGATCACGATCATCGTAATATCTTTGATGGCCGTATTTTTTACCATCATTAAATTCATTTCCATAGTTTCCACCTGTACTATAATCGCCATGTTTAGACTGACCTCCAGAATATGACAACCCATCGAAGCGGGATCCTTGTTCTTTCTTCTGACCAGCATCTCCAAAAGATCCTCGACGGGAATCATAGACGACTTCGTCAGCTTCATTATTTCCGTCATCATAGAAACTGGAATTCGACGCCGATTCATCTTTGTGATAAGAATTATGATATCCAGATTTGTGATGTCCTTTTTTATGTCCAACTTTCTTTCCCACATTAGCTGAAGAACCACCATTTACGTTATGAAAATTTTCACCAAAAAAGTTTCCCGAATTTTCATGTGCTTTTTTTCCAAAATCTTCATGATTATAATTACCCGAGTCATGAGCTTGAGTATATTTTTTACCACCATCTTGAGCATAACCACTTGAAGATTCATCTTCTAAAATTCCTTTTTTCAATTCAGAATTATAATGTTCTAAGTCTTTATGTTGTGCTTCATCCTTCAAAATACTCGCTTTAATAGCGTGCTCATATGGTAAACCCGGAACCGAATATACCTCAACGAATAACTTTAAAAAAATTAAAATTATGAAATATCGGAACATTTTTCAATTTTATATTGATATAAGTGTTATTGTATACCACTACACAACATCGACACAAAACATAAACTGAATAAAGTCAAGAGCAAACCCCATTATTTATATGTAGTTGTTGACGTTGACCTTCTCGGTCAATATAATCAATCTTTTGTCGAATACTTTCTTCAACTTCACAGTTTAATCCATGCTTACACAACAGAATGTGAATCGTATCTTAAAAGTTTTACAGTCCTGTCGAACACAATGGATTGAAATTTTGTGAGCGTTCAAGTAAAAAGTCGGTTCCGTTTTTTTACATCTGGCGTGGTAATTTCTATCATGGTATACAGACATTCGTGCATATATATATATATATATATATATATATATATATATATATATATATATATATATATATATATATATATATATAAGGTTATTCCAAATGAGACATACTATGACCGTAATTAAAAGTAGAGTTTTTTAACAGAAAACAATCGCTTATGTTAATATTAGAAATAAAATAATGCATGCCTGTTTCATATTTATTATAAAACAAAAATAAGATAATAAAATATAATAATCCCATCCAAATACTTCATTTTATTGGTTCAGATATCTAAAATACCAAATATTTACTTCAATACAATTAGTTAACAAAGATATAATTTTATGAACCTGCAGGAAAAAAATCTAATTTTCTATGTATAGGTGCTTGAAGCCGAAATTGGATCTTGAATTTAATTGAAATTTGATAAACTGAAACCAGTGAAATGCACATAAGTTGTGTCAAAATAAAAAATAAGTAATGTTTGTGCATATCGATAATTTTTTTTTGGTCTACGAAAACTGATTCATTTATAAAAATGATTTAAGAAATTAAAAATTTTCGAAATACTACGATATGCTATCTTTGTTATTTGTATATATATAACTTCAATTTATTGCTTCTACGTAAAAAAATATAAAAAAGAACATCATCAACTTTTTTAACCATAATTATTTAATGATTATAGAAGTTTTTAACGGGTTACAAATATTATTTAATAATTATTCTCTCCCACCATATGAAATATATATATATATATATATATATATATATATATATATATATATATATATATATATATAATTTAAATGTTAGCTTGTCGAGAATAGTTAATATATGAAATTGTGGTTTTGAGTAGATGTCTTCAAGATATTCGTTAAATTTCTAGATTTTTATCTTATCCATTGTAATATTTGTTGTAAATTTTTATAACATCTCATTACAGTATACCACAATATGATATATTTTCCGCTATGAATAATAATTAAACAATATATATTTATATACAAAGCTCTATTTCTTAGCCTTGGCCCCTTTAAACATAACATTTATTTATCTAAATTAAGTACATTTTTCTAAAAATCTTTATTACAATGAATGCGTACAGTTTTAACAAATTGCAAACTTTTTAAAGGGTTAATGTTCGATTTCTTTTCTGACAAATCTATTAAGAATTATTATGAAAAATTGACGAATAGTTTCAATTGATATGATCCATAACAATATTTCCATAAATGATTTTTAAATAAATTTTAAAGATAATATATTAGTTTTTATTCCCTTTTCATAAAATATTTTTAATATACAAAAAGTCGAGGTGTATATCAAAGCATTTCCTTTAACAGTGCAAAATAATGTACATAAAAGTAAGTTATTAAGAACCAAATCATCTCGGATAATAATTTTATTCTTATATTCCAAAGGAAATTTCTTCATATAAACCACATTCTTTTAAATAAATTTCTGTATCTCATAATAAATCACACTTACTGTTGTTGGTTAACAGCATCGCGATATCAAAAAGCTCTATTTCATTATCAGTACTACAAAACTAGGAAAATATTTCCCGTAAAATATGAAAAAAATATAGTTAAAGACAACGCTCATATAAACACACATATAGTAATGTTCTAATACAACCATTGTAAATCAACCATTAGGATTGCACTAGATCTGATATATGTGAATATCGAACATCGAAGTAATAGCGTCAGTATTTAATTTTTTTAACATCGTTTTCCGTTCGATATATTTGATACATTAATATTTTAATGGCCGATATTTTTATGCGAAGCTAAGGAACGTTCAATATGCAAAATACATTAAAAGAAACGAAGTATTACTACAATAATAAAATCATATTCTTCACAAAAAACTCAAATATGAACTTTTAATCAAAGAACAAAGAATATTATTTAACTATTTCCTCAATGTTAACTATTTCTTTTAATAGGATGTTTTTTAAATGAAGAAATATTTTTTGTAAATTTTAATTAATGAACTATATTTAATTCACATAGTTAAATATTAAAATTGGAAAAGTTTGGAAAAAAATGGGATATGAACACATTACACTTATATATTCTTTATTTAAGGTAGATGTATTTTCCTTCCTTATGAAATTCGGAAAAAAATTATAAATGCTTGTTTAAATAGATGTGGCATTCACATTTCACATAGAAAATAATGTGTATCCATGGTGTATCCTGTCACTATAAAACAAAGGTAGATACTTCAACAACACGCCACAAAATAATACATATTAACTTATAAATATATTAGGAGGAATAAATCAGTTTTTTTCCCAACTGATGATCGCATTCTGACAAATGAAATTTGCAAATTCACAACGATCATCCAAATCAAATATTAAGTATTTTAATTTAATATGTATATAGATATAAACAACGAATAGAAAATATAATTCTAAATGTCTAAAATTTGTTATAAATATATTAATTACCGATGTTCCATAGAACCAACGAATACTTTGGCTATAAAAAATATATATTTTTTAAGCACGAAAATGCAGCAAACTTATAAGATACCCTCCTACATACATTCCTTATAGTAGTCGATATTTACATATTTTTTACGTTCTAATTTACATATTGAAGAATAAATATTGAAAACGTTATATTTTCAAGTGAAAACCTATTTTTTGGATCCCGGTTTTTTGAAAATTTTTCCCTGAACCCAAGCATGAGACATTAATAAAAATCACAAATAACACCACACACAATCCACACACCACAAATGCGGTTAAATGCCGAAATGGTAAGGGCACCGCACAAATGTCAAAAAACATAAGGCCAAACCCGGCCCTGTATCATTTTATGAGCAATAAAATTCATTTTTATTTTATTTTATATTATTTATTTTTTGGAATATTGGCATCTATGTTACCTTACCAATAATATATCAGTGCCTAAGCACTGACATATTCTATCAAAGTCCATTTCACAACATGTATCATTTAAGATCAATTAGTTTTTTTCTCTCGTGAAATGAATACTTTAATGTTTATATTCACTTGTATCACTCAAATTGACAATCTACAACTTTTACTGTAAACTGAAATTATCACAACGAATACATCAACTTACAAACATTTAAAAAAATAAACTTAATTTTTCAAGTTATCAATACACTATCAATAAATCAAACAAATATATAAACTTATTAAATAACAGATAACAATTATATAAAATATACAAAACTTATTATTTGATGTCACTTTAAAAAAATCTTTACTTTTTTATTATCATAAAAGAATACGTCTTTACATTTATTTAAATTTATATATATATATATATATATATATATATATATATATAAATATATTTTATTATTTAACTATGAATTTATACTAAGCTAATTTTTTTAAAAAAATACATACACATATATATATATACATATACTCGTATATATATATATATAATTATATGTGTGTGTATGGTGAAAAAAGAATACTCAAATTTAAAGTATAACTATAAATAGTAAGATTTAAACATTTTTATACCGTATACATACCATAAAAAATAGTCATTCATACCACTTTTTATATGAATGCTACTCATTCACATGGAAAACAAATAATACATTCAATCACTTATTAATATGAGGTTAGTAATATGCCTACAACAGAAAAATTAAATTATATGTATTAAAATTAGTAGAACATATTTTCTAATATATGTATATATATATTCACAATTCATATTATAATTATTTTCATAATACTTGAAAGAAAAAGGATTTATTCATGTCAAAAATGTATACCCTTCTAAATTATGTACATAATTAACTCCAACTCAACATCAATAGCTGTATAATATAAATTCATAAAACTAAAAATTATAAGTAAACCTGGAATTCATATAGAGAACATACCTACTAAAATCAATTAAATATTTCAGAACAAAATTTTAATTCAATCCATATTATACATTCTTTTCATAAAAGTGCTTAACAGTGGTCTTCTAAACTTCCTTTATTTAAATTTATACAATTACAATACATAATTTTTTAAAGTATTTAACATTAAAAAGTAAATAAATAATAAAAACTCAGCACATTTTTGCACATAAAAGAAATACTAAACAAATGTGAATAAATAGCATAAAAACATCCAAATATATATATATATATATATATATATATATATATATATATATATATATATATATATATATATATATATATATACACACATAAATTAATAAATCAAATGGTAACTTAAAAAAAATCAAATAACACTATTAAGAAAAAAGTTCAATATAAAAATATTTAAATATATCGTCTATGTTCCGTTAAGTGACGTTGAATTAATTTTAAGAGCTAATAATCTCTTTTTGATTTCTGTTATTATGTCTGTAGCTTGCACTACAACTTCAGCTCTGGATGACACTTCTCGTAACTTAACTATACCATTTTCTATTTCTGATTCACCAATTATTATAGCAAATGGTATACCTTGCTCTTCACAATGTTGCAACTGAGCTAATAGTTTTGGATTCTTTTTGTATGATTGTTCAGCCTAAAATAAAATTTATATCATTAATTAAAATCACATCAGTAACTTGAGGATAATTGCATTCTTATCAAAATTTGCATTAACGGCAATCAAAAATAAACAATAATTTATTTAATATTTTTGATCAAAAAATTTAATGTGGTTTGTGAGACGAAAAAAGAATTCATTTGTGAAAATTAATTAAAATTTTAAAACATTGAAGTTAAATATTACAAACAATGCTATCAAAATTGATAAAAATACCTTTATACCACCATCCCAAAGAAGTCGACAAATTTTCATTCTATGCTCAAGTAAATTTTTGGTTGCTGAAGCAACATAAACTTCAACATCTGTTGTTCGCACTTTCACGTTGTTGCTTGCCATTTTTGTTTCTAACACTGAAAATATACGTTCAACTCCAATTGAAACACCAACACAAGGAACTTGCTTATGACGTGGATCAAACATTCCTACTAAATTATCATAACGGCCTCCACCAGCAACTGAACCAACAGATACTCCTTCTCCATCAGCAGATTCACCTACAATACATTGATTATTTGATTTTAATATTCTATACACACAGGAATTTACACATCTCCCTTCAATTTAAATAAATGTCATGAAAAAATAAAGGAAAATTTAATCTAATAAAAAAAAAACTATTCACCATATTTATTGCCTACACTACTTATTATATATAATAAATTCATAATTAGATATAATTTTAAAAACTAAATAAAGCAAAAAATGAAAATAAAAACAATGAATTCATTTATTAATTTCTGGAGGTCAATATCTACATATATCACTGATGGCAAAAATATTACTTACTGTGAATGTAGACAACTATAAGTATTAAATCATGTGTAAAATAACTGAAAAGTGTATATAAATACACATTCTAGCTAAATAAAAAAACATTGTAAATTACTTGAACACAAAAAAAATATATATTTTATAAACAGTTAACAAAAATAAATATTTTTTAAAAAAAAGCAATTTTACTGCTTATTTATTTTACTAGCAACAAATTAATTAATGATTGTTGATAATAAAATATAAATATATATATATAGTATATTAGTCAATTAATAATTAAATAATAATAACAAACCTAATAAAACAGCTTCATAAATAATTCCTGTGTAATAATCCAAACCTCTAGCTAAACTTAAATCAAACGAAACTGAATCTTGAACACCATAAATTTCACAATATTGAAGAATTAATTTCATAGCTTCCAAGCCTTCTTTTGCTGTTTTACTTTGACAAAGCTTTTGGTCTTTTAACAATTGTGCAACGAGGTCACTTTTTCCATTTAGCCGAACATATTCACCAATCTTATCGGCTACTGAAGGAAGAAGTCCTTTTTCTTCAATAATTTCTTTTCTAACTTCTTCCCATGGTGACTGGAAATATTTATTATATATATATATATATATATATATATATATATATATATATATATATATATATATATATATATATATAGCATCCAAATAACACTTCTAATTTCAATATATGTATATATACCTTATCAAGTTTATCAACTGATGAACAAATCGATCTAAATATATCACTTGGTACCCCACAAGCTTCAAACATACCATCCAATAATTGCCTATGATTTAACTTGATAACAAATGTTCCAATGTCTAAAGTTTTCAAAATTTCATGAACAATACGAACACATTCTACATCAGGAATCATTGGGTCATAACTACCAGCAATATCAAAATCCTAATACAAAATCATGATATTATATTTATTCATATATATACATATATATATACATACATATATATATATACATATATATATATATATATATATATATATATATATATATACACATATATACACATATATACATAAAATATCAACATATTTAATATTTATTTAAAATATCAGAAAAAAATATTCTGATAAAAGTGAATAAACACAAATTAAATAATCAGAAATTGCAATATAAATAATGCAATTTGTTTACATAAAAATAATCATTAATTAAAAACAAAAATAATATTTAAATACTCACACACTGATAAAATTCTCTATATCTACCCCTTGTTATAGAAGGGTTATCTCTTCTGTAAACTTTTGCAATGTGATATCTTTTAACTGAACTGATTTTATTCATGGCTAAGTATCGAGCAAAAGGAACTGTTAAATCATAACGTAATGATAAAATTTCACCGCCCTGATCTTTTAAATCATATATTAATTTAGAATCTTCTCCATACTTCCCAGTTAACACTTCCTATTAAAATAATAATAATTATAGACAACTATAAATCATTTAATTTTTTAAAAAATGACAATTTTTTAATATTCTTTACCTTTAATTCAAACACAGGTGTGTCAATAGTTTCTGCTCCATGAAGTTGAAATATATGAATTATTTTACTAAGAACATTATTACGTATAGCCATCTGTTGAGGAGAATAATCTCTTGTACCTTTTGGTGTCTTAAGTGTAAATTTTTGTGTTCCAGGACATGCATCATCATTTAATTCACCAAACTGTTTCTTTAATTCCAAAAGTTTTGCAACTTCTCCTTTTATCTAACATTAAAAATTATATTTAAAACATAAATTTGAGACTAACAAAAAAGCAATCACTTAAAATAAATTATAAACAATCAAATTAAATATATATTATATATTCATCCATAGTAATAAAAATTATGTGTGTGTATGTGTGTGTATATATATATATATAAAATCAAATGTACAAAACAAAAAAACACATCACTCTGACTATTAATTTCTGATTTTTCATAAGAAATGAACATTTGTTGTCTGCTGAATTTCATTCATAATTTTTTTTATACATTCATTTTTGAATTTTATTACCTCATAACAATGTATTTACAAAATGTTTCTAATTCATGATAATATAAATAAATCTCATATACCTTATTTATATATATATATATATATATATATATATATATATATATATATATATATATATATATATATATATATATATATGTAAGAATGAAATAGTATTGTGGTAACTACTTTCATACATCAATTAAATTTTAATATTTGAAAGGTACACTTGTAACCTTGATAAACTACACAATTACTACTAAAAAGTATATGGATCATGCAACCTTGTAACATTAATACATTTATCACATGCATTTATATATATATATATATATATATATATATATATATATATATATATATATATATATATATATATATATGAATGTGTGTGTATAATTACACCTAATTTATTTCATGTATGTCTAGGAAGGAAACATTATTTACCTGAGTAAATAATTATTGAAGGCATTTACCAAATACAAATAAAAAAGTGAAACGACACCTATTTCATTTCAAAATAATAATAATTATTAAACCAAATAATTAATATACCATTAAATTGTTTTATAATTTATATAACTACTGCAAAACTATTCTGATAAAAGTTACATTAACATTTAGAAAAAGAATTGTTGAAATATATACCTGTGGTGAACAAACAGAAGAAAATTGAACACAATCATTTCGATTGCAATGAAGATATTTCAATGAATCATTCAGGCGTGACATTCGACCAAGCATGAAAGAAGTGTAGAGATGACGGGAAACCCATGAATGCAGCATAATTAAAAGATGCGAATCGTAGACAAGTAGAAATCATGAAATGGAGAAACAAGCTTCTTCAGCACTAAATTTTTAAAAGACCAATACAAATCGTCATATTTCACTAAACCTTACCTGTAAATCGATTTGAAAGTTTCTATACAATAATTGTACAAATATATGAGGAATGTAACTCAATGAAACATGGGGAAATTTGTCACGCTGTTTTTTTGAGAAAGTTTTCATATGTGTAAACCATCGTGTTAAATAAAAGCATTTGTTAGGAATGCAAGGACTAATACCATCTTTTTTAATAACCGAGTATATTAATGCATCAATTCTTGTTGGTATATAACCACCAAAATAACTGAAGTCTTGAAGAATATTATTAAGTATATAACAATCATCAACATCAAAAGAAATACTTCTTTTAAGATGATTTTCCAATGCCTACAATCGAGATAATGTTCAGACAGTTTCTCAGATTGCTTTTCAAGCGTTAAGACTTCATTATTAGTAATTTTTTTAAAAAAAATAATTTATTTTTGTTTTCTTTTAAATGTGTTATTACAACATATGTTTTTGTAATAAACGATTTTCGCTATGAAAACACGTGGAAACTAATGTATGTAAGACCTTGCAATTATTGCATATAAAAGTATCCATTAGTAAAATTTAAAATTTAAAGGGCACTAACCTTTTCACTTGACTCTTTTTGGGCTTTCAAGTTTCTAACTAAATCACCTTGTTGTTTAATTAACTCCAGTAAATTTTCCCGGTTGTCAGTCATATTCACAGTGACATAAACGACGAGGTTGTTCAGATACTACTACTAGAAAGTAAATAAATCTATGGTAAATAACTACAATACCTACCAACGTGTACTGTCAATCTCTTAGAAAGTACAGCGTGTTTTTTTTACATTCACTACTTCCGTGTTCATTGAGGCATTTATTTCTCTAGCTATAGGAATGCTTCCTTTATTTAATAAAATAATTTTGAACATTTACAACTTCAGCAATGAAAAATATTTTATACAATAAAGTACTAGTTATTTTTTTGCGAATCCCAGTACCCATACTTTTATTAATCAATGAACAGACACTAATCAATAAATCAATATGTACCTTCTTAGTACCAAACAGATTACATAAACTCTTCGAATAAACTTACAAATTGTTTTAGAACTTACCTTATTATTTCATACCAACACACATAATTATTTAAAAAGAATCAGGGATCAAAAGGTAGAAAAATAAAACACATTATTGTTTACACATTTATAATACATGAATTTTTGAATTACAAACACATAACTTATAGAAAACATCAGTCAAAAAAGAACATATGCAAGATTTCCTTATATAACTTTTTCTACTCTTATGTAAAGACATTTAGAGCAATTCGGCAGTGTTATGCAAAGCCTGTACTAAGCTGTAAGAAACTGATTTCAAAAATTGAGCTTGAACAATATTTCAATTAATTGTACTGATATTAATTCAATATAACAATGTAATTTCTTTTTAATAAATTTCATAAATAAAAATATATTTTAACATCAAATTGAGCATATTTTATTTTTATTGTAAAATAAACTTGTTCACATTATTCCTTGTTTTAATTTATTTAGAATGTCTTACAGCTCAAATAAAATAATTGTGAAGTAGTCAAATATACACTTGTGTATTGAAAAATCCACAATAATTGTTACATTAATCTCTATGCACATGACAGTAAGACAGTATAATTTAAAATGGACAAAAAGTATATTTCATTAAAAAATAAATATTTTAAATCTAATTTCTATATCATAAATATCCATTCAAAACAGTTTCAGGAGAAATCACATATTTTTTTTTATATATATATATATAAGTACGATATTAAAATTTTATACATTTGAAATTACACATTGTTTTTCCATATAATTATTACATTTAAGTTGCATCTTCTTCGATTTTTTCCACAATAAATGTTTATATTTTTGTCATATTACTGTTTTAACATTTCTACACAGTATATTTCAAATATAAATTCTCAGGTAAGTTAAACATTTCACAGTATTATAACATGACAATTAAATTTCTTCTAAATTAAAATATTAATTTTTATCATAACTAGAATCATTGTTATGGAGGTAGTTGAGATTTAATTTCCAAACAATAAGATCGTACTCCCATTTTTACACTTTAATTACATTACATTTTTGTCAGTATTATCATATTGTGAAACTACTAAACAATACATATTATTATATCAATATAACATAAATAAATACTCTGGTCCACTTAAACGGTAAAATAATGTATACACAGTCAGTAATCTGTTATTACAATTTATTTTTGCATTAACTTTTCTGTATATATGTATAAAAGTAGATAAATACAAAAATCCAATGGAATATTTTGTTGATGGTAAAAATTTTTATATATGATACATAAGTTAATAATTATGAAAACTACATTCTGCTGTGATTTGTAATGTTGTTAATGTGATACTTTTATAATGTACTTTCAAAAAACCATAACACTTAATTGATAATGAAAATGTTGATATGAAACGAAACTATTTTTACACTGAATATTTAATAATCACTGAAGTCATCATGTCACTAATGCTGAATAAACGATTTTTATTGTATAAATTATATTGATACATTATTCTTACTTCTAAATGATGATACAGATGAATATTTTTGGCAATTGCTTTACCACTAATATTTATATTTCTGTGACAAGTTTTTTTTTCATATTTTAACAACTTGATCATTTATTTTATAATATGTAATCGAATGAAATAGATAAAACCGTTTTTTTTCCTTTTAGTCAACGCATGAAATATATACAAGAATAATGAATGTTACAATTCTATGTAATGACCATTACCTTATGCACCAAACTATTTTGAGCATTGCAATAAGAAATAAATTTCTAGTAACACTTGTACACACAACTTAGTAAAAAGTGTTGTATAATTTGAATAAAATTCATTCATTGATGGTTTCGCTATTTCACTGACTACATAAAAAATAGCCACATTCAACACAAAAGAAATGTAGATTCCTACAAACTGCAAAAATGAGTTTATTACTTCTTTAAAGATGTATAAAAACTCACTTTCAAGCTTTTATAATATATTAGAATATACTTTTCCCATAGCAAACGAGTACACTCATTTGTATTAAAAATATGTGTTATAATATTTAAATTATGTTAAATTTTGTAAATTAAAAATTTCAGTTTATTACTTTCAATCACATAATCATTATTTTTCAAAATATTAAGATTGCATTTAGTCATTTTCAGATCTTCATTTCTCATAACTATATTTATATGCCAAATGTTTCTATGAACATATAAGAATGATGGTTATATGAAAATATTTGTGTTGTGATTCTTGTAAATAGATCAAAATTTATTATAGTAATTTTCATAAAGTATACAATTTATATCTTATTTTAATAAACTTACAAATCATGTAGTTTATTTGTCTGTAAAATTGTGATTCATATACTTAGACAATAAAACTATGAATTTTAATTTACACTCAAATTATTTAAAAATACTTAGAATTTTGATTGAATATAGTACAAAAAGTTGTGATACATAATTTTTTCTGCACCTTTTAAGCATAGTCACAGAATTTAATATCATCATTCGTTTATGATTGCGGCTTTATACCATAACTGATAGATTTTATTATATTTGATCAACAAATATAAACTTGAATCATAATTAAACCATTGTTTAATATTTTAAAATCGACTTTTTTATTCAAGTCTCGCCTTGTAGCTTGTTTTCCAAATTTCAGCAAGCGTAACAGCCGAATGAAAACGATGGAAAATGCACAGAGGCAAAGTGACTCTTTGAATTAGAGCCCAAGTCAAAAATCCATAAAAATCTAATTGAACTGGATTTGCCTCAACCTTTTGCATTTCAAATGTGTAAATAATCCACATTGTGACATTACAGATAAGTAAGAAAGTAACTATCTGACGTCCTGGTTTTGAACGATCATGTTCTGGTAAATGAACACGACGTCTAGCGACATCCGCAATGAATAATAGTTGTAAAACTACCTGGAAACAAAAAATTGGTAGATGAAGTTATTGATGTTGTCAATACAAAATATATTTATATTTATTGAAATATTTTATGTATTTATTAATGAACTTATAAATTATTCTTACTTGTGCAATAGACAATATTCCTGTAATCATGACCAGTAAATTTGGTTCATTGGTAAATGCAGCTAATGATCCTGCAATGACACTGAACACAGCATAAATAAATAATCCAAATGCAGATACTCTCAAAAGAATATCATTTAGGT
>CM068313.1:30700824-30760824 GCA_034766995.1 Acanthacorydalis orientalis
TTATTTTACACACACAATCATATGCGTATATGCATGTGTGTGTGTATGTGTATATATGTATGTGTATATGTGTGTGTGTATGTGTATATGTGTGTGTGTGTATGTGTATATACGTGTGTGTGTGTGTGCATATGTATGTGTGTGTATGTATGTGTGTGTATGTATGTGTGTGTATATGTATATGTGTATATATATATATATATATATATATACAACACACACACACACATATATACATAAATAATTATTTATGAAATATATGACTTTTCACCTGCGAACAATCCATCATTGGGATTTGCAGGATGTTTCTGATGATAAGCTGTAATCTCCTTTAAATACTCAAGGACAAGAGTACGTATCCATACACAAATGTTTGTTGCACAAACATGCATCAAGCCAAATCTTGCAATCACTTTGAATCTATGAATGTTGAGCTGGTAACAATTGAATATTATCATTAAGAACTAGACAAATAAGAAAAGTAAACACTTAACATTTAATAATACATGCAGCACATTAAATTAACATTATTGTAGAATTATTAAAGAAGAAAACACATTCCGAACATTAGTAATTTATAAGGAAATTTTCAATTTTCAACAATTTCCGTCAACAGACTGTGACACTGCTAAGAGTTTGCAATATAAATTTTCAATTTCAGTGATAGAACAAAGTAAAAGGTAAAAAAAAGGAATAAACCAATAAGACAGTCAAAGGTAAAATGAATACCAATCATCATTACCTCAGTCTTCAGTAGTGCAATTTTCGCAGTCTGCACGAAAATTGAAGTACATTGTCACACACACAAAACTATATCAGATTACTGATCTCAAAAAAAAACATTAAATTTTGCAACACATTTAATAACAGAAGAATAATTAATATGAATTTTCCACATTATGAAACATTTTATACAATGCTTATTATTTAATATTCAAGCATATACATAAAATTTACATGAAAGGAATGTTTTTAATGTATTTTTGGGTAATTCAATATTTACCTAAAAGTATGGCACATTATTTTTTTTAAAAAAAATAATCTACAAGAATATAAAACGTAAAATACAAAAAAAGTTTTATAATCAAATAGCATTATTTATTTTGTATTGATACATTTAAAAGAAAATAAAACTACATGGGAGCTTCTTCATATTTTATTATTTAATGCTTTCTTATACAAAGAATGCGTATTCATTAAAAAAATTGTTTTAATTTTTATTCTGAGTAAACTAGGTAATTATCTTTTAATTTTTATATAATTTTGAAAAATGACACAAAACGAGAAAAAAAACGCGAGAAAAATAAACTGTGTAGTATAAATCTTACGTATTATCTATTTTTGAAACTTTTACAATAATTAAAAAGTTAGTATGTAATCTTGAAGTGAAAATTCAATAATTATTTTATGTCTGCAAACGGAAAAATAATGCAAGAAAAACATTAAATACAATAAAAATTAAAATATTAAAGCAACTGATAAAATAAACAATAGAATCAATATTAGTGAATTATCGCACGAGAAAAAAATTACAAGAATTTGACAAAAACGTTCGTTACTATAAACATAGAATACTCTCCCAGAATTACGCGACTTTACTGAAAAATAATAGTTATCAATATTTTTAACACTTTCGCTACGACGGGGAACTATAGTCGCTCTCCATGAGACGGCATTAATACGACGAGCAACTATACAGTCGCTCACCACAAAACTCCATACATTTACACTGGACTTGTAATTTCGATGAATAAATGTTAATAGAAGATATAGAAAAAATTATAAATATCTTGTTTCTGAGAAAAGTTCTTTTTTTCTACAAAGCGTTGTCAAAGCAACTTTTTGGCTTTAAGATGTAAACCCGAACGCGGACGGCCGTCCACTGGTAATGTGTACTTTTGGCGCAGCGTCTCTTATAGCGAGCGATTCCATCGGAGAAGACTGTCGTAGCGAAAGGGTTAATAATGAAAATGGAGAAAAATTGAAGTATTATTATGATTTAGGTACAATTTTGTTTTAGTGAAGTACGAGAAATATTATGATAAATTTTAATGAGTGATTCTACTGAAATTAGAACAAATAAAAATATATTTTAAAATTTGATACAAACGAAAATTATAAAATTAGTAGATTCATTTATTGTCTAAATTTTTTTAAATTACATTTATTTAGAAATTATCAAATGTGTTGCGAAAAATTGTATTCGGTTTTATCTAATATTTACTTTATAAAATAATTTATGATAAAAATGTAAAAGAACATAAAAAATGAAAAACTTCAATTGTATGGAAATTTCTAATATAAATATTTTTTTATGTTGAAATATATTTGTAATTTTGTTAAAAGTAATTAGTTTCTATTTAAAAATTACAAATAAAATCTATCAATTATATTAGTTAGTATTTTTAACAAAATAGTTGGCGTTATTTTGATGGTATTTGTCCTTTACAATAATTTGAGTGTGTGTTCACTTCTAGTCTCATAACGTGAGCTGTCTTCAAATAGATTGGTTGGTTATTTGGGTTTTAGTGCGCTTCAACAATCTTCAAGTAGATATTAGAGTTCTAATATCTGTCTGAAGATGTATACGAATCGAAACTAGTAATGAAGAATAAACACTCGAATGATCCAAAAGGATGAAGACTATCAGAACAACGCATTAATTAAACCACAGATATAAAACATATGTTTAAAATTTTAAGGTAATTTGTGCTAAAGATATTGATATGTAATCGATTGTATGTTAAAAACTGCACGTAATTAAAATAGTTCACATACTTTGGAAAATAATATAATGATGTTTGGTTAATTTATTCCATAATATATAAATATTGTTACGAAATATGTCATAATTTATCAGCTTTAAAAGCCTTTTACAAAAAAATATCATGTATATATGTATAATAATTACCCTGGAATTCATGAAGATAAAATACATTTGCATAAACGTGAAAATCATCTGTAGCACTGGATTAACTCCACGAAGTATTTGATAACAGGGAGATGTGAAAGGTATTTCAAAAAACGCCCCAAACTCCAAACCATTATATATCATTGTTCCAAGACCAAATGCTAAAAGTAATTGATAATTATTTACCTTTAATAAAAATATATTTATTAATATTATTTACATTTGTTTACTAAAAATAATTATATCGAACTGCAGAAAATCTATAGAAAAGGAAAAAAATTAAATTGAAAAGAGATAGACAGCTTCTATAAAATTGCGGAATATATTGGCATTACTTACCAATAGCTCCAACTCGAAGAAAGAAACTTCCATGACTGCTATCATTCTGTGTTGTCTTGCGTTTTCTTAAAGCTCTATTTGCCACGCCTGCTTCCAAGTCGACTGCATCCTGGGGCACAACATGAATAGCTTCGTCATCATTTTTGTTATTGTCTGATATTCTATTTATTGTCGATGGAGTTGTGTTTAAGTTCATGTCTACTGTATCAGAATTACGATGATATGTGTTTTTCTGTTTTTTAATAATAAAACAAAAAAGAAATAAAAATTAAGAATGAAATTTTGTCAAGTTAAATAATATATAGTTGTCTTTCTAAGCAAAACATAAGTATATAACTTCAAAAATGAACAAAACGGATAAAATATTTTTAAAAAATAACTCAAATGATGACGACTTATAATCCGCCTAGATTATGTAAAAAAAAACGCAGGAAGCAAAAACTTAATCCTAAGTCAATAAAGTATCGGGAAATGATATATTAATATAAAACAATTATATTGTACAAATTTACGAACTATATTATTTATCAACGATAAAGTTAACCATCGTAATTATAATATAAAAATACCTTTACACTACAAATACCTTCGACGATATATAACACATTTATTGTACTATTTAATACAAATGTGTGTATGTATGTATGTGTGTGTGTGTATGTATGTGTGTATGTATATATATATATATATATATATATATATATATATATATATATATATATATATATATATATATAATGGTCATAGTGTACTGACAAATTATACATTCTGACTTTTTGCAAAAATAAATTACTAATTATATATAATAAAGAGTTTGATTCTATTTTTTATATTTTTCAAAAGAAATAATTTAGGTATTTTGTGCACAAATGCATATTATGAAATAGTATGATTACTTGACTTATTTTTGTGTTATATATAAAAAAAATATGTTGGGAAATATTATTAGACATCAAAAAAATACGCCATGAACATTATACAAATATGTAATTTCTATTACATTTACAAACCATTTTTATATTTTTACAATAGATGTATTTTAAAATATATGCAGATAACAAAATATTACATGACGATTACATATCTGAGACAAAATAATAAAAAAAATAAAATATATTTATAAAAAAGTATGAAAAAATAAGTCTGGTACATTAATATGCTACTATTTCCAATTATATTTAAGAACAATGTATGTATATGTACGTAGAGTTGGTGTGTGAAAATATATATATATGTGTACGTATTTATATGTGGTACGTATGTATATGTTTGTGTGTGTGTACGTGTGCACGTCAAATGTACAAATGTACATCAAAAAAAAATGTAAATATAACAAAAGTTCGCAAATATGTATATATTATAAATAAAATTAAATAGGTATAAAATATTTAAAAATTCATTAATTTCGATTCAATCCACACTTTTAAAACAATATACACAATTATTAAATATAAAATTCACGCAAATTTTTCAATTAAAAAGAGAAGATAGACGAATTTTTTCGTCATTTAACTGCTATTTAATATATATTTGCTAAATTTGCTAATGTCAATAGTTTCCAAAAAGAAATATTCTATATTCTATATATATATATATATATATATATACATATATATATATATATATATATATATATATATATATATATATAAACATATTTATGCGATAAACAATAAATATGGGATACCAAAGATACTAAAATAGTGAATGTTACCGATACCAAAGATACTAAATATTCTAAGCTGACCATAACATTGGAGAATATTTTCACAAATGAATCGCTCCCTGTACATTACAAAAATATTGTTATCAAAATGATCAACAACTGATTATTGTTCATTTAAGTATGGCTTATGTATATTCCGATTTCATCATGTTCGGATAGAGGAAGTTCAAGATGATTGTATCGAGATTAAACTTTTTAGTGTAGGAGTGATTTTTTTGTGAAAACGAACTTATTCATATTACCGAAAACTATAATTGTAATATGGATATATTATTACAGCATTGGATTACTAATGCTCGTGGAAGGATTTCTAATAGACAAAGCAATAATAATATCTATACAAAAATATAACGCTATGAAGGAACGCCATGTACCTTGTAGATATGATCTTGATTTAATAACGTGACTATACACAACTTATTAATAAATAAAACTAATGAAAATGATACGTGTTTTGTCGTCACTACTTAAAAAATATTGAAAATAAAATTAATTACTCTCCTATTTTATTCATGAGTAATATTTAGAAAATATTTAACAAAATGGATTAAAATACAAATAACAAATTTATCAGATTTAACTCTCACTAAAACTATAATGTATGTGATAAACATATTAATAAAAATCTAGGAACGAAAAAAATCCAAAAAATATTTCCAAATCAGTACACTATAAAGAACTAATCACAAATATTAATTAAATTTGATAAATACGATGGTTAAATCTGTTAAAAATAAGGAAATAAAATAAAAAATAATTCTAGTAGAATAAATATTATAATAAATAAAAATGTTGTATTTTATGCTCATAACATAATTTCTCGAAATTGGATTTTTACTTCTTCAGAATTATATTTTCAAGAATTCAGCGAGTATGATAATTATTTACAGGTCAGAAATTGATTCTTAAATTGGTATTCCTTTATTACTAATACATATAAAGTATATAAATAAAATTCGGGTAGTGTAAACAATAATGGTTGCAAATTCGAAACTAATAAATTATTTTTATTAACGATGTTACCCCCAAACGTGCATTGAATGAAATAATGTGGGATGACAATATCACAATGAAACGATAATTTTTAAACAAAAAATCAGCCAGAAACCAAAACTGTTTGTTTTTAATCTAATCGATGTAATGGAAAGCGATCCGCTGATAAAAATCAGCAATAATGAAACAAAACGTGCATTGACAGTACCAACGAACAGCAGCAGGCAAATGCAGGCAGGCAAAGCACAGACGAAGAACACAACAGTAAAACAGCGGCACATCGACGTTATTCGTTAACATTAGTCGCTGAACGTTTTCAATCCCCTTACCTGTACTGACTGAGTATCAGCTGTCTCTGTCGTCGCCTCCAATGCCTCCTGCATTTGCTGCAACTGTCTTTGTTGCTCTTTAAGTCTCACAACATCGCGCATCTTACGAGGGTACACCTCCAGCTAATAAACGCAACATATAATGGGCATGCAAAAAAAATATACATAAATGAAAATAAAAACAGCCTCCTAATTTCTGCAAAACAATTGCAAATTCGAAATTAATCAGAAATTAACAATAGCGAAATGAAATACATGAATGAACTCTGTGCGATGGAAACAGCCAGTGCGTACAATATTTAACAATAAAAATAGGCTAGGTATAATACATTTACATTTATTTAACTATTCAATTACTTTATTGTAAAATAATATTACAATTATTACAAATACATTAAGCTAGAAAGTGTTTACTCTTTAAGTTTGAAAACCCCGATAATAAATTTTTAAATTAAATATAAAAAAATGAAAATCAAATTTAATAAACTTTTAATATTATGATATATATATATATATATATATATATATATATATATATATATATATATATATATATATATATATATATAACTGGATTTAAAAAATGATAATAAATAAATAACCATTATTTGAATTTGCGTTTTTTACTCATATTGTTCGTTAAGGAACACAGATTTTTTTCTTGTAATAAAACTTACATATTTTTTTCTAAATGCGCTTATAAGGAATAATTGGAATGTATTAATTAAAATTATTTTCATTATTTTTTACCACTTGGAAATATAATCCAACAATAGAATATTAATATACTCAATGTATTTTTGGTTCAAATACAATTAAATATAAAAAATTAAAACTAAGTGGCAATAATTCGAAATTTCGTTTAAAATTATATTCCTTAAGTTTATTTATATAAAGTAAGAATTAAAAAATATTATCATAATGTATTACTTCATACATAACTAAAAGAAAAAAACAATAAATAAAATAATCAAAATTTTTATATTCGTAAATTGTTTTCTTGATGCTAATTACGTATTTTATTCTATAGTAAGTTTATAAAAACGTGTAATTAATTTGACTACTTAAATTACTTTTTTACTTGGTTAAATATCTGATTATTATTTTTTAAAAAAATATTAATATTAAAAGCACGTATTCTTAATCGCCAAAAATTCTATTATTTTTTTACTTTTCTATTCATTTACATATTTCACAAAAATATTTTTTTTAAATTCATATTTTTCCTAATATTTCAACAATATTCATAGTAAAATAGTTAAATAATTGCGTAGTAAAAATTTTTTTCTTCGGAATAATTTATTAATTATATTTTTAATATGAAAATATAATATTGACATGCTTTTAATTTAGTTGTTACATTGTTTAAACATAACAAATTTAATTTTTAAAAATAAACAAACCCGATATTTTAATCCTCACATCAAGAATGAATTAGTTATTAAAATCCTTGTCAAATTCTAAGAATTTCAATATCCATTTTAAAACTATTCAATATATACCATAAAAAATACTAAACATGTCAAACTGAATTACAAATATAAATAATAAATTACTTTTAAACTTATATATTAGATTAATTTAATCAAAAACTATGCAAAAATTCTGGGTTGAAATCTAGTAAAATTTTTAAAACATTCATGTCTTATCATACATCTTATTTTTGTTTTACTTCTAATAAACTCAATAAGTAAATTAAAAAAACAACTAAACATATAAAAATATGAATGTAGGATAGTTAAGAAAAAACTAACCTGAAACTGATTCTGCTTTTTGGGTTTGGCCTCTTTCACCGGTTCTTTTTCCGGATCTTTTTCCTTCTCTTTTTTTTCAGGCTCCTTTTCTTTTTCTTTTTCCTTTTCTTTTTCTTTTTCTTTATCTTTATTTTTATCTTTATCTTTTTTGTCCTTCTCTTTCTCTTTTACTTTTTTTTCTTCCTTTTTCTTTTTTTCTTCTTTAGGAGGTTTCACTTTTTTTTCTTTTGGTGGTTTTCGTACTTTCTCGGTGCTTCCTCCATTACAACACGAACTTTCTTGTAGCAAAAAACAAAATACGTAAAGCAAGAATAAAATACTTGCACCATATAAGTACGTGAAGAATCCTTCGTAATAATATAATGGTAAATTGTGCGTTATAACGTCAGATATAACGTATGCGATGCAAATGACGACTAGAAGTTTTGCGTAGATAAAACTCATAATGATAAATAATGATGTCCTGAAAATAAAAATATTGTTTAAGTTACTTATAATGATTTGATTCATATGAAAATTACTGTTAAAGTTTTAAATATTTTCTTTATTATTAGTCTACTAAAATTATACTACTTGAAATATATACAATTATATATTTTTTATACAAATTGTATAAAAAGTATTAATTAATAAAAAATTACATTCATACATTGAAGAAAAAATACTACTGTAAAATATTTCAATGTATACAAATCGAGAACATGTCATGAACACTATACATTTGATTGACAATAAGTGGATATATTTTAAACAATTTTTGTAACAATTTCTAAATATAAAAAAGCACCTCAGACATAAATAGATATTTTTGCAAACAAGAACCAAACACGATAATAAATGAGTATAAAATCGCTCTGGTATACATTTTAAAAACTTGAATATTAAGGTCTATTAAAAAGATTTAATAAAATAATTTTTAATATGTCGATTTATAAAATTATGTAATTATTTAATCATGTGAACAAAATGAAATTTAGTATTTTAATATGTTATTAAATAATTACAATTTAATATATTGCGACATTTTAATAATTGTTCAAATCTAGTTTTTAAATACTTTAACTCTCATGAAAAAATATTTTCAGTAAACATTATTTTATATAAAAACCACTTTATTTAAAAAGTATCAATACATATACAATTTTATATACAAATGAATATATATATATATATATATATATATATACATAAATACAACGGGGCTTCGCCCCCTACTCGGTGCGTTCGCCAACCCCGGCTCGATGTGTTCACCCAGTTGTCAATTGTAAGCATACACATGTAACCAAATGGACAATAAACATTTTTTAAAATTCATTTATGTTTATATAATTATTCTCACAGAAATTAGTCAGTCATTTTTTATTTATATTTATATTTTTGTGTATATATGTACATATGTATGTATATATATATATATATATATATATATATATATATATATATATATACACATACATATATATGTAGTATATTATATAATCATTATTGCGAATAAATTGCAAACTGTTGTTTTATATATGAGGTAATCATATTTGGGTACCATAGAAACCTTGTCTCCGTAAATAAGTAACGTCATGGAATTTTTATTTAGTTTTCCCACATATTCCACGAATAAAAGGCTCCACATTAATACCAACAATACACGATAGCAAGACAAAGATTGATTTCGGGGAAGCTCGATCCCCGAGGAATAACCAGAAAAAAATGACACCTACACAATAATAATATTTTACACTTTCTTCAAAATTCGAGGAAAAAAAGAATTTTTACTTTTAGTGGATCATTTTGTGTGTGTGTGTGTATGTGTGTGTGTGTATATATATATATATATATATTTGGGTAGGTACCACTTCCCCTATTGAAAGAAAACTTGAAAGTATGCGGACCAAAAAAAAATATTGATAGAGAGGCTGTCGTAAAAAGTCGAATCGAGGATGATTTTGATCTCAGTAGTGTATATATAATAGACATGTAGTACAGACTATCACAGTAAACTTGAACTCCATACTCAACAAGAACAACAAGTAGCGAGACATGCCAATGAACTAAACATCGTGGGAAGAACTATACTTGACATTAAATACGTCTTTGGACCCCTTGAGACCTATACAGCGGACATTAGTTTTAGAATAAATGAGAATAAAAGCAAATTAATGCTATAAAGTAGAAGACGAAGGAGATGATTAGGTCAAGACGCCACCATCAATAATTACAATTTTGAGATTGTAAACAATTGCACATATTTTAGCTCAAACATCACCAGTGAAAATGAGGAATCTCAAGAAGTTCAAAAACGAATACCAGTAGTAAATAAAACATATTTCGCGCTTTTTCCCATAATGAACTTTTAAAATACGCATAGGAAGACCAAAATCTGACTATATAAAACCTTCATCCGTACTATCGTTTCTTATGGAAGTGAAGCTAAGACCGCAGAAATGTTGGACAGTCGAAAAAAGAATATTGAGAAGGATATTTGGACCATTAAACGTTGGAGGTATAAGGAGAATACGCTACAATTTCGAATTGTATAGTCTATAAAGAACCAAAACTATTGTTCTTTAAAAAAAGCTCCACCTGTGATTAGCAGGTCACACTGAGCGGATGTCGAACTCAAGAGTACGAAAAAGGATCTTGGATGGACAACCAGGCGGGATAAAAGCTGTAGGCAAACAATACTCAGATGGATAGACAATGGAGAGAAGAATGCAGTGGAACTGTTGGGAATAAGAAACTGGTGGACTGCTAGAGAGGAATTGTCTGAAGGCAGAAAATTGAAGATGCCACGGCTTGATTTGGACTATAGGGCCATCGAAGAAGAAAAAAAATGTATTTATAATAATACGTATACATTTATAATTTCTGTTGTTAAGAATTATCAGATTTTTAAACTTTGCGAACAGTACACCCCTTCCAAAAATACTATACAAATGTTTGTCTGCATGTACATTCGCTGTCAAAGGAGTATAAAAAAGGGCAAGGAAAAATATAAAAAGTACAGTTGGCATAATTTTAAAACTATTTACAGGCAGTCTACGCAAATATAATCTATATTTATTAATACCAAAACTACATTTACAAATATAAGAATAAAGAATAAAAAGAAAAACCTTTTTAAGACATTGAAATTTATGTTTTTTGAAAATTTCATTTTATACTAATTTTGATTCTTTTTAGTAACACTTGACAAAATAAAACCGATTATAAATTATTTTATTCCTTTAACAAATTATTGTTGTAGATAATCATTCATTCCTTATGTACGTATGTACGTGCATGCATGTAGTATGTGTGTGTATGTGTGTATATATGTATATATGGTATGTATATATATATATATGGTATGTATATATATATATATAATTTAATATATTTTATTTTTTTTTATTCTGAAACTTCATATTGTTGAAATTGAAAAAATGTATAAATACATAAATATGTAAAAAATACATTCAATAATAAATACTCAAAAAAATGGTAAGTTTTCGTTTAAAAAATGTTATAATGAAGATCAAAATAATTATTAAGAAATATATATGCGACTGGATAGTTTATTAAAATAAAAATAATGTACTTAAAAATTGAGGAAAAATATGTTAAAGTTCATAATAAAATAGACACACACACATATAATGACATCTCATTGTAAATATCAACAGAAATTTTCTTCGTATATAAATGAACATTCACATCACTTTCTGTATTTAGAATTCAAAATTTTCTAAATTATACGTTGACATCATATATCTAGTCATAAGATATATTTTAAGGTGTTGACGTCGTGTGCATTTGGAAAAGCGTCAGTTACTGGTTTTTAATAAATATTAGTTTAACTAAAATAAACATATTTATATACTAACATATTTATATTACTTAAAATATTATGTCACCATAATTAACATTTTAGTTTTAAACAATGTCAGCATAATTTTGATAATAGATATTTATGTTTGACAGCAATAATGAATTAGGTCTTTACGATCGTCAACATACGTAACATAATTAATATACATACACATACATATATATATATATATATATATATATATATATATATATATATATATATATATATATATATATGTATGTATATACATAATTATTTTAATGTTATTAAAATGTCTAAAAATGAATAGCTACTTGTATATAAATGCACAAATATTTAAATGTTAAAGTCATTTTAAACTCAAATACAAATTTAAATGAAAACAGAAAAAAAACAAGAATAAGTAAACTAAATGACGAAATTATTAGCCACGTTCATAATTTAATTATAACATATAATATTCCTAAATAACAATAGACAAATATAATAATGTATATGTAAATAAAAAGTTGCAATAACGAGAAAATAAGAGTGCATATCTATATAAAAACAATATTTTAAAGAGATGGAGACTTTGAACTTGTTGAGTTCATTGATTTTTTCAATGAAAAGTAATCAAATAAAATGATAATATATCATAAATTTAAACAAAACGATTTTTTTTAATTTTATCAAAATTAAAATTAATGAATAAATATTCTAGACAATTTCTTTTCGAATACAAAATTCATATACCACAATATTTAATTTAAATTTGATATAATTGGTCCATAATACAAAGCTAAAGTTAAAATAAACTAAACAAAGGTAAAAAAATTATGTATATTCTGAAATATTAATTATAGTTAAGTTTCTTATGTTATTTTGGCATTTAAAGTTAAAGTGAATTATTACAATTACAATAAAAATGTATGGCAAGCAAAAAAAGAAATATTGACTGTTATGAAATAGTGTTGAGATCAAGAAATTAAAAAAAATCGTTATTCTCACATTTAACTTCTTAAAATTAACCATATATATATATATATATATATATATATATATATATATATATATATATATATATATATATATATATAATGTATGTATGTACGTATATGTTAACTATTAGTTAATACAAATCAAAACTTTAAAAAGCATAAATTTAAATTAAAAAATTTAATATAATACTGAAATATTTATGAAGCAGTGATAATAATTACTTAGTTATTATTTAATTCTACAAAAATATTTCAATATTGGATTTGTTTGTATTTTAAATTAAGTACAGCTAAATAAACAAGAGAAAATTAATAATAAATACTTAATTTTATTAAAATAATGTTTTGTTAATTACTCCAAACCTGTATAAAATGCCTTTTTTAAATATTCAAAATTTTCTAATTTAATAAAACTGCAATTCCACAATTACAACCATAATAGGCGGGAAAAATATGAAAACATACTAGTACTATCATCTCAAGAGCAATATTAAAATGGTGGTTGTAGTAAAATATAATAACATATCGTTGATGCATCTCTAACATGTTTACAGATCATGGAATAATGATCGAGATGTTATAAACAAAAACATCCATTTGGAAATAGCTAATACCTCTTTGCCGGCTTTGGTTGTACATTTTTCAATTCCATCTCTTTGTTTGCGACGTTGTTTCGCTCAATGGTGGAATCGCCGTGAACGCGGGAAACCGGAAGAGTCGCCATATTGTCAATTGACTCCACCTCGACAGTGGCGACCTTGAGATCACCACCGCCCACCATAGTTATGTATTTAAAACGCAATAAAAACAGTTATTCATACACAATGAAAGTCAATGTATATAAAATCTGAGTGTATAACAACGATGATAAAATAAACTTGAGTACCGTAACAATATTTAAATAATTCTTCGAATTCAAAATATATATTTTTATACAGACTTCGTTGTATGACCGAATCACTTAAAGAAAAAGTACTTTATCATATAATTAAATATTTGTATTTTTTTTTTATTATTAGGCCGGACTTATGGGTGTATTTGAGTTTTTTAGTTATACTTTTATACAATAAACTTTATTCAACTTATTAACAAAATTATTTACATATTTGCCCGCCAATAATACCCGTTTTGTTTCGAAAAAAATCTCACTGTTTTTCAAATCACTTATCCACCAGTTAAACCCATTTTACCGAATTTATCTCAATTGTGCAATTCTTAATAATTTCCCAACGATACAGTTTTATATTTAATCACATTCTGTTCAAGAAAACACCCGATTTTTTGTCAATGTCAGACAATGGTCCATAATAAACGCGCTACATCGGCAGGACGGTACAAATGAGGGATGCTAGTAGTCAGTAGCAGGAATCCTGCTGGAGAGGAGAGATCCAGCGGCCGCTCTTGGTACATTATGGTGGGGAGAGGATAGCAGTGCAGGAAAGAGATCACGTGGTGGGCGAGATTCTATACGATTGGTTAAAACGGCGCAAAGCTATGCCCGGGACTGAACGACCTAGTGACCTCGCCACGTGACCTCGTCGAAAAATCTAAACATGAAGTGTGATTGACCTATCCTTTTGCTTGTATTTGTGACCGGATGGTGTTCTATACAATGAAGAGAAACTCTCCTTTTGCCGATAGATAATACATATTGGATAGAGTATGTTACGTGAAACACTATTTTCTCAATTTTATTTACTTACACCAATATATGGCTATTTTATGACAATGTTTTAACATTCAGCTTTTACGTATACATTAATCATAAAATAAAAATATGAATAATATCATTAAAATATAAAAAATAATAAATTTAATACCTTTCAGCTTAATAAAACAAAATTAACAAAAATTAATTGTAAATTATTTACGACTAATAATACTCTTTTTGACTTACGTCATGTAGGCTTGTATTCTAGAAGTCAAACTACAAATAAATTCATTTATATATATATATATATATATATATATATATATATATATATATATATATTGTATATGACAAAATACCAAGAACAGAAATATATTGCCTATTAGCCCCAATATAAAACGATCCCAATTATAAAATGAGTTGCAGTTTTTTCCAAGGCAATCGAAAAAAAACATTTTTTACGATTCCAAACATACGATAAAACGCAGTTTATAACAAAGAAAACGATAAAAAAATGTTAATTTATGCTTTAATAGAAATTAATATTTACAAAAATTATAGAAATACAAATTTAAAACTAGATAGTATGTTATAATAAAACGGTTAAAGTTGCGTGCCAGCCTGAACTTCTGAACATTCCAATATAAGACAACTCTTGTTTTTTAATGAAAATCAGTGAGAAAAACTCATCTTATATTCAGACTAATAGTTTTATTTTAAAAAAATATTTCAAAAATTTAGATTTTTCAAAAATTTAAATGAAAACAATAAAGTAAAACTAAACGTGTTTCCATTATTACTGAAATCCTTTCACTGAAAAAAATAAGGTTTACGAGTCAATGAAAAAAGTATGTTTGCTTCGGTTTTAGTCATAAAATAAAACCAAAGCACATTACAACAGGATACAGAACATGATTAGTTCTTTTTATTACTACTGAAAAGATATTTTAAATTATATATATATATATATATATATATATATATATATATATATATATATATATATAATATATATATATATATATATATATATATATATATATATATGTAATTTTGAACAGAAAGTATCGAAAACTATAGAGGAAATAAAATCGATAGCTATTTTAAATACTGATTGATTATTTGAATTTTTAAAACACTTGAAAATTGGCAAGAAGAAAATCATAAAATATATGAAGTGAAAAATTATTATTTTATTTTTTAAATAAATAATTTTATCATAAACGTCCTTCTTTCTTACTTTACTGTACAAAATGAATGTATAGTAATTACATAAATTGTTGTTTCTTCTGAATGTGAGATTGTACGTTGCAACATTTTTGTTTGTCGAAACAATGTTTTTAAAGTAGTATAAATGTATTTTAGATGTTTCATTTCTGTTTACTATCGTTATAGGAGAATATATGAAACTGTTAAAATAAAGTAAAATCCCATTCTTATAGATTTCTGATCACGAAAAGGTGTAAATTGATTCAAATTAAGATGTTTCAATTTCATTTCATGTAATTAATGTTAATTTCCCAGTTGTTCTTACGATGGATAAATAATTATTATGCTTTCATATAAAATGAAATCTAAGTAATTAATAGCATTTATTAACAAGTGATTTAAATCCGTGTTTATTAAAATACTAATTGATTAAACAATGTTAGCATCGCATTAGAAACTAAGTAAGTTTAATAAAAAAAATATATAATTTTTCAACTCTTAAAAAAACTATAAGTTTTCAAATATAAATTCATTTGAATAACATTATCTGAGAGATTACTTATTATTCATAAATATTCTAATAAAATAAATTCAATATTCTACATAAAAATTAAATTTTAAAATGTTTACTTTTCATGGTCTTTGTCGATTATTTTATATTTACTGTTATTGTTGTATTATAAATTTTAAAGTTTACAAACAAAAATGTTAATCTTGTTTTGAATAAATAATTAAACTTTCATTTTCTTTTTACTTTCATTTGCAAATTGCATTATTTGATTTTCAACACAGGAGTTCCATCTTGATCTTATTTGTAAATTTATTTAAAAATGGTATGTTTAGTTTTTCATTTATAATTGGAAACAGTCTTAAAATTGATCTTTTTAGCTTACTAACAGGTCTTTAATAATACTTTCATAATTTCTGTTCTTCATTTTTTCATGTATCTTCAATGCTTAGGGCCTCCGGGAAAAAATGTCTAGCCAAAATAGTTGTATATTTACTATCCACTAAATTCATTTCTACATATGTGAATGAAAAAATAATAAGTTTTAAAAGTTTAAATAAATATAATCATATATAAAGAACTTTCTATAAATTAATTTCATCATTTGCATTGAAACACGTTGGAATATCTCATATATATTACAAGTTCATCCTTGTTTTTTTCACATGTATATTAAAAATGTTAACATATACCACCAAGCCTCTTTGCGACACCAGGACATAACCCGGTCAGCCCGGGCGGTAATTATTTCTCAATTTCATACATATATTACAAATTATATTATTAGTATAGTGTACGATAATCTAACCGATAATATAAAAATGAATTATTAAAAAATATTTTTTAACAATGAAGCCAATAGGAAAAAAAACATTTATGAGATTATTTACTATTATCTTTTTACATTGAAATTAGTCAATCCGCATAAAAAATTTCAATATTCAATACGATTTTACATTTTGTTCTTGTGTTAAGACCTTTAAGTAGATTATGTTCGTATATAAAATATAAATGGTTTTACTTTTCTTTTCACTTTAATAGTAGTTTTATTTTTTACACAAAAAAACATCATACCATTATTTATTAAAGTTAATACTTAATTGACCAATATTTATTAAAGTTAATACTTAATTGACCAATAATCATAATATAACTATTAATAATTCAGTCAACTACTTGCAAATATTTAATACACGTGACTGAATAGAATTTAAAAAAGACATAATAGTTTGTATTTTGAATAAAATAGCAGTTTGTGACTCTCAACGAATTCAAAAACATCCCAGAGGCTACAAATATTTGAACACAAAAACAACAAAAAATAAAAAATAATCTACCTAGTAAATTGTTGAAATAAAACTGAAGTTTAAGGTGCAAATATTAGTACAAATGTAAAGAAATTAAATTTTATATATTTGACTTGATTCATAATTGGAACTTAGAGGAGATTATAGTAATGACAGAAATTATCTAATAAAAGAGGATTAAAGATATTACAAGTCAAATATTGTTAAAAATTCTACCCCTATTTTATTGACGATTTTTTAAAGATCAACTATAAATAATTGTATAAAAAAGTCATAGTGTGAAACTTTTAATTAATATTTTCTATGAGAAAAAAAGAAAACAAGCCATCAAAAATATTAACTTTTCAGGAGTCGACATTTAAATCAGTGATCTCTAGACTTTTAATAGTGCGTTCTTATAATAATAACGATAATTATGATGAAAATCCTGATATACACAATATTTATGTATCATAAAACCAATGAAAGCATCTTCACTAAAATTCATTATCGGTAGGATAGTTCTGTAGACAATGCATATATTTAATACTTTTTCATATTTTTTTGAAAGTATGTATTATTATATTTGTATAAATTTATCTATACAATAGATCAAAAACGCATTAATGAATTTAATTATGTATATTATGAAAAATGTCTCTAACTTACAAATATATCTTAACGAATGCTTAATTGGTACTACATTATAATTATAAATAGTTTATTGGCTTTTAACATTTCGTAGATTTTTTATTATATAACTTGGTAAAATAGATATATATTTTTTTAATTCAAATTAAATTAATTACAAAAATTAATTTATATTTGTCTTTTTATGCAATATTCAATTACATTTTTAATGCATTTTTTTGTTTTTCCTTCATAAATTGATATATTTTTTTATTTACGCATTTTTTTTTATTTGTTAACTGTTGACTTACTTTTTTTATAAAGTAATAAATAGATATATATAGATATAAGTTATTAACTTTTATAATTTAATTCCATAAATAATTCAGTGTAAAATAAAATATCACTACTTATGTACTTAGATAGTTATATTTTTTTAATAATATCATATTTTAGAGTTTCTTTTTGTAAACACACATTTTTATTCTTATTTATTATTAAGTTCGTTTAATGAATATTAAACTTGTTTAACAGTAAAAATATATTGAAAAAAAATTCACGTACAAATTATACATGATTAAGTTCACTTTCATAATTGACAAAATTGTCAAATAGAGAAATATAAAATTTAAAGTGAAATAGCTGACAACTGATATATATATATATATATATATATATAATTAACTTCTTCACCTGAATATATCCAAGAATATTCTCAAGTGATTTTGTTAATAAAGTAAACGAAGAGTACCTTTTCATGTGCTCTTTACAAGTATTAGAGAATAAAGACAGTATTACATTTTTATAGATAATTAATAGATATTTCCATATGAAAACCATTTTTAATATACATATAATATACATACTACAAATAGCAGCTACTTAATTATTCCTATTTCAAATCAGATAAATAAACACACACGTATTGTGCATTAATTTATTTTTAGCTTAATCATTTTTGTCTAAATAGCTTTCATTAAAATTATACTTCAAAAGTGTTCAAATTTAAAAATTACTTCATTTTATTTTATTATTTGTAATTAAAGAAAATAATACTTTCCAAATTTTCAACAATGACTTCTCTTATCGTTGAAGAAATATAACAGATAATGTGATATCCTGAATTAATAATACAACATAATTTATTTGCAGTAAGTAAATTTTATAACTAATAAATAAAATAAATTGACAAAATATTTTCATGCATATGTGTATGAAAACTTTCACGTGTTGTGTATGCATGTACATATATGTAGATCTATCTATCTACTATATATATATATATATATATATATATATATATATATATATATATATATATATATATATTTATATATATACACACATATATTAAATCATTATATAAAGACATTAATTGTATTAAAATCAATTAAATTATAAATGTAATTTCAACTTATAAGGAACACATTCGTGTGCATACCAGCTAGATAGTTACTAAATAAAAATGTATTCTGAACTGTATTTAAAAAAAATATTACAAACTACGGGTGTTCTTTTTTGTTCTTATAATTTTATAAATTATACTGTACATTTCCTTTTTTATATAATATAATTATGAAGTATGAACAGAAAAATGAATTTCAATCGTTAAGGAACACATTATATCCATGATCTTTACACTGTAAAATCGTATTTCTCTTGTGATAATTATTATATATCTTACTTTGCAATGTTAAAAGTTAATAAACTCAAATAGAAGTATTTTGCTACAGATAATAACAAACATTACCTAGAATATGTTTAAAATTATACATAAACAGTTTTAATTATATTTTAAATAAAACTAGTGATTGCTATTAAACTTTTTATACATTTCTTCTAATTGTACAGAATATTTCATTTTATTTATATTAAAAAAAAAGACATGAATTGAAAATCTATGAAAGAGCGCATCTGGTGAAACACGTAAATATGAAATTGTTCCACAGGGAGGGATCTTATAAGAAACGATACATTTACCCTCTGAGAATAAAAAGGGCTCTTTCATACAGACTGTAAAAGAGGAGATGAAATGCTATTGATCCAGCATCCTCAACGGGTAGTCGCCATGTTGTGGCGCGCAGGAGCACTATAACAGGGTGGAGTACGAAGGCAATGAACCCTTCCAGCAACAGGACGAGGGGGTAACATGGATTGCTTATGTGGGCATGTACAGTTAGTTATGCATACGTACCAATCAAACGCTATATTTAGATTTATTTATTTTCTGCAAGTGAAAGGGCATTTATTTTTAAATTCAAGAAAATGTTATATAAAAAAAATATTAATTTAAAATCAATCTGAATCATTTTTATATATTTTCTGATATATTTTTTCCGTATTTTCTTTGGAATTATATATATATATATATATATATACATATATATATATACACGTGTATATACATAAACATACATATATATATATATATATATATATATATATATATATATATATATTTGTTACCTATGTTACCTATTTTTCTCATACAAAATTTGATTTATTATTAATTTCAACTGACAATATGCGTACAAAAATGCAAAACTAAATAGATATATGGAACTAATCCATTACATTTATCCAAAGATGATAAGCTAGTAGAATATTATAATATACAGAAAGAAAATAAATTAAAACTGTAGATTCAAAATAACTTTTTTTTTGTGAATAAGCGTAAATAAATTCAAAATTATTATTAGCATTATTCTCTAAGAAAATGAAATCTAAGTTATATATTTTAATTATTTGCGTATTAAAATGTAGAAATAAATGAAAGGTATTCTAACTAAACAACTGTCAACAGTTAAGGAAATCAATACAAATATTTTTGCAACATCTTAATTAGATTATATAAAATAAATTATCTTTATACTGAAATATCTTTCTGAAACATACAATTCCGTATTCGATATATATTTTCACGTATTATTTATTTTCAATTTATTCTTAACACTACAGGTGCATTCTTTTCAGCCATATTTTTGACGTTCATATTACTATGTATAAATGACATACGGCTATTGTCTCTCTATAAACAAGCGAATGTATATGTCCATCGATTAAGCTACTTAAACGTATGCAATTGCAAAGTTAGGTCAACTACAACATTTTTAATTTCCAGACTTTTACATTTAAACTGGATGAATTGATAACAGTTTAGCTTATCATGTACAAATCTAAATATTATTCATGTAAAATGATGCACTTATATAACAATACTTATATAGCTAAATCAATCAATACAAAATTAATGATAATCGATTTTATTTATGTACATATATATATATATATATATATATATATATATACACACACACACACACACACACATATATATATATATATATATATATATATATATATATATATATATATATATATATATATATATATATGAAAACAGATATTTGCAAACAAAATGTACCTTTGAATAATGTAAACAGTAACTGTTGCCTGCGTTTTCGCCAATACGATAAGGCACACACTCTAATATTAAAAAAACTTTGCATTTTTATTTCAAGCACAATAATTTAATAAATACTATTTCACATCATACGTGTTTTTTAAAAAATAAGAAAAATTTATCATACAATCTATATTAACAAGTTTTATTTTTGTCTTTTATGATATATAAAACGAATTTTAAAATACTATCTCTTATTTAGAATTCAATTAAAATACTTTTACTCGATCATTTAATTAATATTGTTTGAGGATATATAAACCATTTTACCAATTCTTATGTAATTGAAAATAGTCAATTTTATTTATGAAACGTTTATGAAAATAGTAATTACCGATATAGAATTATCCGTAAAATTAAATTGAATGTTATAAAATAACAACAACTACAACAGTATAACAATGCGAATATGGAATTTATGAACACATAAAGTTTAATTAAAATCGTTTTAAGTCATTCTTTTCTATAGATTGTATTCAGTTATTTTAGAATTGGTTATTAGTTATTATAAACAAAAAAATATATAGTGAATAATTTTCAAATACCTTCTAGAATGTATTTTTAAATATTCAATTTAGATACAGATTTGATTACAGAAAAAAATAACCTGATTACTTTTTCGAACCCTGAAGCTCAATTTATCTTATAGCATGTCTTTGTTTTTTTAAAAAAAACAATCTCAATAATCAATAAAAATGATAAAAAAGTTTTGAATTTCAAAATTTCTATCCCACAAGTCATAAATTAATAAAATCTCATCAAAAAAAACTCATCCACATGTATAAATGTTTCTCATAAAATATTCTGTACTTTTAGTATGAAGTCTGTTTTGTGAACGGTAATTCAAGTCTTGAAAATCGACAATCAAAAAAAATTACATAAACAAGAGAATCTAAATAAATGGAAAATTGCTTTTTACAGAAAAGATGTAAATGTTTTATTCTTTTTTATGTACTTTTATGTACATCGTAGAAAAAGTATAAACATTTAACCTTTTTATATGTTTCATACTTATTTTGAAACCTAATTCAAGTTGAAAATAATATTTCGTATACAAATAAAATTAACACATAAAATCCATAGAAGAAATTTGATAGAAAAAAATGTGATTGTGTGTATATGTGTCTATGTGTACATGTGTATATTTACAATGTCTATAGTGGATAATCAATAAAACGTAAATAACATCAAATCTAATAAAATTAATTATTTATACGCACAATGTAAATAACATATAAAATATATTTGTAACCTTTTTAATTTATACACTCACGGATCGTATAAATGTAAATAGATTTTTCAACTTAAGAAATTAGAATAAAAAATGTAGTTTTTAGGGATAACGTAATTTAGGAATGAAGTCTGTCCAACTGTATACAAAAATTAAATTTAAAATTATTATATGCATATATATATATATATATATATATATATATATATATAATCAAAGTATAATTAAAATTTAAAACACAATTATCGCAAATTTAAAAAACGGTATCAACTAAAGTTATACCTTTTTGCATTTCTAAGCATGTACGAATTGTGTATCACACTACTAGAAATATGGTGTGTGTTGTAATGAGCAAAATGATATATGATTATATGCTTTCTCATCTTAAAGAAAATATATAATTCATTTATTATTTATATAGGTCTTGGAATATGAGGTATACGAAGACTATATTTTCTAAAAGTAAAAAAAAATTACTATACAAGAAATTTTCACTATACAAGAAAATTCTATTTTCTTGTATAGTGAATGCATGCCTGGTTCGTAATATAAATATTCAATATTCAAAAACATCATTTAGTGAATAAGACACGTCCGTAGTATGGATTTATGATTGCGTGGGTAAAATGGGAAAAATGGAAGGTTTATAATATTTTGTACGTTTGAACACGCGAACTTATTTTAATATTGCGCCAGTAAATAATGGAGTATCAACTCACTTTGCATTTTTTGGTCTGGTGCGTGTTGTTGTGTAGTAGAAATCATCCTCAGGTTCGTGAGGCATCAGTGGCGTACATTGGTGGGTGGGTGACGTATGCGACCCATAACCATCCGCATTTAACTATAAATAATTGGGATCAGCATTAATTTATATAGAAGTAGTAACGATATCGAATTATGATTATATATGTACATAAAGAAAATTGCTAAGTAACAATCAATGTTGTTTATGTAACAACAACATGAAAATTTAATAAGTCATTTATGTTAATATTTTGAATTATTAGTCCTCAAATATTATTAAATAATATATATATATATAATATATACATTTTTAATACATCAATTTTTATAAAAAAACAAATTTAATTTAGATGTTAATATTTATCACCTACAATATGTTAACATTTGAATAGTGAATATAAAAGAATTAATTCTCTCATTCGTTTTTGTAAGTATGTATGTATGTATATATCTGTGTGTAATATATATATATATATATATATATATATATATATATATATATATATATATATCATACCAAAAAATATAGAATTAAGACCATTTTGGAACTACAACTCTAAGTTACATGTGTAATGCACATCTAATTAATAATGAAAGATTTTACAATTTTACTTATATACTTCAAGATCGTAATTAGAATTATTTATTTTAATAAAATATAAACCATGAATTTTATAGTAATTATATTTAATTGATTCGAATTTTACAATTTTTACAAAAATACATAATAAATAAATTAATGAATATTCGTTACATATGTATATTATATATATATATATATATATATATATATATATATATATAAATGACTATCTCTCCATAATTGAATTATTTACTTTCTAAATTATATGGCAGCAAAAATTCTAATATAAACTTAATCTTAAAAAGTGCACAAGCCTTTAACAACTACAAATGCTATTTACTTTAAAGAACTGAATTGTGTAGTTACTTACAACTTTTGAAACGCTCTCTTTTATAATTGTCATCTTGTAAATGCAATTTTTCTAGTTGTTAAAAAATTATTTGTAATGAAATCCGTAATTAAATAATTAGACCGTACAATGATGGTTTTCAAACATTTAAGTAAAGGATAAATATATTAACTGTCACTCTTTCGTTTTTAACATTTTCTTGACAATACAAACACTTATCCAAATACGTATAACTAAAAATAAGTATCAAAAAGCTTACTTTAACAACTGTCCCGATTGGGTCATGGTGGGGAGACCGCTGTGGCGGGGTGTCATGAACTTCGTGCTTTGTAAGCGGCTCCATGGCCAACGCCTCAATTGGCTGCCCTAGCAGACGCTCTTTCATCTCATGGATGTACGGGCACCGCTGCATAATGATGATTTACTGCACTTCGCACTGTAAACATCAAACAATAAATTATTTAGAATAAACTTCACATTTGTCAAACGGTCATTTAATTATTAGCGACTGTATTAATTACGAATTACCACTCACATAAAAAGTAAGGTTATGATTTTAAAAAAATACTTAATTATGTCATCACCACATTTTATAATTTAAATAAGTTTTTTATAATTTTAAACATTAATAAAAAGTATCAAAATGATTCATAGATTAATATGAACCATAGATTTCAACATATTGAAATTTGTTGTGCATTGCGTCTGTTATTCATCCTGTTAAAACCTACTTTTCTAATGTGTTGGTTTTTTTTATGATAATCTATTATGTACTGTATAAAAAAATGTCCAAAAATAAAAAAAAAACGATGTTAAAGAAAGGAAATTCCATAATTAATTTATGCGAAACAAAATATTTACATTAAAATTTAGTATGATAAATGTGTATATATGTAATGTGTGTGTGTGTGTATGTATATATATATATATATATATATATATAATCATATCCGTTTAATTGTTATAATTTCAGAATATTTACTTTTGTAAAATAATATTTAAAGCACTAATGAAAAACATTACGAAGACCTAAATAATACTGATGTTTCTGATCCATCCATTCTACAAAAGTTTAATATACTGAAGACTTTTTAAAAAAATTGTATCAGGGCATTTATTTTTCTACCTCACATTTAAAATAATAGCCACTTCCGTTTAAATATTTACAGTATTAGTAAAGTTATCAAAGATTTGCTACATGTAATTATGCAGAAATATTTTAGTAAGAAATCTATCATATCAAAAACCAAAAAATCAGTAAGTTTTGTAACAACATATATAAGTGTATATAGTGCATTTTATGTAACAAAATAAATATAAACATTTATATAAATGTAATCATTTAATTGAGACTGTTAATAATATTTCAAAAGATTCAATTGAAGAGTAGACATACTAGAAATAACAAAGTAGTGTAAAACTACTAATTGCTTGTGCAAATATAGTTTATTGTTAATTATAAAAATAATTAACATGTGAAAGAGCGTCTCTGTTTTGATATTGTGATAATAAATTGCAACACACCTGCATCGAAGCCACATGTCGGTTCATGTCAAACCAATTAAGATGACTTCCTGTTAATGAGACGTGAATTGTTATTAATCAATTCGAAATGGTTTATTTATTACATTATCATGTTTTAAGTTCAACGAATGATCACTTTGAATGCATTTCATAAAATGAAAGTAATCAATAATATATCTCACTAGCTAAGTTCGTTTAAAAAAAGGAACAACCATCCAGTTACTTTAATAAATTAATATACAATAGAAAAAATAACTAAATCTCTTTCCGTATGGTATAATGTCGCATTGATACAAACGTATGAGTTCAATGACCTCTTTATAATAATACATTAAAAAATATTTCTTTATTCGGTGACTTTTTATATCAATTCAAGTACAGTTGAAATATCTAACAGATATTCATGGAGTGTTATTCAAATCATATGGTGGATTTGGATGACAAGATCTTTCCGGGTTAAAAGGAAGTGAGATTTAATTAACTGTTTAAGATGACATTTGTAGCAGTAACTTGACATTTCTGTGAGCACTTATTCTTTGTTATGTACTTACTGAAATGTAATATTTATGAGAAACTTAGTACTTTTTTGTACGTTCCGGATTAGTTCACGGCTACTGTGGGAATTTTTTGCGGTAATTCAATTTCTTGGTCTTTTATAACATAAAATAAATTGTAACAATTTATATTATCTCTTTTACTTGCAAGTTTCAAACATCTGTCCACGATAGCTGTTACGATATGTTCAGCAGACGGGGATTTATTGATTACATGTTATTTAATTTCATCATCCATAGGGGAAGAAGTGACAGTTTATTGATATCCAATTTATTGATAAAATATATATTCTATTTCATTTCACTTCGATTCACAAGTTCGTTAAATATTCTATTACATGTTTTAAATTTAAAAATTGATGAAACATACCACTCATGAATAGATAATTTTGCAAACTGTCAAGAACACTTATAATTAAATCGTTATTTATTTTTTCTGTATAGGTATAAAATGAAACAATCTAATCTATAAACAATATAAGAAAAAATACATGTTTACTTAATACACAATACATTTCTTTTAATAATATTTATACATTTCATATATATTGTTTTTCATTTCTGCTTCTAAATGCAATTAATAAAAATAAGCATATATTGTTAAAATATTTTCTATTGAAAAATTTTTATTCTACGTGAAAGACAGCAAATATTGTTTTTTTTTCTTATTGAACATGTATAATTTTTGGGTTAGTTTAAGTAGAGTACATAAATGAGTAAAAATGATTTACAAACAAATTAGAATGCATTTAACATTCAAATAAATAATTATTCTTTTAAAAAAATAATCTCAACTCTTGCAATATCACTTTAGTAGTCTGTTATTGACGGAAATTACTACAAAATACAGATGCGTGTATTATTAATATGCATTTACTTTATACTTTTATATACTTTACTGTTTCATATTAAACGCAAAATTTATTTAAAGGTACTCATTTTTATTAATCTATTTTATTCATTCAATAATTGTAATAAATGGGTAAAAGTCCTTGTATTTTCAATACGAAATGTTTCTAATGAAGATACAAAAACTAGAAAAGTGTAATTTAAAATTATCAAATCATAAACTCCACAATTTCTAAAATTCTGAAATAACTAATACTATTGAACGATATATTTAAAATAACTTATTCCGGTGTATTAAAAAATATGCAAACATTAATTTTATGTATATTAAAAAATAAACACTAAATATATTACAATAATTATAAACATTCTCTCTCTGCCCCATCCTCACTCACTCTCTCTCTCTATATATATATATACATATATATACATATATATATATATTTGCCACATTCTAAATTTCACCAATACGATGAATGTAATTATTATTTACAATTATTTATAATCGTAACCTTTATAAAGCCTTGATATATAGTTACCAAAGAAATGTTAATAAAAAAGTGGTAAGTAGGTTAAATTTGATATCCGGATAAAGTTTATACCACACATCACTCTTTTTAACACACAACAGTAATGATTATCTAATGACTTGTTTTCTAAATATTATTTTAATTAATGTTCTATAATTAATAACATTAGTCTCTTGATGGATTAATATCAGTTATACTATATTAAGAAATGTTATTAGCTGTCGAACATATTTAGAAAACTAAAGAAATAGCATATATAAAACATAAACAAAATATTATTTAATAACAGTATAAAAAAAATCTAAGTTGAAAGAAATCTGTCATAAAACTGCTTTCTTATTAGATATACTATGATCATTACTATGTATTTTACATATTAAATTAATATAATTTGCTCACCCATTTTTCTTAAAATGAAGAGGAAGTCTATAATATAGAACTCTGCATTTTTTAAACAAATTAAAGTAATTATTATGAACGTAAAACGATTAAATGTCTTTATTTGTTACAGACGTTTAAGAAAAACTGAAGGAATTTCAAAATAAAGTGGAATTACGTACGTTCCCAGAGTATTTATATGTATACATATATAAAATTATATTCACATATATATATATATATACATACACACACACACACACATATATATATATATATATATATATATATATATATATATATATGTATATATGTACATACACTTTTTATTGTTTCATTGTTTGTATTAAAGAAAAACCCGTATTCTACAATTAAATTTTTAATGTTAAAGGATATTATTAATTACCTGAAAATTCGACTTTTACAATTATATAATTTTATTAATTAATATTTTTTTGGATGTATAATTATAACACGTTTTTTATATAATCGTTCAATTCCATACATATAACGTATCACAAAACGAATACATTAAAAATTAAATAAATACGTAGAGCCCTTAATTGGGATTGATCACAATAACCATAAAAAATAGTTCAACTTAAGTAATTTTTATACTGAATTAAAATTGTGTCATTATAAAGTAAAGAAAGTAGCAAATATATCAACCTATATAGTTAATACCGGAAGCTAACCATTTTAAAAATAAATTATTAATAGAACATACGTCATCATTAAAATTTATTTTCTCATACATAATAGTTTTCATTAAAGGATTATTTGTTTTTGAAAGTTAAATCACTATATGACCTACATTGATTGTTTATATTACATCTATTACAAAACCAGCATTTAACAGGATTTTTCTATTTAACTGTCAAATGAAAGAATGTCTATTTCGAAAATTAAATATACATATAACCGATTTTTATACGAAAATTACGAAAAATAAGTTCTATTTTTAGTTCTATTTCTATTATTATCAAATTTATTCGTGATATTCTATATTAATTTAAGGAGTAAAAAAAATAAATGTACGTGGTTCAAAAAAATTCGAAGATATTGTGACACAATTCTAAATGTATATTTTTGTACTGTACCCTTCAAAAATATTTGTCTCAATCAAAACGCACTGTTATTATCCTTTCTTAGTTTTATCTGCAACGTTTCCTAAATCTTAGTTGAGCTTTTTACATTTTAATTTTCTCTACTCTAAATTCACGTTTCTTTCATGGCAATTCAAATTTTGCCAGAATAAAGAAGTCAGTAACAGCACACTAAGGTGTTTTGGTATAAAGATTATTTATTGTTAATAAAAACTCTGACTAATAATCATGGCATTTTAATAAAGTGTATTATCGTGATGAATAATAAACTAGCTGTTTTATATTAATTATTTTTGTCTAATTTTGTTGACGAAAACAGGGTAAAAAAAATAAAAAATTGTCTATATATAATAGTATCAGTTGACACATATTCGTAATGTATTACGCCTTCTTACTACTAATAGAAATACCATAATATTACAATAATATAACATTCAAAAAAAAGAAAATATATAAATATAAAAAACATGAATCTTAGAAAATACTGAATTAAAATGGTTGAAATATCAAATAGAAGTAAATCACCCTACAGAATATGTTAGCTTTACAAAACCTGCTTCATATTTTTTTATATAAAATTGGAAAACAAAATTATTGTTAAATAATACAATAAAATATTTCGATACAACCAAATACATAAAGCAAGAAAATGACCGTTTTGTGGTATTTTTGTTACATTTTCTAGTTATTTTACATCGTAATAATAATGAAAATGAAGTGAAAAATATGCACGTTCAACGAGAGAAGTTTCAGAAAGAAACTTCAAAATGTAAAAGCTTATCAATACAGCATTAAACTAGTACCATCTTTTAAATTTTAATGTATTTTCTTAACATCAACAAATATTTTTGTTTATAAAGATAAATGACATTTTTTTTCGACAAGATCAAATTCTATTTCCTACATTAATTACAAACATGTATAAAACTACTGAATTACAATACATAATAAATATTGAACTTCATTTTATCATATTTATATTCCTTATTAACTGACACACCTATGCCAATACTATCCTTCGAAACAATTTGTTTGTATGTACGCACGTGTGTGTGTTTATGTGTGTTTATACATACATACACACACACACACACATATATATATATATATATATATATATATATATATGTAAATGTTATATGTGGATATTTTTTTATAAAAATATATTTTATTAATTAACTAATCGTATCTATATTTCATTAGAGACACACAAACAGATAATACATTAATTTTTAACAGAAAAGTTAATACAGTTGATACATTAAATTTTAATATAGTTTCATTTGATGTATTTTTTCACATGTCAACGAACTGGATGCAGTTATAGTATTTATATTGTCCATACTTATATGTACTTTTTAATTTTCGCTTGTGAACTAATATGTGAACTATTTATTTTCGTTTGAAATAATACATATTTTAAAAAGGAATGTACTATTAATATAAGGTACTTACAATATAACATTCAGTTAACACACAAGTGTAAGATATACTAATTTTGGATATTTTAAGGACACATTGAAATCTTTTTAAAATCTCTTTGTATTATCTCTAACGAAAATAAATATTTCACATATTAGTTCACAAGCGAAAATTAAAAAGTACATATAAGTATGGACAATATATAAATATTATAACTGCATCCAGTTCGTTGACATGTGAAAAATACATCAAATGAAACTATATATATTCGTGTTAAAACTGAATTTACAGTAGAAAGGTCACAATAAATGTTTAAAAATCTTGAAAGTATAGAGAAAAATTATCTTTCTATTCAATGGTGTTCGTTCACAGTACATTAGTTTTGCATCAGTTGGGTATTCGCTGATAACCCGCATTAGGTGTTGGGTTACGAGTCGACGAAGTCGCTAATTTTACGGATCTTAAGTTAGAAATAAATGGATTATATTTCATCGTTACCATTTGCAAGTATACAGAATAGATATTTAATGAAATTTACTGAGTTATTTTATTACATTTGAATTTAATACGTATTAAATTAAAACGGTATTTAAATAATACAATTCGTTTGTTTACTGTCAACAAATTTATAATTAAACGACTAGTAGTAGGCAAATAAGGTGTTCAGCAAATTATTTATTTATTTATATATATATATATATATATATATATATATATATATATATTCATATATGTATGTATGATTGTATGTATATACACAATCGAGTTTTAACAATTACTTTCGACTTTCTATGTAATCTGACATATGCAGGACGCGTCCAAATGTTAAAAAAAACATTTTGAACAATGAATATATATGATTGTAAATGTTTTTTTTTACTTTAAAATAGCTGTTGTTTTATAAAACAGTTTTTAACATTTTCTTAGACTCTATTATTTTGATCGCATTATTCACTTAACTGTGTATATACAGATATATAAATTTTGTTCGTGCCATGTCATTTAAATAGCATTTATTTAACTAAAATTTAACAAAAATCAATCATATATATATATATATTTAACTGTGGATATATAAAAATGTTTCAATATGTAGAACACAGCAACAAACTGATCAACATGAATTCGTGCAGCCAACGATATCTAGTCAAAATGATAGTAATTACTTTTTTCTTGAAGATTTGAACTAATTAAATACTACCTTTTTATGTTAATGAATACAAAAAAGGTGAGACGAATATTATCATTTATGTTTTAAATATTTTTATGTCTTATTAAGTATTAAATTTTCAGTTTTTAAACATTATAATGAAACTTACTTTTAAATAAATAATGTTTTACAAAAAGCCATAACAAAAATGTTATACCCAAGATATAGAATTACTATTGTACTAAATGCTACAATAATCGTTTTAAAATCATGAAAAGTTCATGTAATACATACATTATGCTTTTTAAAAAATACTTATAACTTTTTGTAAGTACATATAATTTTTCAACACTAACAAATAGATATTGACCTCTGTATTATTCTTCAGTTATATAAACATTTTCGTTTTGTAATTATAAATTGAATCCATTGTTTCTATAACAAATACGATTTAATAAGTGCTTTTTATTATCTCGAAGAACGCTTAAACAGCGTGGAAAATTGGTTAGTAAACTCATGTTTAATAGTTCGTAACTAAAATATGGAAAAAGTTGGACGTGTGCCAAACAATATTAACCTAAATACCAAGTACTATTTGATGCATTCGTTTTCGTTTATATTATTTACCGATATATAACTTTATATAAAAATTCATCTTTTAACTTCATAACTTTATTTTATTGATTAGTTAAAATGTATTCTTAAAAATAATTAATATTCATTTATATGCAAGCTATTTTTTAAATAAATATATATATATATATATTAAATTATGCCATTTGAAAATTAAATAACGAAGTAAAGAGCAACCCGTTAAAATTTTATTATATATTTGAATTAATAAAATTAATATATTTTAAAAAATAAACGTGAAGTTCTTACTCTGAATTCTAAAATTCATAAATATTAAACAGGGTGCAATCTCTTAAACAGAATTCAAAACACCGCAAATAAATGAGAATTTATGAACTTGAAAAACAACATTTTCAATTTTATAAATCACAATTTTAAGTCATTATTTGCAAAGGAGAATGGCTATTAAATTAACCGGTTTCTTTTTAAATATCAAATATTGTACATAAGTATTATTTTTATAATTTCTGTTAAAAATAAATATAACTCTTAAGAACAGTAATACTGAAATAAATATTTAAAAAATGCGATTTAGGAGAATATCAAAACAATTGTTTTTATGATATTATTATTAAATTAAAATTTTATATCGGAGTAATTATAATTATGTACACTTTTATAATTAGAATAAAGGATGATATTATAACGATATGGAATATTAATAAAGTTAATTTAATATACAGTTTGTACTAAGTAGTATTCAATTAACTGTAGTTGGAAATAACTCAAATTAAAGACAGCTATCTGAATTCAATAATAAAAAGTTTGTTTCATTGAATTTAATTTTTATTAATCACGAAAAATAATTGAATTTTATTTAGATTTATTATATATATATATATATATATATATATATATATATATTCAATACTTACATTTATACAAATATTGTTTGTCTTGGAATCATTCTTATATGAGGCATAAAAAGATAAATAGTAATATTTAAACAATTTTTCGATGATACAAAATAAATTCAACTGATAAATTGCCTTTCCAAAATTTCTAATAATATAACAGTAACTTAGGTAAGAAACACAAGATCAGACTCTATTTTTAAATATTTAATGACATAGAGTATATAAAATATAAAACAAATATCAAATTTAAAAAAAATATGTTGTAAAATTTAAGAAAAAAAAATATAAGACTGATATTAAAATGAGTGCGCGGGTATAAGTTTATATAAGCTGTTAGGTTGATGCTATTGTTTTGTTTTTATTGCATGCCTAGATTCGTTAACTTCGGCATTTGGATCAAAATGTTAAACTTCTGGTTGTCTAAGCAAAAAAATGTTAGGCAGTCAATCTAAAAATAACTACCAGCATGTTGGGTTTACAAATTAGTAAGCATCGAAGACGATGTTGTGAAAGTCCACCGACGCCTCGATCAAAATCAAAAACGTTTTATTTTCAACTCAATCTGTCTAAATGATTCACACAAACAGAATACTGAATATGTATGTTGCTAACGACTATTTTTAAATGTTCGCGTTTAATGTTTGATGTTGTTTTATATATTTTTACGATCATTATTATGTTCAAAAAGTAATCCTACAAATGTTCTTCCTTTTCTAAAGTTTATAAGTGAAATATATTTTATATAAAGGTGAATTCTTGTATGTATATATATATATATATTGTTAAATGTTTTTCATTAAAAGTAAAAAAAAAAACACAAACACAAATATATTGGAATGAAAATAATAATTATTACATAAATAAAGTATAAAACATTAAACAGAAAGAAAGTATATTTAAAACTCACATAATTACAACCTATCTAGAAATTAATAAACCAAATACATACTTAAACTATTTAAAATGAACCGAACCGAACTTTAAAAAAATAACTACCATCATTCTTTTTAAAATACTTAAATATTTTTTACAAATAATCTGTACCTATTTTTAAACTGATATTTTTTTTAAAAAAAACCAACTTAATACTATTTAAAACAAGCAAACACATTAAAAATCGATACTAAAATAAAGATGCCTATAATTCGAGTTTAGAACAAATATTTAATAAAATGAATAAACCTTATTTACTTGTTTTATCAACTCCGGAAGAAAAACATTATTTAAAAGTATAATCACGGTAGCTACCCGTCTCACAACCGCATGTTTAAATACGTGCTGACAGACAAACAAAATATAATGAAAGTTACCTCCATATAAAGTATGCACTTTGTTAGATATTATGTTTATCAAACATCTATCTGATTGTTGTACGTTTATATATTTTCAATTAAATACATTCATTCATTAATTCCAATCGTAAAGCTTCCGTATTCAAATTTAGTTACAACAGGTGCTCTCCTCCATACCAAATACATACATTAGAATTGTTTCTATATTAATATATATATATATATATAGTAATAATATTACTCAAAATATAGTTTTGGGACTGCACATAATTTTTTTCAGAAGTTTTTTTATTCATCCCATCAGCAAAAAAAAAGTCTGATCAAAAATGTTCAATAATTAATCATTTTTAATTGTTGATCATACACATTTCAATGACAAGCTATTATCTAGTACCAAGGTAGAAATCAGAAGATTTTTCTGTACCTCAATACACTAAGGATGAGGACTTAATGTTTCTTTTCGAAAATAAAACTATATATGAGCAAATTCCACGAAGAATAGGTTAATATTTCCTATGATTAAAAAGATTATTATGAGGAAGGACACTTAATATTAATTCAAAGCAAACTTTACCTAATGTCTTTCAGTATGCAAAATATTTGAAAGTGTAGTAATATAAATTTTACTTTATTATATTTAAATCAGTTCATTTTGTTGTAATGAAAAACAATTTTTTTTAATTTTTATTCACGCGTGTAATGTATTAAGCTGAAATAATATTCAGTTTGAAATGCATTTTTAGCACTGATGCTTTTATTTTCTCTGAAACATACGAATGTATAAATACCTAACTGATTCACTTTATATATATATATATATATATATATATATATATATATATATATATATATATATATATATATATGCACGTAAGAATAGATTTTCTTCACATTAACTAAAAATAAATGTTAAAAAATACGTAATTTATGACAATGAAGCATTTATACTGCAAACAACTAAGGATTATTAAATTATAATCAAGTCAATTCAAATGAAAAATGTGAATTAAATTCAAGGCATTTTATTTACCATTTTTATTGAAAAATCAAGAAAAATGTAGGGAAATCGATTTTAATCTTAGATTAATACAAGTCTAGACGCAGTATTGACTGACATACAAATATATGCACACATACATACAAATATATACCGACCACCTGTTGCTTCATATATAAGGAAATAATAGAAATTCATCAGAACAGGTTGAACACATCGCACCGAGATGTGCTCTTATTTAGAATGCTGGCAAGTTCGTCAGAAATCAATTTCTTCTCAACATTTATAAATAAATGTTTAAATTAACACATTTGTCTACATTATTATACAGTTCCCGTTGAAATTTCTATTTAATTTACGAGTCAACATGTTAAAAAAACATGAGAAAATGTGAAAATTATTGATGGTAATATTCATTTAGCTAATAAAATACACATAAATGTTTGTTTATATTTATTTATTCATTTATATATATATATATATATATATATATATATATATATATATATATATATATATATATGTATAGTTTTCTTTCTATATTTAATCTTTTTTAACATATACAGACAAAAAATATATTACTCAAGAATACATTAATTAAACATTGACATAAGCTTTGATTTAATTATCTTTTCATAGAAAAATCTACAGAATTTTCTACATAAATTTGAACTATTAAAGTTAAAAAAAATATTGACAAATACTTAGTCATATCAAAATATATCACAACAAAATACTAGAAAACAAAATTAATTTTATATCACATTAATGACTTCTTTACTTTTATATTTAGACATGTTTTTGCATATAACGATTAAATGGTTAAATTTTGTTTATACGAATACCGGAAATTAGTAAAACACCTATTCTTATTTCTTCATATATATATATATATATATATATATATATATACACATAAGTTATTATACAGTATATATGAAACGATTAGTTATTAATATTAATATACATTTTCAAATTGCTGAATAAATGAATAATGAAAATGTAATCATATATTTAACTATTTTATGTATTTTTTTTAAAAAAGAAAATATTCAAAATGTATAAATTAAATTCATTTTTCCTAACAGATATATGCACACAGAACATTTTTTCTTTAAATTTATTTGGTAAGTCATTATACTTTTAAACTTATTTATTTATTTAATTCTAAAATAAGAAGTATAAAAAAATATTTTATTATAATAAACAATATTCATCTCATTATATCTACATAACAACAGTAAAAAACTGACTGGTAAAAATATATGAATTCACTTAGAAGCATAGCAAAAATTCAAAATTATTAGTTCAAAATGTATTATATAATTGAAATGTATATTGTATACTTTTTTACTTTGGTAACAACATAAAACCATCGACATTTTCTTTAAAAAAAAGGTTACCTTCATATTGTATTTCTATGACGTTGCAAAATAATATATAACACTTTTAAGCTACAATAAAATGAAAAAAATAAATTTAAAACATGAATTCGGTAAGTTTACAATGTTTGTGTAGGTTACTATAAACATACAAAACTATATCTCATTACAAATTCTCAATTTAAAGAAAAATATCAACATATATACGTACAGGTATTTCTGTACTACAGATCCACACAATACAATATGAAATTCAATAACACCTATACCTATATTTCGTAATCTTAAATAAGAGTGGGTTATTTTATCACAATGTTTCAAGTTTAACCTACGTCATATTACTATATAAAGTGAGAGTGTCTAATTTACTTCAGGAAATAGTAGGCGATATAGACCATTAACCAAACCTTCTTTAGAAATAATAATGGGAATAAAATATACATCTTTCAAACCAATGGACCGAAACAGTAGACTTTATATTTATATTTATATATATATATATATATATATATATATATATATATATATATATATATATATATATATATATAAATGTATTTACACACATATGTTTGTATATATACACGGCATCATTCTGTTCTTAGAATTGATATTTTATTGCCAGAATACTTGTGCTTAATAAAAATGTAACCTAATGTTATTCATACCGAATAATTCATTAACAACACATTTTAATATTTTTATCAATCGTTAAAAGAAACATGACTGTTTGCACTTAAATAATATATACAGGTAAATGTGATAATTTTACATAAACATTCATATATATGAAATTTAAAACTTAAATGATCTCTGTGGTTTTCTGACTAGCACAACAGTTATTGAACTGTATATGCATTTTACTTTTATCGCAGTTAAATGATTACAGAAAGAAAACGTAACTATCGTTAAATTAAGACAAAGAAATTAATCTAACACTTGCTCAATAAGTTGATAAAGTAATTATTACAAAACCTTACATAAAGAACCATAAATTTGATATTCAGTGCAAAATTTGTGTATTTTTCTATTGCAAAATTCAAATTTAAATAAATAAATAATTTTCGCATCCATTGCAATTTATTATTATATTATAAACATAATTTATCATAAAGGTTGTCTCTGAATGAATTATTATAAAGAACTAATAATAATAACATATCTTTCGTAATTATTTTGCAGAATGTTGAGAATGAAAATAATAGAATGAAAGTATTCATTCTTAATTGAACATTATAGTAAAATATATTTATTTTACGATGCTTAAATGATTCATAACACAGTAATGACTTATTTTTGCAGCCATAACTTAAACATTCATGGAAAAATTCTCAATTAACAAGTAATATTATTTATAACAATTAATTTGTTCAAAAGTGAATAATTTTATAAATCGGCATTTATTACTTTTATTACAATTAATCATTATTAAATAAACAGCTCCATGTATGATTAAATGAACTGGGGTGACGAATTAAACAAATCTGATAATCAAAGCAAGTTTAATAATTCTAAAAGGTATGCATAAATCTTATCTAAAAAGAAGTAACACATTCAATCTTCAAAAATTCTTTACATAGGCGTTTTATAGTGTTCTTCAAAATATCTTTTTTTAGATCCACATGCATAAGTATGTATTAATATATAATTAAACATAATATTTTATTAAAGAATATTTCATATTTATTAAAAAAAAAAACAAGTATAAAGCAGTGTCAAAAATAAAAAAATCTATAAAATTGAAATCGAAGAAAAATGTTAACCTTTTTTGTCATAACTTCATTAAAAACGAATTTAGTCTTTTTTAAAAAGAAGAATCAATGAGTACTGCACTCAGCTTACATGTGCGGCATGTATACCTTAATCATATAATGTTATTCGATATACTTTCGATTAATAAATATAAAAAATACTTCACAACCACATGAAGTTTTAAATTACAAGAAGAAATGCTCGCATATACAACCATAAAAGCTTACACATAGGTAGGTATAGACAGACACAAACAACACATGCATGCATTCTTCCAAACCCATATATACATAATATACATTTATATATATATATATATATATATATATATATATATATATATATATATATATTTATATATATATATATATATTTATTTATATATATATATATATTTATTTATATATATATATATATATATATATATATATATATATATACACACACATATATACATATATATATATATATATATATATATATATATATATATATATATATATATAATATATATATATATATATATATATAACAAACTAAAGAATTATAATGAAATATAGAATAAAATAACAAAACAATTTGTATTTTGCTTTATTTTGTAAACATAAATACGATTATTATAAATACTAAACTCATAATTTTCTACAAAAATCACATTTTTAAAAAGTAAAAAAATGTTTATTAATTTTAAAATTTATAATTAATGTTCAATACTTTGCACCATTAGGATATACTTGAATGAATGGACTGTTCGAAATGAGTCACTCACATTTTGATTTAATTACTATTTTTAGTTACTATATTAAACGTTCAGGTGGTTAAAAAATTTTCGGTGGAATTCTTTCATAGATTAGTCTGACACGTAAAATTCTGAATTAAAGTATATTTTCTTTATATAAATAAATTGAAAGACTAACAGTTATTATCATTGTAAAGAAATTAATTATTTCTCAAACATTTACCAATTTAACAAAATAATTGTATGTAAAATGTATTAGTACTAATTAAATAGATATAATAAATAAGGTAAAGTCGATTATTCTCAATAAATTTGCATTTATATGTACATACACCAACACACACATAACACACGTCTGTGTTAGTGTATGTGGACCACACATGATCTGTACCATGTGTGTACATAATGTATGTGTACATAATGTATGTGTGTATAATATGTGTATATATGTATAATGTATATATATATATATATACATATGTGTGTGTATATATATGTATATACATACATATATATATATATATATATATATATATATATATATATATATATATATATATATATATATATCGGTGATAGCCTGTATAGTGTCGGAAAAAGCACATGTGCAGTAACCATTAATGAAATTATATATTGATTTTTTTCTACATTTAACATAAATTTGCTGAAATAAGCAAGTGTCTGTGCACAAAATTATTTTACAAATAATTGAATTTATTCATACTGAACATCTCTTCATTTAAATAAAATTTTATACAAACTAATTTTAAATGAAATTCAAAAACTAACATTTACTGATTTAAATAAACATTATTCTGTCTAAATTTAAGTTAAAAGTTTGAAGGGAATATAATTGTAACCTAGTGAAAAAATAAATTGATTTATAATTATTTATGCGTTTACTATACACAAAAAGGAAAATCAGAATGAGGTAGATAAAATATAAACGGATGGATGAATACAATATAAATAATTTAATTCCTCCGCATAATTCACAAAATTTAAATAATAAGAATACAATAACTATTAAATACTGCTTAACAGTAATAAAACCTGAACAAAAATATCTTTCATGAAACATGACTGCCTTTCATGAACTACAATTTTTTTGGTCATTATTAATAAACATTATATATATATATATATATATATATATATATATATATATATATATATATATATATATACAATATAGATAGATACACACACACACATTATAAATATATATATATATATATATATATATATATATATATATATATATAGCATATACATCTTAAATAATACAAACGCAAAATATTCAGGATTTACATGAAAACACTAACAGCTGTACTGTCAACTTACCTATATATTCGCAACCTATATGAAAATCTATAAATACTACTCTATTGTAATATACAATACACAAACGAATCACACTACTAACAACAACTAATGTAATATCACTAAAACAGGAGCATTCTTCACGAATCAACACATATTTTGTAGTTCAAAACAAGTCCTGAAGCTATGAAAATATATGTAAAACTGATATTCAGCATCAAAGACAACATGATTTTTGACAAACTCATACATCGACAACAATACATAAACATTGAAAGCCAATCACACAATAGAAGCGTTTATCATATACTGATTTGCAAACGTGCAAATTATATGTGTCGTATGCGTTTTCGTTCGATACTATTCGATTTGAATGTCATTTTAGTGCAGCGCGGGTGTTTCGATTGTTGTTCAGTAAATTTCGTTCGGATAGAACATGTTTTTGTTGTACAACGAATGTCGCGTTGCCTGGCGAAATGACTCTCCGAACAGTTTCGCGTGAACTGACGGAAACGCACGAACTTAAAACTGCTGTTTGGTGGAAGGTAGCTGCGAGTGTGTGTGTATGTGTGCTAAATCTGGAAAAGTGGTGGTTCGAAGTTTATTCTATGAAAGACTCGTCTTGCGTACATGATTTGCGAAAAGCTCCTAACAACTTTACAGATTTATTATATGTTTATATATATATATATATAATTTTGGCATTTGATTATATTTATTTAAATTAACGATAATGCCATGTCCACGTCTATGTATATTGTATAAAGAGAATGTACACATGTACTAGAAAACCAATTTGTACAAATCATTTCTTTAATACATTTTTAATATAACCAATATAAATGATTAATTGTTCCCGTTTTCCAATTATGGTGGAAAATAACTAATGCTCTATATTGTACACAGCGAAAAAAAAATCATTTGCATTATAGATGAAAAATTTGTAACTCAGTTCGTCTATTATTCAGTTATCTCAATATAAATAATCAAATATTCCAATGAATTAATATTGTACCAAAAATGATAATATATAAGAACCTTCTTTTAAATTAATAATTAATCACAGTTTCTAGTAAGGAGCATTCCACCAAAGATCACTACATTAATATAGTTTTCAACTGGAGATGAAGCAAGACACTTCCTTTATTGTTTTGGTATGGCACGTATATTTTTTAAGACATACAGTGATTTAAAATTTAAGAAATATAAGTATATAATGCTAAAAACTCAAACCAGAACTTGGTTAAACTTTGTAAAAAATAGGAAAACATTAAATATATATTAAATATTGAGTTTTTTAATACAAAAAATATAATTTATTGTTCATGAAATAAGATGAAAATGGCAAAAGCTTGTGAAATTTAAATACTTCACTGATAGGAATGACGGACTAAAAATCAATATTTTAATGTAATTCATAATCAAAATTGCAGTGAAATAGTTTCACCAAACATTAATTGCAACAAATTAAAGTATATTGAAACATTTACATAGTGCTATTCGCATTATATAATAGACGAAAATATATTAGTAATAATTCTCGTTTGTCCTATAATTTATTTTGTATCTAAGATTTGAAAAAGTCTAAACTACAACTGGATTGATAACGCATAAAATTAAATTAGGTCTATACTATGGCCCATTAATTTTTTATTTATTATTTTTTCACATTCCTGGAAATATATAGTCATCAATAATCAAATAATTTATTTGACAGTGCAATGAATTTAAGTTCTTTAAATAACGTCACTTCTCAAAGGTCATTGATCCAAAATATACATGGATAATAACTGTGGAATACCTGTAATATATGTTACAAAAACCTTTTGATTCACTACATTATCCATATTTAATAATTTTATAATTTGAGATATGTTTGAACTCAAAAGAGAAGATATATAGATTATATTATAGATTCTATTGTTTTCTTAATAATAACTATTTCAACTGATGGATCTGAACTCATCCTGTACTGATACTATTAAAATTTAATTAAAAAAAAAAATAATATTTGCAATCATTATTTAAAGACAATTGCTATTAGATAATATAAAAATAAAAAAGGAATATTATTCTAAATGCTATAATTGAAAAAATAATAAATGTGCAATTAATAATAAATATACAAGTGAATAAATAACATTATAAAAGTTGTTTATATTTTTTTCAGTAAAATAAATTTTCTCTACTCATGTTATTTACATGAAAACTTATTTTTCACGTTTTAACGTTTAGAATATATAATACCAATCATTAGTCTTTTAAAATGAACAATAAAACGAAATAGAACAAATTCTTAACTATTGTAACTGATGTAAATAAACTAATTAATATCCTTGTCGCCAGTTTAAAAATATCTATTAATTTATGTTGTGTTAACTTTCTTGTCTTAGTTTATTTTTATCACCGCAGAACCTGTCTTTCGTTTCTATTAAATTTTATAAATAGCATATAAACAATAAAACGACTCTAAATATAAGTGACTATCATTCTATGGCTCTATATAAAAACGTAACGAACAATATGCTTATTAGTATAATTATTGAACATTGTATTGTGCTATTGGGTTAACTATATCATCCCTTATATTTATATTGTAAATCTAAATATTTGCAATGTATATTATCTTATTTATATCTTATTGATGTCCTGTATCTTGCAGTTCTTCTATGCTGACAATGCATCACAAGGGCATTCATGAATCTTACCATAATTATACATTCTCGAACATTTCTGTTAGAATAAATAATATAATATATATTACTATAGCTAATAAAATATGAGAAATTTATTGATAAATCATTTAATAAATACTAAGAATAAGTTAGTATTTTGTCTTATATAACTTTTTGAAGTGTAATTTCTAATGTTTATACATTTTTGTTAATACAACAATATTTGAATATATTTTTATTCGTAAACATTAAGTGATTTTTCTGCTACACTTCATTCAAAAAACCATATTTGATTTTTTTATTCTGACATTTAAAAAAAAGATGGATAAAGACTGATATAAAAATATACATTCATTATTGTTCAGAGTACTTTTATGTTTAGATTACAAATATTCTTGAATTTTTTATCACTAAAACTGATCTTGGAATCTTAATATGTATTGCTTTTTTTGTGGTCATTGCACGCTTTCGTATCTATATAAAGATTTAAGAACTGATAGTTGAAAAGTTTGGTTAAATTTTACTAACAAAAAATATATATATTTAAGTAAATAGTTTTACATAAAAAGTACTTTTCATATTTTTTTGAAAAAAATCAGTTATACAAAGAGTTCATTTCAGAAATATAATTATTTAAAATATATTGATATAAACAAAAAAAATATTGATTATATTGTATTACAAAAAGGATACTCTAAAGAAAGTTGTTAAATTTTGATATGAAGGGTAACATCCGTTACAAAATATCAAAATTATCACGGATGTACTATACGTTATCAACATCTAGGTCACAATTGTTGTCCATCAACATCAATGAAACGAGATAAACGAGTAACTTATACTAAGAACCGATAGAGACACACTATCGTTACATGTTGTACCTGAACAAAATCAAACTATTCTTTTGTCTATAATCAGTGAGAAAAATAGGTTACGCTCACAGAAGTTTCATTTAAACTCACCATGGCAAAACAAGGATGGAATGAAAACAATTAGCGATCCTTTTACATGAAACTTCAAGCGAATATGAATGCAAAAATATTGATTCGTTGCTGGTTGAAAAAAGATAGGTTAATGGTATATTAACTTCTTATTCGCACTATTAGAATAAGTAATGAGTTTAGGTGCAATATGATGAAAAGGGAGACAGTTGATCGTTGGAGTATTGGGATTTAGTCATGTTTGGTATGGGAGTATGCGCACTTTAGGGGTGGGTATTGAAGAATGATGATGAAATTTCGAAGGATGGGTGTGACTATTTACATAATAAATAGAAATATACAAACCTATGTATTATATATATATATATATATATATATATATATATATATATATATATACATACATATATGTATGTATATATATATATATATATATATATATATATATATATATGATATTTATATATACAACACATATATACACATACACACATGCCATATATGTTACTGCTGCTTGTATTTAATTATTCATATACGATTAAAATTATTATAATAAACAAATTATGTTTACATTGTTTATGTTCATCCACTCGTTAAAAAAGTATATAACTCAAAAACATAGAATAAGATAAACACTATGGCTTATATTGTATAAATGCATTTTATATCTCTCATTACTTACGAATATATAATAAGAAAATAAATAAAAGTGCCAATTATAAAAGTCAGATTAAAATAATTAGATTCAAATAAATCAGTTCCATATAAGATATAAATTAATATTTTATATTTATATGTGAATTGCGACTATTATATCGTAAAATTATATTGTAAATAAAGAAAAATACGGAAAGTTTTTTAATGCTAACTACATTAAAAGTTAAATGTGCTTATATTGTAAACATATATCATACGTATAAAACAAGTTCAAAATACAAACTTTTTGAAAAAGTACACAAAAACTTCATAGCCAACATAATTCAATTTTAAATATATTAACTAAAGAGAGAAGTTTATATCCCTGTACTTTCGGAATTAAAGAAGAATCAGAAAAAATGATATCTACCTTACAACAAAAATAACTTGTGTACTAAATAATTTTTTTTATAAAAATCAATGTATTTTTACGATATCAAATTCTGTTAAATGTATTATTTAATCAATAAAATTTAAAATGTGTACTGAGAAATATTTATATGATTTAAACACATGTTTCATGAAAACAATAAGTTTTATTTACATACATAAAATCAATTTATTTCGGTCAAAATAGTAAAACTAAATGTACGAAACACAATAAATATTCAATGGTAATAATATAATTGTTTTAGTTCAATACTGTTCAATAAAAATGTGAAAAATGTAAATTTGTTTTAAGGTTGTTCCGAGGTTATTCACGAGTTACTAATTATTTTCAAGGAAAATTTACTGAATTTTGCAAAATTAGTTCATTGGAAATATTTATTTTAATAAACGATTTTTGTCAATATATATATATATATATATATATAAATCTTCTATGATCAAACCATGAAATGAGTAATACTTTGAAATATATCGATGATTATAGCATAATTTTTAATCACCTTTACCACTTAAAGAATATAAATAGATATTTACAATCCATATACGATATTTTTTTAATGTGTGCTGTTATACTACACACAAGTTTTTTTTCCTTGAACAGAAATTATGTTTTGCAACATTTCTAAAATAAATACATGCGAACATTAGATTACACATAATAATTTAAGTAAACCGAACTTTAATTGTCGTTCATAAAATAGAGCCATTGTTTGTTGTAATGCATATAAATAATTTGACAAGTAATTTCTAAAAAGATTTTTTACCTTTTTATAGTAAAAAGAATTTATTTTTTACATAAAATTAAAAATGGTTAAAAAAGTACTTTAAATGTTAAAAATAAGTATTATGTGGTAAAAGATTTAATTTTATTGGAAAATTAATATTTATTCAAAGTGAGAAATTAAGATATGAATCATAGTTTTAAAAAAATTACAATATAATGGATATTTTTTTTCTTAGACTGAATTAAATTTATTTTATAAATGTGTTATTTTTTATTATAATAAAATGAGTTTGCAGTTTTGTTTTTGCATTAAAAATAATAATAAGTTATAAACAGATTTTCAAAAATAATACATTTAAAAAAGTAATAACCAAAATTAAAAGAAATAATTTTTGTCTCGAACATAATTTTAAAAAAAAATATTTCTGCTTAAAAAAACAAATATATGATAATGTACGAATATACAAAGTAAATATTCTATATTAAAATTTTATTTCATCTCAATTCCAACGAACACACCACAAGTTGTTTATTTACTGAAATCAACAAAGAAGAAATGACATTAAAAATCAAATAAAAGTAAAACCAAATAAAACCTTTAATGCACATACATTAATGTATCTCCATTAAAATATTTCCTTCATACAAAAATATATCATTTCCTTTCTTTTGAGTTACAAGCTTTTAAAACCGTTTTAAATAACTTTAACTGCTCACTTAATAAATACGCTATATATTTACTTTGAATTTAATATTGCAAACATTTGTATAAAAGAAGAAAATATGTCAAATATAATGAAATAATAGTCGTAGAAAGGATGTATTAAAGTATATCTAACATATATCACTATCTCTATAAAAGGAGTCTACGTAGAACAAAGGATTGTAAGTAACGAAAGGTAGTGCAATACGTAGTGACCACCTGTTATAAGCACAAAGGGGGATGAAACAGAGTCGGAGTAAACAAAAAAATTATATAAGAATGTTTACAATTACAACAGAATTAATTATTTGTATCAAAGATATTTTCATCTTCGGTTTAGTACAAAGAAATTGTTATATCCACCAGAAAAATATGAAATACTGTCCGTAACATTCACAAAGAATTACACATATCACATATATAATCTATAATAGATTTTTTTTTATTATTATAAAAAAACCCCTGTAGGATTTGTTTTCAGTGCATTAGTAAAATGCATATTAGAATATTATCCAAATTAAAATTTAGAATTATTGAAGTAACTGAACTATTTTTAATAATCATATATTATTAAAAACAGTTAAATAGTTTGTTTTGCAATATTTAATACATATAAAAAATGTAGTTTTTTATTATATACCATTACTGATTTAGTTTTTGGAAGTTTATTTAAACTAAAATTCATATTTTTTAAAAAAAAGCATCACAAAATTGTGGACATTCGATGTCTCCCTCTCCTTCCCACCCTCTCTCTTTCTTCCTATATATATATATATATATATATAATTTTCAGTCTTCTATTCATAATTGAAGACATAAATATCTCTTTTAATTTCTTCTTAATTGGAAAAGTTAGTTTTTTTTGTATATATTTTCATGTATTTTTTTAATATCCTTATATCCTAACCAGACCTATGATTTTTTCACTAATATCTTACTAGATCTCATTTCTTTATTTATTTTTTGATTTTCGATCACTTTTATTGTTTATATGTTGTCTATTTTTCTTTTAATATTCACGCTTATTTTAATTTTAAATTCTTTATTATTGTTATTTTCATCTATAATTTCTGTTTGTTTTTTATCAATCTAATTTTTGTCTCTGCTTAATATCAAAATATTTTCTTAATAAAATTTATGTAAGAAAATTTCATATTATTTATGTAAGAAAGTTATATATATATATATATATATATATATATATATATATATATATATATATATAGTACAATTCTCTTTTTAATATTCACATAAACTCTTCTGTAAACAGTATTTTTTCATTGATTAACAGAACAATGTGAAAAATTTTATTTTCATTTTACTTCAATACATCCCTGTATACATATTGATTTTTTTCATAATATGTCCATTTACACACAAGTCCGTTATACGGCGTTGTTATATTCCGCCATATTTAAACAAGTTCGTTGCTAACAACACGTCGTACATACTTTCTCATAAAAATCAGTAGTTGCACACCGTCGAAGCATCGTTCTATCTTTCAACCTTACTCGAACCATACATATATATATATATATATATATATATATATATATATATATATATATATGTATCATATTAACTATTAGGGCGGTAACTTTATTCCAAACACTTCCGTTCATTATGGTCTGGCACGCTTCCGTATTTACCTGTGCACCGTGTTCCTTTACGTAAATTGCTGTACCATAGCTACTGATATTGTCTAAATAATCTAACTAATGTTATTTAATGCGTTCACTAATTGATATAAAATTGAATCAATTAATATTGAGAGCACACAGGTTTCAATTAACGCATAGTGAAAATACATTATTTAATACTACTCATTGTTAAAGAACCATTATACCGTGGTATGCATTTTAATAAATAATTCACACACTGGCGCACATATATACATACATACATACATACATACATATATATATATATATATATATATATATATATATATATATATATATATATGTGTGTGTGTGTGTGTATAAGAAGAGTTAAGATAAATAAAAGATAATATAAAAATTTTAAAACATATGTCTTAAGTAATTAAAGCATTCTGTAATAATTAAAGTGTTAGTTTTAATAGTTTTGAGAAAAAAAATATTTTAATGCTTATAAAAAAACATTCAGGTTCATTAAAAATTATAATTAACTAAGTAATACAAATGAAATCAAATCTTCAAATTACTAAATTGAAAGAGAAAAGAACTGAAACATTGGGAACTTCGCCAAATCGTTGTATCCATACACGAGTGCACGCCAAAACATTGTAACTCACATTTCACTTACAACCCAATTCTTTTAATTTTCAATGTTAGTTATATGACCTTGTGTCACAAATTCCAGTGCAATATTTTTATGTCGTTACAATTTGCAAGAAATACACCCATATTTTCTTTAACATTTTCTTTAGAGATTCAATTTCTAATAGACTTTTCATCAGTGACGGTAGATTATTTTTAATAATTTTTATTTTCTTTGAAATTTTAATTATTTAACTATACCTAATCTATTCGTATGCCTTTTTGTTTAAAACTTTACCAACATTTTCTGAATTGTCAATAGCGTTTTTATAGTATTTAGTACTATTTTCTAAACTGTATCTTTTTTAATTCTATGTAGATCTTCAGCGTTTCACTTTCAAGCATTATAATTTATTTAGAAGAACTCAATATTTCTTACATATTAATCAATGACAATATTTTAATGCCCCATACAACAATCCAAAACAATTCTGTCATATTAACGTTCAATGAACATGACAATGTTTTGATTTGAACTGTGGTATAAATTATGTTTTTACTGATAAATAAAACTAAATCATTTTAATTGAAAGGTAAATTATGGGATAAATTTCCTTACAATTCGTTTCTACAATATAATTAGGTTGGAGTCAAATATAACTTAAAAATATAAGGAACAGTCAAATTTAATTATGACTTATTAGTAAATTAAATAAATATGAATTTAAAATATTCAAAAAGAATTGAATATTAAATATATTTTATTACTACAATAATTATTATCAGCCAATTTTCTAGAATAAGTGTTTTCATTTAAAACTTTTTTATATTATAATTCCAAATAAAATTAAATATTCTAATGTACAATTGTTACTTTTCTTAGCCTTGAAGAGGGCAACATTTTCTTAAAGAGTTATAAAATATGATTACTTTAATGAACGATAATATATGCACTATCGTTGAACTCAAATTTGTAATTTACTAGTCTACAGGTCAAAGTACCAACCACTCTACTACAACCACTTTTGTCATTAATTTAATAACCTTGTAAATTAATGTGAACAAACTTATTTATGTTTATTTTTTTTTGGTTTCAGTTTTTTACGTAAATCTTATTTAATTAATTTATTTTATAACGTTTGCGAGAATAAAATTGATTTATTCAAAGAAAATTAATGTACGTTTTAATAAAACGAATATAAAAACTTGTCATAAAAACATGAGGTTATTTTCTTTTTATAGTATTTTTTTATTTTATGTATTTTTCTTAGAAGATGCTGATAATATTAGATATTGTATTCAATACATACAAATATTTAACACAATTTTTATATAAATTTTCGAGTATATCTGAGATGCAATAAGATATGATAGAATAGATGGGAAAAAGATTTTATAATGTACAATTAAAATTTCTTAAAAATAAATAAATAAATAAGACTATGAAAAAACGACAATCACAGAAGTTTATAAAAGGGCGAATACACTTTTATTTTTTGACTAACTCAAAAAATTGCACCTCATTATTTTGTAATAACTGAAAACAATTTAAAATAACAGAAAAATAATATTTGTTATATGGTGTTTGAACTAAAAATGGCTTACATTTCGAAAAATAAAAAAGTTATGTTAATTTTAAAACTGAACATGTTAAATATTCGTGATTAAGTACAGTTTCTGATTTAAGATTAAAATGAAAAATAATTGTTCATTTAATGTATGCAAAATAATATTAAAACTTATCTTAAAAATCTTTGCAGTGTTGTTACTACGTGAAATGTATTTATTTCAAGGTTATATGTATTTTCCTACGTAAAGTATTTCTTTGAATTATTGTTTAAATTTTTTTATTATTAAATATGTAGTTAATGAGTTAACCATAAACCATTAAATACCTAAAGTTTTTAATATATAATATATATATATATATATATATATATATATATATATGTGTGTGTGTGTGTGTATGTGGATATGTTTGTACACATATTTCTATGTGTAAATAATATAAAGATCTTTACTATAATTGAGTAATTGGGCTATTGATAGTTTAATAACTTATAATTAAAATTAACACAAACAAAAATATACTGGTACACTTTAATTTTATTACTATTAAAAAGAAAATTGTCTCTTTAAACACAAAAGAATCATCTTTTCTATATAAATATTACACTATAAAATTAATAATATTTTTAAATTGATACATGTTAAAAAATGTCCACACAAATTATTTTTTTTTAGAATCATTTCAGTTAAAAAAGTTATACCACAATATTTAATATTCTTGTCTCACAAAAAATAAATTTATTGACATAATTAATATAAGAAAATTAAATCATTTTATTAAAAAACTGACCTTTTTACATTTATATACATTTCAGAAATGTTACTGATATTGGATACATACATGCATACGTACATACATACATACACCATGTATATATATATATATATATATATATATATATATATAGAAGAAATTTTTTAACTTGAATATAACATCTTAAAATGATAGAAAAATATATTAACAGTAAATGATAGGTATGATAAAAACGTTATATTTTCTATTATTTTAGTTAACTGAAATTAATTTTTCAAAAGAATGTCAAAGTTACAGAGTATTTTAAGTGTTCAGTAATGTAAGTGTATTTATTAAATAAAAAACTATCCGGTGATATTGACTGAACAAAGTTTGTGTCTTACAAGTTGTGAGTAAAAATAGATTATAAACTTGACTGATAAATACGAGATCTTCGCGTTTATCATTGTAGTGGTTGAAGAAAATATTGTTTATAATAAACATAAAAATGTTGGATACGTGCATTAAAATTAAATTGGAAAGTAGAAAGTTAATTTCACAAAATGTTTACGAAGATATGAAAAAAAAATCAAAAAGATGTTTTTTGTTATTATAACATGACAATTATAAGTGCTCTAGTTATTTGATTAGTAGCATTAAATGTGAAATAAATAAAAACTATTTCACATGAAAGCGCATTAGTGTAGAAGAAAGATAAAACTACATACTCTTAAAATGCTCTTAGACCTAACTAGAGTTATATGTGCATTAATGCAAACATCTCTCTGAATAACCTGAAAACGTGATACACATGATCTGCAATACGTTCTTAATTGAAAAAATCAGTAAACTAACCATATCAATAAATTTAAAACTGAAAATTCAGATGGTTACTCTTTTTGCAGTTAAGTTAAATAGTAGATATAACAACAAGTTCCGTTTAATAATATACAATTTGTTTTGACAAAATTCAGTAAACTGAATTTACAAGAAATGCTACAACAGTTTAAGTATGAATTAGAATAGCATACTGCTTGCAAGAAATAAATATATTATTACAACGTAACTGATATTGATTTTTAGAAGATCATACATATAAATTAAAATGTAATAACTTTAAACAAAGATATTTTTATTTCAATTCCAAAAAAAAATAACATGCATTAATGCATATTCAGATATAAGTACTTAAAATCATATTAAGTTACGATATTAATGACTTATTATATCAAGAATGTTAATAGTATATAAAACAAAAAAAAACTTGCTCGATAACTATTTTTCTTGCTTTAATCATGAGAGAGAACAAGTTTGTAAAATAGAGCAAGATTCTTCTTGCAATGTGAAGTGAATATTCATTTTTTGTTCCGTAGTTCTAATAGGACGGCATTTTATGCAACAGTACTTACATAAATTGACAACGAGCATAAATCAAAACATTAATTTTTATAGTCTGTAACAAAACTGTTTGTTTGTTTTTATGTTTTTACTATTCTGAACTGAAAAAAGATATGTTATAAAAAGTTTTTATTTTTAAAAAAAAAACTTATATATTTTACACACGGCTATAAAGAAAAAATATTTATAAAATTTACAAATAATATTTTATTACAAATTCTCATATGATCAACATTTTTTAGCAAAAATAATTGATACAAATCGAAAAATGATCTTGAAATTTTATCAAATAAAAATTTAATTCTGTTTTTAATATTTATTATATTAGTTTTTAAATAATAATTAACTTGTAGAAAAAATAAATATATTTTATTATTATTAATATTATTTTCATTCATTTCCAGTCAAATAGATTTATTCATTCGTAACAAATGTTACCCTTAACGATTTAACATTACCTTTGGGAAATAAAACTTCACATAATGCAAGTAAAACATCAGGAAAGTAAATAGGGTATTTATGTTTTCATGTTGTGGGACATATTTTCTCAGAGGGTTATTTTTTATGAACAACATTATCACATTTGTTCTACATATGTAATTTATATTTTTAGTATTTTGTTAAAAGAAATATTAAGAAATTAAAGTTATATTATTTAGTACAATTACGCTATAAAATAGTAAGCTTTTGATACATTCGAAGAGTTTATATAAAATATTAAAACTGTAATATATATTCATAAACTTTTCGCATAGGGTCCGTTAATTGTAATTACTCCACTAATTACAATTATCGTTTAAATTATCTAGAAAGTCGCATGATTAATTAATACTGTTTTTTTTATCACGAAAATATTTTTAGATGAGTTTTCTTATAAAATAAAAGTCATGTTTAATTGACTGATTTATCTTTAAAAATTCATTTAATGGATTAACATTTCTGCAATTAAAAACACATTTCAAAAAACTCACATTCAAGAAGTTTTTAATATATAACGATTAAAAATTAAAATGTTGAAATTATGAAAAAAAAACTTATAAATGAAAGCTAAGTGAAACTACGATTGCATTAAATTCTTATATTTTTTTTTAATTTAATTTCAGTATTTTTGATTTCTTTACTGCAAATTTTTTCAAATAATCCAGATTAGTTTCAATTTACGGCCAAATTTTATTATTTCACATTCAAACTTAGAATATCTTGTTTAATTTTATATCCTTACAAATTATTTAAGAACAATTCCCTTTGTTGAAGTATAATTTTATAAATATACATACATAATAGATAAATATGTACATACACCTTTCTCGCATATATATATATATATATATATATATATATATATATATATATATATATATGTATATATATATATACCAAGATAATATAAAGAATACAAACGAATAAAAAAGAGAATATAGAAAAAATAATTTGGAAATAAATAAATAATTTAAAATAAAAATATCGAGATATATTGAAAGGTAAGAAGATGATATCAATATGGAATATAGAAATAATTGACGGAACGTCAAGAAGATCCAGGTAAAACTAATAAATATATGGGATAGAATATCAGAAAATAGACTGAAGTGAACAAGAAAAAAAAGCACTTTATTGTTCAAATACAAAAATGTTTTAAAGAGGAATGTATACAAGAGCGGATCGTCAAAAGTTGAAAATGATGATGATATATGAAACATATTTTTATGTAATTACTCAACTCTAAACACATTAATATAAGTATCATAAATTACTTTATATAATGAAGCGTATTATAAAAAAAATCAATAGTAAAATTAAATTGAACTACCAACATAATATCTCTTACACCTCTAACTAAGATCATTATATCCTTATGTAATGATAGATATAATAAAAAACAGTTATAATGAAACTATAAGGACATATGTGATAAATATTAAAATCAGTAATTTAGTTAACAAGCATCATCAAGTTTTATAAAACTTTTGTATATCCGTTAACATGTTATATATATATATATATATATATATATATATATATATATATATATATATATTTGTGAGAATGTGTATATACTGTTCTATATCCAATACTTTACGATTGACAGGTGACCATCTAAAACAGAAAAGAATACATAAAACGTCATATGTACACACATTTGTTTAGGACGCAGACTTTTATTATACTCTCGAGTATTGAACCTCTATAAAACAAATCCTACGTCCAAATGAAGAGTACACAAAGTGTTCAATACCCAATATAATACACAAAATATTCGAATGAGTTTATACTCGTAAAAAACTGGATCGATTCTTAAAGTCCTAAGTTAAATATTGATTTAAATATTACAACTGGTTTATAGTATGAAATATTATTCAGTCCTATCAAGATGTCGTAGTAATTTCATGTGTCGATATTAGGGGAACGAACGATGAAAAAAAACACGGAAAGTTTACAGTTAGGCCAACGAACCCTAAATTTATAGAGTGAAAATACAAAAGTAAATACGGGGTGTACCACAGAATGTATTTGTAAGAAATGAAAGTCAACGAAGACGATGAAGTTTGTTTAAATATGCATAGATATAAGCTGTGTGTATTTGATTCTCTGTAGGGTATTTATATCCGAGATTGCAATTTAAATTGAAAATAAATTGAACTGTTTGAAAGTAATGTGTTTTTTATCTCATACATTTGCGTTACACTTTTTATATTAACGAGACGAAACAACAATACCAAGTTTATTTCCGTGACAAAATTATTATACATTTCTGAAATATGTTCTATTAAAATATACATACTGAATTAATCTCTTTATTGAATATTCTTTTTCATTTCGAAAAATATTTTAAAACATACATTAAATATTTAATTAATAATTATATTTATATATATACAAACAGACTTTTTTAATTTGTTAGATGTATATAAAATATTTGAAATGCGTCAAATTAATTAACAATCTTTTAGACAAAAAGAAAACAATTATTCATTAATATTAGGTTTTTTCACCAAGACAACTTTTTATAAATTTTGAAAATGGGCTAGATAATTATATATTCCCATATTATTAAACACTAAACTTAGTCTTAAAAGTATTTTATTTATTAAGAACAGGTACATTTCAGCATGTAAGTAAAATCAATATGTGCTATTTATAATCCTCGCCTCATTTTAACTAAATAATGTGAAGTAATGATTGGGTAGGGTCCTAGTAAATATACACGAATCTTCGAAGGTTAAAAGAACAATATACACATTTAATTTTAATTGAATACATAAGAAGTACATATTTATTATTATTTTACAACACATATGGTTTGCAACTTTGATTTGACGATTTATTGAGTTTTATTTTTTATCTAATATTTGTAGATGTTTAAGTTAATGCGACAAACTAGAAATATCGAACCTATACGATGTTGATGCATTACTTTGGGAAAATTATTCTATAATATATATATATATATATATATATATATATATATATATATATATAAATATATATAGAGAGAGAGAGAGAGAATAAAGGGGTAATAATAGAAAGTTCTTTTTAAAGTTCAATTTTTTCTATTGGTTGCCTTTTAAGAACTGCCAATTGTTACCAATAAATATAAAAATAATCGCTACATAAGATACATCAACAGGAAAAATTTAACACATTTTAAATTCAAAACAATGATTTAATGTATGCGTCTTTGGAATAGAAAACACAGTTTGGAATAAATCAGTTGATAAAAAATATTTATTCATCGATCTAAAAACATACGTATGAATAAATTTATATCACATTAAAATGTAAATTATTTAAATGAAACGAAGTTCACCAGAATGTAACTCAATAATATATTTAAGATATAACAATTCTATACTATTTATTTTCTTTTATAATAGGATTTTAATAGCAAGTTCTTTTAGATATCTAAATTTTCTTTACTATTTTTTATTTGAGATGAGCAATATAAAATTCCTAATTAGCGGTTAGAATATTTTATTTTAAATAATGAAAACAATATCAATAACCCGGAAATAATGTCCGCATCAAACCTATTTTAAGAACAAAATTGAGTTGAAGAACATTTACATTTTGCTACTCGACAGAATCAGTAAAAACCAATTTCTAATAACATACACACACAAAAATTTATTTCATTTCCTCATGATTTTTTCCTGATTAATTCTTTATAATTATTGTTAGTTAAAAATATTAAGTGGATTGCTTTCCTACAGATAACTTCAAGTAAATAACTTATTTTTTATCGCAAAAAATTGAAACTGCAGTAGTTCATTAACAATGTGTATTAAAATCAATTCTGATAAAAATATAAATAAATTACAGATACACACACACACACATATATATATATATATATATATATATATATATATATATATATATATATAATTATATTTATATAATTAAACCAACTTTAATAAGCAAAAAAATAGTTCTTAACAACAGTTTAGTGATTCTGTTTGTAGTCTTACTTTTTGATTTGTAATTCCTTAAGAAAAATATTATTTTCATCATTGTTATTATAATTACTTATAATTATGAATTTATTACATGCAATGAAAACTACGTAATTAATGAAATTGTTTCTTTTTTGAAAATACGAATTAATAATAAGCACATGATTAAACAGAAGTGTTTGTGTGTATGTGTGTGTATATATATATATATATATATATATATATATATATAAGTAGAATAAATATTATAAAAATAGTTGGACTGTCTAGGAATTTCATTTTAATAAATGGTAATTTTAGACATGAAAAAAGAACAATTATCATTTAAAATTTATACATACTAAAGCTGTATAATATTTAATACATATACGAGTATGTCAAAAATACAAGCTTTATATTCTATAACATATATTTTTAATTTAATTTTTTTAAAAAAATATGTATACTTACAAATCCATTTTAAAAGAGCAAATGTTCAATTGTTACACACATTTGTTGGAAACTTGATATTTTAGTATTTAAGCAACTCTGTTTATATTTATAACAGAATCCGTTTTAGTTAATTGAAATTAATGGCAATACTGAAAGAATAAATATTTGTATACAAAAAATGAAATACTATCGTATTATACACTGGAACGTCTACATGGCAATAAAAATGCTATTATTTTTTAACATTTCAAGTTATGCACTTTTATAAACAATATGTTAATTTACATGAACAGTGAAATAAAAGAAACGTGTAGTTTCTATACGCCTTAGTAGAAATAAATTGAAATTTTCATAAACATATTTCAACTAACTACATAACCAAAATATGTTTTTGTAAACACAACTTAACACAGCACACGTTTACTATATACAACTGTCTACTATACGTTCAGTCTGCTTACTGAGTGACTACAGTACGGTGTTCTCACTCTGTCAAAAATTTATAAATGGACATGCTGTAGACAAAGAATATAACGATCTCTTTTTCACACTAGTTAGGCAAATGTTTATCCTTTACTGTAATCAAACGTATTCTCTAAAGAGGGGTTGTAGACTAAGATGATTAAATTGTTAAAATTCTAATCAAGCGTCTCAATTTCCGTGAATAATATCATTAATTAATACTTTAAATATTGACTTATTACGTGATATATATATATATATATATATATATATATATATATATATATATATATATATATATATATATATATATATATATATATATATATATGGGATACTTCACTTTCTTTTCAGATATATTTGAAGTTTTAGTAGAATACTTGTTTTCAATTATATTGTTCTCACGCAGACAACAAATTTAGTGATATTTAATTACAAAAACATCTAATCATAAATGCATAATCCATCTACAACTTGTTTGAAAGAATATGTAAACAATTTTAAGCATTATATAAATAGTCACATATCAATGAAATAAATTAATTTCTAGTAATTAAATAATTATGTATAATATAAAGGACTTTTTAATTATATTGCACTTTTTTATATATTGATTTTCATATTTGTAATTTTCATATTATAGAGAGCAAAACATCAAAAATTTACAAACTCGCTGAAAAATATTGTTATAGTAATTTACAATGAATATTATGATTTATTAAGATTAATTAGAAAAACAAAAACTAACCGTATTACATTTTCAAGACAATTACTTTGTTAATTAACAAGCTTACTTGCTTATACATTCATATACCTGGCTATGAACTCTTGATACATGTATCTAGAACCTTCCGTACTAGCCACTTGGCAGTACCATTTTCATATTTTATAATAAATTGAGAACGGGGGAGTAATAAGGAAATAGTCTTGAATTTTTTACTTTAAGTCCCAAGAAATGTAGTTCCATTAAATGAATATGATTTTATTATATTCCTGTTATGTTATAATCCATATATTTTACATAGAATTATTATTATTGGAATTATTGTTTATATACAGAAAAAGTTAATATGATATATTTTATTTATGAAAAACATTTATATAATATTGAATATAGTAATTTAACATTTTTTTTATGAAACTATTTCAAACATATATATATATATATATATATATATATATATATATATATATATATATATATATATATGACACTTAAACGTGTATTGATATCTTACAAATAATGTATTTCTTATAGAAATAAAATTATTTCAACTTTTGTTTTTGTAAAATTGTAATGCCTTTCTCTGTAAAAAGTATTTAATTTCTATTCGCAACATTTTCAGTTTCATTTTATTATTGTATATTTAATCTCGTTCAAAATTATTGAACAAAAAAATACAATTACCTTGCTATATTCTCACGTGTCACACAATGGAATAATAAACAAATTTTAATTGGAAGAATAAATCTATAAACATTATATATATATATATATATATATATATATATATATATATATATATAACTGTTATGTTTGTATTCATTATAACTAGAGTACAACTGTATACTTTTGTACAGTC
>CM068313.1:30765824-30830824 GCA_034766995.1 Acanthacorydalis orientalis
AGGTACATAAATGTAATAAAACATTACTTTTTTAATTTATTTGTTAATATAATAGAAGTATTCGTCTTAAATTCATGCCATTTATCTAGAACTAATGTATGTATATATATATATATACATGTACATTCATGATAAAAAATAAAAATATAGAATACTTATGTACTATAATTTCAAGTTAACTAAAAAGTATAAGACAAGATTTTTTGAACAAAACGTTATATATTTTTTCTATAGTCATATATTTTTGTTATATTGAAGATTTTGTGCTGATTTAATAATAATATATTTTTTAAAATTATTAATCGTTAGATTACTCATTTTGTATTTCATTATATTCGATATTAATTTGAGTTTTGATAGTAAAATGAATAACCGAACGGCAAATACTTAAAAATAACAGTAAAACGAATACATAGGTATAAAAAAGACAATTTCGACATGCATGTATATTCTTTTACTATTTTTGTCCATGTTAAATATTCTCAAGTTTTATTTTATTAAGAAGAAGTTCTTCGTCAAAAATATTTTATAAGGAAACTATTTGTTAAGTTATTTAGGATAATTTTGTAAGTTTATGAAAGAAATATTTTTATTACAGTTTAATCATTTATCAGTTAAAAATATTTTAATTTATAAATTATAATAGTTAATAAATATTTGTACATTCTTTTATTTGTCATTTGTACATCAACGATTAATTCTGTTTTATTTATATAATTTTATAATATACACAGACACATATCTATATAAATGTTTTATTAAGAGACAATTTAGATGCTATTAGTTTTATTCCTTGACTACTTTTATTATTAATAACTTTTTGAATAGTTAATTCCATTAACTACTTTTAAAATTCTGATATATATATATATATATATATATATATATATATATATATATATATATATATATCAATGAGAATCACACAAATAAAATATGAAATGAATATTACCAAACTGCAGTGGTTACAGTTAATTTGTATTCACGTGTCAAACAAAGAAATGCCTTCATTGAAACCTAGTTTTTTGGTAACATAGAGATCAATAAAACACCCACATGAGATTGTGGCCCTAATGTAACATATAATATGCACAGATATGCATTTTGAAATGAGGGTGCATTCAACAGGGGTTAGCCAATGAGATGGAGAGTTCAGATTAGGGTGTCATGTCCAGACAAATGCCATGTGACACGGTTGGCCTTAACACAACCATGCATCTCTGTTCTGTGTCTGATGGGTCAAAATAACGATACAGAAATTAAATACAAACAGAAAATAAATTGGAGACGTACATTAGAAGTGCAATTATATTCATGTATCGATGGTAGTTTGTGTATAATAATTAAAACAAGATAGATGATTGGCAAATTGTAACATGGAATTATTTTTGTATTTTAATTGAAAGTTTTTCTAAACATTTTTTATAATTTTTCAAAAATATATTTTAATTAATTCTTACAATGTAGATACTTTTGTAATAATAATAATAAATGTTTAGAAAATAAAATAAATGTATATTCATTTCAAAATTCGTTAACAACTTAATAAAAATATACAGAATTGTGTAAAATTTCAAATGATTTTGTATATATATATATATATACAAATAATATTATTTTCTTGCGTTAAAAGTATACTTGAAGACACTTTTGAGTATAGATGTGTCATATTACTAAGGTAGCCAATTTGAGAAAAAATATTATATGTTTTCCTGTTTTCATTTTTTTACAAGTGAACAGATCAAGAAGCTACAGTTAGAAAAAAGTTTTATATTTATCCTCAATAAAACATTTGGCACTGTAGTTAAATACACATATAGATTTTTAAATCATTTGACGCTGTGGTGGTAATGATTTCGCCATCAAATTGTTCATAAAAAATAATCAATACTCAATTTGAAAGAATTTTTAATCAGAATTTTTTATGGTTTGAGAGAGAATGAAAAATGTATTTCTTGAATAATTGTTTTTAATTTTAAATTATTGCATTTCTATTAACACCTAAATTACAATTATTATTTAAGATTTAATGATTGTACGGATAAATGAAATTTGAATTACAACGAATTTATTTAAAGAATAGTGTACATTTTTCTCGAAAACAGTAGAATTAAGTGCAGCTTAATGAGAATAGTATAAAAGCAGTACATATAAATTGGATTATACAAATTATTTCAAAACAATATTCTACTCGTTCTAATGGTACGGTTGGTTAGCTTAAGATTTTGATAGTTCACTATTTTTTTTAAAATATTCTACTTTTTTATATAAATAATTTTAAGATATTTATAAGAATCTAGTAGTCGACTGTATTAATATCATAAATTTCTATTTGATAGAATATGACTACATGTTAAATGAATTTGATGCTAGTAATAATCTCAACTTCATTTATGATTCACTGATTTCGTATTAAAAAAACTGACTTAGACGCGTACAGTGCTGTTTTAATGAGATTAAACATCTGTTGTTTAATACAACACATGGTTCTGTTATATTAGTCTTTTAAAAAATGTAAAGATCAACTTTTCTTATGGAGTTTTCAGAGAAATTGAAATTATTTCATTACAATCTAATGATTTAAAAATGCATGCTGCATTTAAAAAAAATATTATATTTCTATATATTTATTAAAAAACACCATTCTTTCACATAAACTTACGTAAGTAGATAATAATCTTATATGGAAGTGAATGTAAAGAAGTCTCACTGAAACAATATATACATTACAAATAAATGTGTACATTTATAAAGAATGTGTAAAAGCTTATATGCAGGTAATTATATAAGGTAAAAAGTGATTTCAATATTTAAAATACAGTATGTAAATATTACCTTACTTGAAAATATATGTAATGAGAATTATTTCCATTTATAAATATTTAAAAAGTAATTTATTTTTTTACTTAATATTTAATTTGTTTTGTGAACTTTTATTTAATAAACAATGTTGAATTTTTATTAAATTAACATCTAATGCTTAATATTTTGATGTGTTCTCATTATAATAATAATTAGTCTGATATATGTATATATATATATATATATATATATATATATGTATATATATGTATATATATGTACATATACATATAGTGAAACTTATTAAAAAAACATCAATATCTGGTGTCAATTCATAATTTTGTTGCTTTTAATTATGAAAATATGAAATTTACAAATACTTCGTAATATTAACTTATTATTAATTTTGAATACTTTATTATTTATTGCTTTTATATTAAATTCCATATAATAATTTTCCTAAAATTATTTTTACAAATTAGTGTCAGAAAATGATGGAATTTAAACGTAAATGTTATTATTTTCATTTACTTTCAAAATTTGTAGTTGCTAGTTGTTCACATAATATAAATTGATTATAATATAGAACTTAATTTAATACAAAACATTTCTAAAAAATAAATTAACAATGAATTTGATTATGAAAATAAATTGAATGTAAATTTCGATGTTTTCACATGATAAATAAAAGTGAATAGAATATCAGCGACAGTTTTCCTTAAACATTTATTTTTTAAAAAAGGTGAACATTTTAGATGTAGAAATAAATATTTTTTATATAAAAACTAACTGTTTATTGTAATATTATATTATTTACAAAATAATAGTTATTTAATTTCTATTTTTTAGAATTTAACTACTCAAAAAATAATATTTTAATCAAAAAGTATTATTGAATTAACACATTCAGTTATACTTACATTTAAATAGTAAATAAAAAAATACATGTTCTCTTATCTTATAATCCCTGTAGTGCAATTCATTTTTCTACAATCCTTTGTGACCTACTGTTTCTTTTTCACAACTAATGGTTTCGATGGAAGTGTTTTAATCATAAAGTTTGTTTTCTTTTTGAAATTAATTTTTTAATTCAATTCAAAGGGAAATTTAAACTACAAAAAATATTTGGACTTATTAACGATTCAATTTAAGTAAAACCCTTGTAATTATACATTTTTCATACATTGACATTCATTAAATAATTACTTTTATAATTTTATATAGTTTATATATTAGTGAATTGAATTAAAAAGAGATAAAAAATAAAATTTGAGCTCTAATTTTAGGATCGATTCATATATACTGTTAGCTATAAGCACTTACCATATTATGTACATTACTGCTTTATACATTTACATATTTAGGTGAAATATAAAAGTAAACCTTGATTATACGTGACTTGGATTATATGTCGTAAATATTGTCCTTGTGCCTTTATTTTAAAGGTGCGTTAATATTAGTTATATAAAATAAAATAATACATATATACATATATATATATATATATATCTTATTATTTTTTGTTATATTATATTTCTTATAAAGTCGAAAAAAAAATTTAATTTATAAGAATGGAATTAAAAAAAAGAATTTTCTAGCATATAAACATTATTTGAATTAAAAATTTTCTTTATTAGTATACAAAAGCACTGTATATTTGTATTACTGTTTTTGATAGTTTGAAATACTACAGAACAGTTTTAAGAATAGTAAGAATTAAAAATAATCATTGTGACAATATATTTCTTTGAAGAATTCATATGTAATTTTAATATGCAGTCATATGAATTTCTTCTACTAACATGTTATTATTGTGGAATGTTAAAGGCTATCACACATAAATATTAATTATTTTGTATATATCAATCATTAATTGCAATTTCTTAAATTCATTGTTGATGTAAGATTACGTCAATGATATCACAGACGTAAATAAGTATGATATTTTATAAAACTATGTGAATTGCAAAGCTGCAATCATAAACATTATGTCATGTTTGGTAGAATTCGATATGTTTTGCATCGATTAGCATGACATATGTAATATATATATATATATATATATATATATATATATATATATATATATATATATATATATATATATATCATGTATGTATGGGTATATTTTATCAAATGTGTTGGTGCGGCAAGGTCATGTGTTTAAGCTGTTGTTAGTGACATGAGATATGGCAGGTAGATTTCATTTGTATTTTCGTTGCGTGATTATGATATATACTAGTTCAATTTAATTAAATAATTTTTGCCAAAAAGGTCACTGCCATTTTTAGTGATTTCTTTCACGTTATAATTATATTTTTCCTATATCAAATTATATTTAATGAGTACTATTGTCTCTTTTATAGTATATAAAAAGTCATTCGAAATCATAGTTGGTTTAAAAACTATTATTAAATCTGAAAATTCAAAACATTATTAATATTGGTGAACAATGTCATCAAAATATATTACTCTTAGATTATATCACACTATGTAGCATTAAATATTGAATTAAATATGTTTCCATCAGTTCTTAATTTAGTTAAAACTTATTGAATATATATATATATACATATATATATATATATATATACATACATACATATATATATATATATATATATATATATATAATACATTCATTAAAACGATTTGAACCTGATATTCAAATTATCATTAATTTTCAAATTATTCATATTCTAAACTGCGTTTAAAATAACTGTTATCTACTTCTTATGTTAAACCGGAATATTATAATTTTCGTTTTTGAATTTATTTTATGTAAAATACATGTTAATTACTTTTGTATACATATCTGGGAGATTTTTAATTTTTTTAACTGAGAAGGTTGTATTTAAACTTTTCATTTAATCAATTTTGTTATTTTGTTTAATATGAATGTTTAAATATTAAATACGATTTAAGAATTCTATTTTATAAAAAATAATTATGCATCAATTAAATCTAAAATCAATAATTTACTAAATATAATAAAAAAATGGCTAAATATTATTGTAAAGTATAAATAATAAAACTAGTTATCTGATACAAAAAAATATATAAAAATAACAGTAGTTTATATCATTCGAATGAAGAATATACATTTAATCAATAAATATATAATTTATTATAATGTAAATTTTAAAACACTTTCACGAATAGTCGGATTTCATAATGGAGCTAAAAAAATATGCTAAAATATACGACACATAATTCATGCTTCAATGAATATATATGAGAAGAAAAACGATTTAAAGATAATTTTTCTATGTTATTTAAAATCTTTATGAGAAATAGAATACTTAATAATAATTATAGATGAGGTTTTTATTTCAATTTTTCTCAATAGTAAAACACATTTTTTCAAAATTATTGAGAACAAATATTTAAGTTTTCTTGTTCATTAAAAAAATATTAAATTATTTGGAAAAATACATTACTTACGGCTTAAACTATTAAGAATTTCAATATAAAATGTCTTTTACAGAGCATTGACATAAAATTCTATAATTATAATTATTCAATTTTATGACAATGAAAGACAATATATCTATTATTTTTCTTATAATTGCAACTAATAATATGTTGTTGTTAGTAACTGAAAGTCTTCACATCGTTTTCATTAGAAGTAATTATATTCAATATATATATATATATATATATATATATATATATATATATATATATATATATATATATATATATATATATATTAACGTGTGTGAATATTCCAAACCTAATTTTAAACTCAAATGAAAAATACAATATTATGCTATCTGCGTACATAAAATGATAACGCTTTAAAAACATGTACATGTTTTTGCATAAATTGAAAGTCACCTTAAATTCAAAAGTATAATATTAGTTCAGTGAGAATGTTACATTTGTATATGTAAAATTACACTTTTATATATGCCAAATAATGCGTGTCGACAATAAAGGTATATCTATATATTTATTTAACTATTTATTTATATATATATATATATATATATATATATATATATGTATATTTATATATATATATATATATATATATATATATATATATAAATATATATAAATAATAATTGTGACATATGTGTGTGTGTGTATGTATACAAACTCGTTTGAATACGTAAACATTAAAAAATATATTTATAAAACAAATGTCTTGTAATCAAACAAATTGAACTTTATATCTCAAGAAAAAAAAATAATAATTGAAATCTGTTATGTGTGTCCAGGAATAAATAATCTCTATCTTAAAATATAGTTCTACATATATATATATACACACATACACATATTTATATATATATATATATACACTATTTATTGTATTGTAAATCGTTTTATGAAAAGATATCGTCCATTATTACTTGTATAGACCTGCTGTCTGGGTTCTTTTCAAATGATCCCTATAGAATCTCTATCAAGGTGAACGTGATGAAACATTTAAAGCGTATACTCAAGTTAGAAATAGCTTTAAACATATTTTCATCAAAGGGATGTAGTAAATACAAAGAAATATTTATCTTTGAATGATTTTATACGGCATGAAGGAACGTGAATGTTTTGAAATGGTACGTTTTATATCCGGTGTTTATTTTATTCACTCACGCTTTGAAATAGTATTGCTGGTGTTCTTCTGATATATATCAGCACTTTATCGATTGAAGCAATGATATATATACATATATATATATATATATATATATATATATATATATATATATATATATATATATATATATATATATATATATATATATAAAGAAGGAAGAGATATGAGAATAAAATATACATAAAAAAATATCAACATAATTTGAAAATATTTTTCGTTGAAAAGCATTAGTTAAGAAGATAAATTTAAACACCGTACACGTTAAAGAAAAATGAAGGTAAATTATAGAATATAACATTATTTTTTGTACCATATCTCTATTAGTTTTCTTGGGTTTGACTTAAAATGTATTTCTAAATATATTTTCGTTGATTAATTTAGCATACATACTGTGCTTTTATTCTATTATATATTCTCTTTTTTATATTTCTCATTAGGCTATTATATATATATATATATATATATATATATATATATAATGATTATACTTTCCAGTCGGTTATTTATTTGGGGTTTAAGTACGCGTCGGCATCGACAACTATCAGTTTTGAATTGCATATATAAAAACATTTTTGTTTTGATTTGCGTCAATATTTCTTACCTATATGCTCGTATATATATATATATATATATACATATTCTTAAAAAATCGTTGTCAATAATGATTATACTTTGATGACTACTAATATGATTACTAATAATTTTTTATTATAGATATTTGTAATAACGATTTATAGTTTGAATGAAAATTATGCATTACGAATTGTTTATTGATTTTCTTATAATCGTACAAATAGAAATAAATACATATATATATATATATATATATATATATACATACATTTATATATTCATAGTAATTTAATTATATTAAGTGCATAAGAAATAAACTCTTATATTAAAAAAAATAAGGCTGGAATTTTCTATTTATATATTAAGTCACACATACAAATATGTTTATGCCTACGTGTGAACGGCTATTATTTATAAATTGTATGTGTTTTATTATGAATTATTGACAATATAAATAAATGATTGCATGTTGAAAGAAAATAATAAATATTCAAGTACATACATCTTTTTTAATAAAAATCAGAGACATATTATTGATTGATATTTTGATCATTATCAAAATAACCAATGTTAAAGTAAATATAATACCTTTTTTGAACTTATAAATTGTGTACAAGTATTGAAGTTTGGAAACTGTACTTAACTAAAATTACATAAACTTGCTGAAAATATAATGAATATGAATTATTATTATTATTTACATCCGTACAATACATATATACATACACACATACATACACACACACACACTCACACACACACATATATATATATATATATATATATATATATAACTTAATATGTTTTATTACTTTTTTCAATTTGAAGATACATTTATTTGGTATATATTTAAAGATTATTAAATGATTTCCATTCTTTATTATTTTTAAAGATTAATAGACGGTCTTTATAATCATAAGTTTAAGTAACTGTATGCATTATTGCTCTAAAAAACATTTTTTTTATGATGCTCTTAAATTATTTTTGTAGATACGTCAAGAAAGTGAAAATAATTTAACGATTAGTTATTATTAAGACATTTAATGTAAAATAAAATAAACATTTTGTTATCCACTATAAATATGTAAATTAACTTTATAATGTCTTTTTTAAGGTCAACAAAGTTCATTTTTTTATCTTATGGTTTTCAACTGACTTAATAATAGAATGATTAATAGTAGAAAATAAAGTCGAATGACTTTATTTTTAGTTCGCAGTTATTTCCAGTTTAATCATCTAGTTAGTAGTAATTTCCTTGAAAACAAAAGTACATCATGTCACCTATTCCCTGCTTTAGTTTCTTGCTGAAGGAAAACGCATGAATAAGTAACAATTCTAGAACTGTAATACATTCTCTTTTTAAACTCTTGTTGAACTATAAAAATTACGAATTTTTATCAAACATTTCTTCCTAAAATCAATATTGTTGTTGAACACAGAGAAAATTGGTTTTAAATTAAAATATGTCAATTAAAATAAGACCCAGATAAAAAATCATGTTAATTTATCAATTTACTTGATTTGGGAAGATGTATTTAGAGGAAGTTTCGAGGAAGATATAGTCGTTACTTGTCAATACAAGTACAATTAAGAATGTAAATTGGTAAAAGGATCATTGAAAAAGTGGATGTGTCGCTACTGAGCTGAAAATATTCGATGAAAAAAATAAATTATATTAATATTCAAACAAATGGTATTAAAAAATAAGTCAACATACAATGAAGAAATTTTATTTGAATTTGGTGTATATTATGATATTATTGTATATATGAACACATATATATTATGTATAACAATGACAGAGATTTGTTCATGATAAATGTCGAATGTTAATGCGAATGATGATATTTTTACGAATGTATACAAATAAATATAACATTTATCTTGCAACAAAATTAGCTTCACAATAAAGCTACTAAAAACGTGACATTAGTTTTATAGATCACATATTAAAAGCTTTTCAATATTAATGTAATTAATTATAATAATATATTAAATTATTCTTATGTTACTATAAGAATCCAATAAATAAGATTTCGTCATTTTCTTAACTAATAATTAAAATTAATAAACATTTTTCAAACAATTATATCGATTCAATCGCTTGATACGTAATTACAAAAAGCCAATGCGAATGACATTTTTAAAATGTGTCCAAAACTCATTATTGAAAACAGCTATCAACAAAATACCGATGTAACACTACTAATATGGCAAATTCTATTTACAATAAAATTCTAATCATAAATAACAAATCAAATATATAAATTGTTACATCCAGCATGCAAAAAATATGTATATATACAAAAATATTTGTACAAAAGTTGTCTTATATTTAGTAAATGAAAATTATGTGACTTTCTCATACTGTATACAGTGTACGATATTCAATATGGCACAAATAGTAAAATTCTTAAAATATTTAAAATTAAATCCATCTTGTGTTTTTTTCATTCTTTGCATATATCTACAATTCTACAAAAAATTGTTCCCGTTATTTTTCAAATATAATAATATAAATTGTATCCTTAAAATTATTTAATGTAGTGTTTTTTAACTTCATGTCATTTCTGATAATAAAACCTTTTTGAGTGAGCCTTATAAATGTGTATACATTAGTAGAGAAACATTTTTGATTAAAATATTTACTTTAATAGTAATTTAGTTGCATAAATAGTATACAAAATCAATTTAATAAATTACTGACTATAACCAAAAAAGAGAGATAATGAATATTTTCTTATGAACATGTAGTAATTTATTTTATTTTATGAAATTATTATGCTTTGAAAAGCAATCAATTTTATTCCTTTTTGAATAGGAAATAAAAATGAACAATCAGACTAAACGGAGGATTCAAAAAAATATAAAAAAGGAAATGAATATTATTTCCATATCTTAAATATATAAATAAAAATAATGTTTATTTACGTGACATATACCCAACTTAATCAACCATTTATATTTGAAAGAATAATGTAGTGAGGAAAAATATCTTTTCTGATTCCTAGTGTTTCATTCGTACAGTATATTTGCATTAGATTAGTGTATTTTTATGTCATGAACTTAAATTGAACGCTTATCAAACATTTATTCTATTTACAAATATCTGTATAATTATACAAAAAGCCAATTACATACAATAAGATAACCCGTAAAAAACTAAAAAAATAATTTGACTCATGCGAATATTTAATAAATACATTTACTAATTCATCAATGGAATAAATTTCAAATTTATTGATTATTGACATTCCTCTCAAACAAAAATTTTATTGTGAATATAATAAAAAAAAAAATTGTAAAGATTTATGTAAAAATGTAACACTACGCAAATTGATTGTACTTTATTGGTTTTTATTCTTTTAATGGTTAATAAAAAATTAAATATATTTTCATTCTACAACGATTATAATTACTTTTTTATTGAATCTAGATATATCAGGAATTTGTTTGAAGCATGAATATGAAAATTGGGTTAACTATTAATATATATATACATACATACACACAGATATATGTATGTATACAAAATATATGGTACAAATGTACAAATTAATATTTTTCGAAATGAAATACTATTCATTTTTTTTGTATAATATAATATGGGATTGATTTATTGATTGATTGGTTTTCCTTTATTTCATAAATAAATACCTATTAGATAATAAAAACAAAATTTTAAATAAGATTTTTTAAAAACACATATATTCACATATAAATTCATAAATAGAAATATTATATATAAATCCTGGAATTCTCTTTCATCTCGTCTTATCATTTCGTTTCATTATAATGGAATGAATAACCTTTCATAAATATTTCTAACAATAAAATATCAATACAGACGGTACGCATCAATAATAATGAGCATTTAAATATTTGGCTTAACACAGTGAGCAGAAATTATAAATTTCACTTGAATTGTGACTAGTTTATACAATTATCTCAAACAATATAACACTGAGATATGCGAATGTTGCCACAGGAACACATTGAAGCAATAAATATAAAGTTGACGCTAATAATAATTTGTTATTAACATTTAATGATATCATTTATTGTGATGGATTTTCTTTGTACTGAATTGTTTTATTAATCTAAGGAAGACGGACATGATAATTTTAAATTAATGAACTGTTATTTCTAATGAAAACGTGTATCATTTGAACTGGCAAACTTTTTTGAAGCTATTTTGATTGCTTTTTTAATGTGAAATATGTGTATATAAATTATTTCTTGAATAAAAACATGAAATTCTATTTCTTACCTAATATTGGTCGGAATTCTGTTGTGATATCAGAAAAGCATTATAATATTAATGGCTATCTATTCAAAGTCAAAACCTACGGACAATCAGTCTAATATACAGTCAGTTCAGCATAAATGAAATACTGATAAATTTGAAATCAATATTGCAAATATTGTCATACAAAATATAAAAATATTTGTTTTTTGCCACTACAGAAAAAATCATAAAATATTTTTCTATGTTTCTTATATTTTATATATATATATTATTGTAATTTAAATTTTATTCGTTAATTTCCGACGTTTCATTCTTCATAAAAAATATTTTTATATTTCATGATTTATAATACTGAAAACATTCCATCAGTTTTATCATTACAATAAAGATGAATATATACATAATTATCCAAAGAAATAGCAAATTTGGTGAACTTTCTAGTAGGTATTTTTTTGACAAGCTTTAGAACATTTTTATTTGTAAAATCTAATTTATTTCGAAAATAAGTTTCTATTAAATATCAGTATTGTATAATAGAAATTTTCTAAATTTTATTACTAATAATTATCATTAGGTCATGATAACGATATGATTTAATATTGATATGGAAATTGGTTTATTATCAAAGTGTATTCTAAATAAATCGAATTATTAATTTATTTTTTTGACTAAAAAAATTCAAATAAAAAAAATGTATTAATTCATATCATTATTAATGATAAGATTTACTTTGAAAATATACTCAACAAATGTAATATTAAATGTTTTAAATAAAAACTTATTCACTAATAAATATTTTCATAAAATATTATAAAAAGATAAATACTACTTTTTTTTAGCATATGACATGTGTTTAATTTATATCTTCAAATTAAATACATAATATAATCTATTTATGACTTGCCTTATAATTAGGGAGTAAATTCCATAGTATCAAAATTAAATCAATTTATTTTTATATTTTAAATTAACTTTAGCTTACTCTATTGTAATTTTATTCAATAGAATGAATTGAAACGTCGAAAAAACGATTATTAAACTATTTATAAACGAGTTAAAAAATCTAAACAAATACGAAATTTATTATTATATGTGATGAATTGACAGTCACGAATTTTAACATCAATTTTTATGTACCTACTGAATGATATAAGGGATTAAAATTTGTCGAGAAATACTGTAGGAGTGTGAATTAAAATTTCTCATACATTTAAAGATATATGTATATATATATATATATATATATATATATATATATATATATATATATATATATATATATATATATATATATATACATAATCCGATCATTTTCTTCTATATACTAACACTTTTACTACATATACGTAGGTTTCATTTTGTACGCCCTTTTCCAAATTTCACATAAACATACTGTGGAATGGAATCTGTAAAAAATGGCAAGCGGCATTGATACGTGTGTAATTATGGTCCACGCCCACAGCCCATAAAAATGTAACTGAATTGGATGTGATTCTGCTCGAGATTTTTCTAACGTATTAATTGCCCACATAGCTAGGTTAGTGACCAAAAGAAAAGTGACAATTTCGCGCCCAGGTTTACGTCTGATTTGATCCGGTGTGACACAAGATCTTCTAGATGCGTCTAAAACAAACATGGTTTGACACGTCGTCTGAAGCAAGGAAGTTAACGCAGTGATCACAACTAGGATTGTGTTCTTTTCTATTGTAAACTGACCTCCGATTATTGTAAAAGTACTGTAAATGAACATTCCTGTTTGAGCACCAATCAAAAGTATATTATCAAGTTCTAAATTACGACTACCGTCATACTTAAGTACTCGAACTTGAAACATTCCAAGTAAACTTGCTAAAGTTGTAACACCATAGAGGGTCAACTCGCAAATATTTACTTCCATAACTGCGAGATTAGCAAATTCCGGTCGAGATATTAAAACAAAAAACAGAATTAACGAAATTATTGTCAAAACGAGAATAAGAATACCAACGAAGAGCCCTTTATGAGCTCTAGCGCAGTCAACTGAATAATGATGAGGCGATCTTTTATAAGATAATCCTTCTGATTTTAGTTTAGTGCCAGCCGCATTTAACGGTGTGGAATTTGGTAATTTCGATATATTTTTCCACATTACGTATAAAATAGCAGCACATATTAGGCTATATTCGATTGTACAAGGAAATAGGAAAGGCGATGCATCTTGTACTAAGGAACCTATTATATTCGTTCGTCTACATTCGTATATATTGTGAGGGCCTTTTAATCCTCTTGCAACTATATGGTGAGCTGTTGGGAGATGCTCTGATGTAATTACGGTTGTTGCAATATTCAACACTTGCTGAGATTTGGCTCCTGAAAATAAACATTTTGATACTAAAACATTCTTTTAAATTTTGTTCAAAATAAATAAATACCAAAAAAAAATAAATGAAAAGGCATTTGAATATTGAAAAAAAATTAATAAACATATAATAATAATTATTACAATTAATTATTTTGTTAAAATACTTTTTAAAAATAATAAATAAATTAAAAATTTATTTTTTTTTATTTACATAAACATATTTCCATATTTAATATCTTTTTAAGAATAAAAATTATTTATCACTATTTTCTAATAAAGGTCATTTAAAATATATATAAAAAAAAACATATATACGACAATGAACAGAAAATATGTGATTACATTCTCATTTATATCGATTTCACAGCAAGGCCAAAGATTTAAAATATTTATTTTATAATATGTTAATGATTTAAATATTAAAAATAATAATAAAAACTATTTTTATTAAAACCATTGTTCATTTTTATTTGACACAAAGACCTCAAAAATGTAGTAAAAATATCTGATGAAAAAAACGCGTGTTAATAATTTGGTCTTACCTAATCTATGAGAAATTCGTAATGAATTGTTTTCAGGATTATAAAACGTTAAAATTTCATGCTTCGTTTCTTGAACAAGTACATTTAACCATACCGATAAATTTGTACCAATCATGTGCATTAATCCAAATCGAGCTGTTATTTTATGTTTATAGACTTTCATTTGCTGAAATAAATATATAAAATGTTATCTATGATATAATTTTAATTATTAAATATAAATGAAAATATATTAAAACAATACATTACCTCATTGTTTAAAAATATGAAATACATTTGAATGAAGGTAAAGGCCATCCTGGTGGCAGGAGTTAAAGCTAGCAAAACGTTGTGGCATTTGGTGTTTGTTTCAAGCTCAAAGTATTGTCCAAATTCTAATCCAGAATAAATCATACTGCCTATTCCGAATGCTGTAATCAAATATTTTTGTTGGAACTAAATCTTATTCTAAATGGTTAAATGAACTTAAACAACATTTTTTTTTTTGTTATTACTGTAGATAACGTGTATACACTTTAAAAGTTAACATTTTGATACTAAAACATTCTTTTAAATTGTATTTAAAATAAATAAATACCAAAAAATATAAAGGCATTTGAATATTCGAAAAAATTAATAATCATATAATAAAGAACAGGTAAATAAATATACAATAAAAATGTAATACTAATTACTCAAATTAATAATTTTGTCAATATACTTTTTAAAATGAATAAATAAACAAATTTATTTTTTTTATTTACATAAACATTTCCAGATTTAATGCCTTTTTAAGCATATGATTTATATATATATATATATATATATATATATATATATATGTGTGTGTGTGTGTGTGTGTGTGTGTATTTGTGTGTTTGTGAGAGAGACTATGGATAAATTTTTGAATTTAATTTATTTTGAAACTTTACAAAAGGAAATGTAATATATGGAGATGAAAATTGTAATATTAATACACCGAATAAAAAATTATATATGTTTACCTAAAACTGTAGCATTAAAAAATATTTATTAAGCTATCATAAATTCTAATCAAATAAAGATATTAATATTATAATGAATAAAAAAGTAAAAAATCAATACAAATACAGTATATCTCTCCGTACTATTCAATCAAACCTAAACTATACGTTTCTAGATTTATAAAATATGTTCATATACATGCACGCAAACAATAAAAGCAATTATTTTATCCAGAAACGAAATAAATATTTTATTATTTTAATACCATGTTAGCTATTGATGTGAAAGCATAATTATATATTTATATGAAATACAGTACCCTTTCTGTTACATGCACTGGTATATTTTCCTACAGAATATTTTATTTGGTTTTCGAATTGGAACAAATAAAATTATATTAAATGAATTACACAATTAACGTTATTAGTAAAAAATAGTAAACTTTTTTATGCTATTAAGTTTTTAATACGTTCAAAACATAATGAAGTATATTTTGATCATTATTTATAATGAATATCAATAGAATTAGTTACATGTTTTTCCTTGTATATATATATATATATATATATATATATATATATACATATACATATATATATATATATATATATGAAAATTTCACTACAAGAAGAACATGTAATACTGAAGTTGTTGTGTAAAGTAAAAGAGTACACTATTTGTTGTTTTGATGGAAACATCTAATTCAAAATATAAAATGATTAAATTTAATAATTCGATGTACTTAGTAATTAACATTCTACTTCAGATAAGTAAAAATTACAATTATTATTGACTCGTTCATAAATTAAATTGTTATATACGTTCAATGCTATATATGCTAAACAGTAAGTAAGAAAATATTTTATATATGAAAATATCAGCAATTATTAATGAAATATATTCATACTTACCGACAGCTCCCATACGAAGATAAAAGCTTCCGTAATGATACTGTCTGGGCGGTACATTGTATGAACTCCTTCTTGACGCACCTCTGTACCTACTGTTTTCAACTCCAACAGAATTGGAACTGTTTGAATCTGTCTGTTTACTTGTTTCACCTGTATCAGATTCTTCGCCACTATCTGATAAAGACAAGTCACGCGATTTTCGATTGTCTGTTAAATTCGTTTTTGTTAATTTTTTTTCATTCTGAATATTTTTGAACATGTTTATATATATATATATATATATATATATATATATATATATATATACGTATGTATATGTGTAAACTCTTTCTATCGAGTAGTAAATTGTTAGGATGACAATAATGATGTTAAATATTTTAAAATTAAATTATTATCATTTTTATTTATAAAGTACAAATTATTTAAATTATTATTAATCTCGTAAATATTAACTTTTATTAAATTAATCATGTATTTTTAGTTAAATCAATTAAATTTTAAGAACAAAATTACAATGAACATATCAGACGGTTCCCTTTCTTTGTTTTGTGAAAATACTTTCTATGTAAACAGAAAAGTTAATCAATATAATTGTATTATCTGAAGCAGAGAATGGCTAAATGAATTCTACGAAAGATAATATCTCGATGAATTCATAGATTAATTATAGTCTCTGCAATGAAAAAGGCCTTTTAGATTATCAGTTATACTTTAACTCTAAATCATTAGCTTGTTTAGCGTTATTTATAATATATTATTAACTGCGATACACTGACTTATTCATAAAAAATTCTAATTGAAATTGAAAGGGATAATTATCAAAACAAAATTCCAAGAGAAAACGAAAGAAATTTAACTGACCCACAATTTTGATTTCTTGTACAGAAACTATATAGTAATAATTATAATTAAATTAATACTGTACGTTTCTATACAAGTGATTACCCCGTTAATACGTTGCACTGGTGGATTTTGTTCTTTTAGATCATCTCAGTGTCTTATCCTCCGCTATTATTTTCGGCACGTGTAACATTTTCAGGTAAATATTAGAAAGTACATATGCATATGTTACATGTTAGAGACTGTAACATCTACCTGAGAATCTAACATTTCTGCCGACAACTTATATTTTGTTAAACATACACTAAAAATAATATAACTTATAATAACTATACATTTTTAATATTAATTATGTTAAATGAGTAAATACCACATTTTAGATACAAATATATATATATATATATATATATATATATATATATCAGATAACAATGTTTAAGAAAACTCAAATACTAATATTAATTTCCTTTATATTTAGAATATTTCATGTTATTTTTATAAAAGAAGATGAAATTATAATAAACGCCTTACTAAACAGGTATTGTAGATTTCATTAACACAAAAATTCTTATTTTGCACAGCGTGTTCTTACTTTTCTATTCTATCTCATATTCCTATTCTTTGAAACCGTGTTAAGTTTTTTTCTATCAATAAAATTAAAAAGGTAATAAACAAAAAATATTAATTTTTAAGTCTTAAACAATTAATGTTTCGTTTTTATAAATTTATTAAAAAATGTTTGTATTTAATTATGTTTTTAGTATATATTTTATAGATAAAATTATTTAAAAATAATATTAAATTCGTGTGTTATTTTTTATTTATATTTTTTTATAATACTGCCAAAGTCGTTAGATTGACATTCATGTTCCGCTTTGAATTTTCTCTTGATTTGTTGATTTAATATGTAATATATATATATATATATATATATATATATATATATATATATATATACATATTCAGGTATATTTCATTCACCTTTTATTAAATATAAACACGTGTAAGGAAAGTATCATAAACAGAATGAATTTGCGAAAATGAAGCTATTCATTACTTACTTTCATCTCTTCGTGCTTCCTTTTTACCTCCGAGAAGCATAGCATACATGTACAAAAGAAACAGCATACTCCCGATGTACAGATAAAGATAGAACCACTGTAAAATTAAAATACATCATTAATTACTGTCATTGTAAGACATTAACAAAAATGTGCTGTGAATACAAATGTTTCTTTCATAAAACAGAATTATATGTATAATATTATATTTTTCATTAAGAGAAAATAACAAAAGTGGTCTTTTATTTTAAGAATATGCAGTAAAGTAGATATAATTATATTAGTATGTTGTTCTTTAATTTATATTTATATTGTTGTATTTTAAACAACATTATCGAAAATTATTTTCAACAATTATGAAAATATCTCTAAGTTCAAAACCTCATTTATAAAGTAAACTTTACGGTCGAATTTCGTCATTAATACTTTGAGTATACTGCGAGCGTATATTGGCTATATATAACTCAATTGTACATTTGTTTGCGAAAACAAGTAACGTTACAGAGAAGATAAAGGGTAGCTGTAAAACAATCACGTAATTTAAAATAATTGTTATTCTCTCACAATCAACCTTATTTCATTGCAATACTGTACGTGGGTGTATGAAACATTTCATTTCCGTAGGTATTTCAAACATTTTCGAATCGTATTTGGATTAGTAGAATATATTCATATTCGTTTATAGTATAATAATAATTTGTAGAATCATTAATCCTTGTCGACGAAAATTAAATTTAAACACACACTGAAGCACTGATTTTCAACCGTTGCTTAAACGAATAATGATTTTCTACAACCGTGTTTGAAATAATCTGTACGGGGAATAATTCAGCAAAAGTGCTACAGTTTAACAACCCTTGGTTAAAAGTGACACAATTAATGTGTTTTTGGTTAATATTTTGTGTTTTACATAATATTATAGCTATGAGTACCTTTCATTGTTGTAATTAATGTATAAAAATTGATTGAATTTATTTGTTAATATTTTATTTTTGAAATGCAAAGATCAAATATTATTTTCAAAGTAGAAGCTGAATCATTTTTTAATTATTAAGTGAATTAATAAAACTCTTGATAAATGAATGAATATTTTTCATGTTAAATCCTATTATTTTTAGGCAGGAATAAAAAATACGCTGTGAAAATTTTTTTCAATAATTACGTTTATATCGATTCAGTAAATATTTTTTTATATCTTGTATATGTTTTTTACATACTTTTAATTCACATCTAGACATCTACTGTCTTTATAAGTCAATATTAATTATGATGCATTAGTTTAATATGATAATAGTGTCGTGAAATTAATTAACTTATTTATAATGCAATCACTTTAAATTAAGAAAAGATTTTATAGAGTTGTTATGAAAATAAATTATAATATAATAATCATTAACTTTTCTTTAAATATTATTATATGCTTACTAAAAATTTATGTTCAGACTCCAACATATTTTTAATATTCTCTTATGATTATCATGTTATAAATATAAACAATAATTATCATAGTGATTAATTCTTGTTATATACATATTTAATATATATATATATATATATATATATATATATATACATCTTGAAACTCATTTTGTATTCAGGTATTATTTTTTGTATTAAAGATAATAATTGCCTATATATTTTAGTTGTCAGTCGTGATAATAATCTGAATTTAATAAATATTTATATACAGTAATGTACACATTAAAAATTATTGAAAAAAATGTTTTACTAAAGGCGATAAACATGTTGTCAGTAAAGCAAACTATTATTAAAATATTAAATTACAATACATAGTTTCTGAAATTAAATTGTCTGTATAATTCATGACAGATGAAATAGACGATAAAAATTAATGCTGATTTTTGACGAGGTTTATAATTTTCTATTTAGATTAGCATCGGTTCTTGTTAAAGAAACTTATAATTAAAAATATTTTTATTCAAATTAGTTTCCAATTATACTTTTTAATATAAAATATGATGACGTTATGCATTACGACTGAAGCTCTTGGTCAAAAATATATTGATATATTTTATTAGTTTCTTGTTAAAAAAATCATTTTATGAATTCTAGTTGTTTATATTTTGAATAAGTGTAGAAATCAATGCTTTTTTATGTATAAACTAGTCAGGACCAAAATATTAATAAAATTTTTATTCTCCTTCATTAAACCAAAACGTTTTTGCTTATAGTATTATTCTGTATTAACTTTGAATTTTAAAGAAAGAAATTTATTTTTTATATAAATTAGTAACCATAGTAAATCTTATTTAAGAGTATGAAGTAAACTAATATACTGTTTTTAGTTATTATTTAAACTGTTTATTTTTCTTTCAATTTTACATACATCCCAATTATAATTATTCATTACAGACTTAATAATTTAAAACCACAAAATAAAATCTTATTATTTAATAAGAGGTTTAAATTAATGAATGAATTAAATAAATTCTAAATTAATTTACACACACATGCATATATATATATATAATTTAATTTTTATTGAAAGATTATATAAAAACATTATTTTAATTTAAGAAATTTAAATATATATTTATTATGATGTAAACAATTTTATTTTTTGTATAGTATTTTTTGTAAATTTCAAGTATAATAAAACAAAAATATATTTTTTGCTTCACTTTCGGGCTGAAAAATTGTAAAAATAATACAAGATATGAATTTTTATATTTGAAAAAATCAATAATCGGAAAATTCATTTTGCCTGAAAAATATTTTCATCAAAATTGTTTTGTTACCGACCGTATTTTGATATTACATTAGGGTTTACATTACCGACCCTTGTGTTACATTTTTATTGATCCATGTTCAATTTTTCAATATTAAAACGCACAGCGGTAAATAAAACTTATCATGAAAAAATCCCTAGTTCACTGATTCGTTGCATGTTTAGCAAATAATATTTTTCATTTAATTTATTATTACATAAATGTTATCATAATTATCTCTAAAGTTGTTAACAAACACACTCATGTCTCATTATTTATGTATGCAGATATGTTAGAATTATTTAATGAGAAACGTGAAGTACGATATGAATTTTTTTCTCCAAATTAAAAAAAAGTTTAACACTAAATAATTATATTTAAACATATTTTTGTGTTATTCTTTTTGATTACATTTTACTGCATAAATACCACAAATTCCTAAATAAATAATAAAAAAACAACGCTTTTTAAATAATCTGTTACTATTTATAGAATAAAAACATGTTTTTACAACTGCGGCAAAGATAAACGATGAACTGTATTTAAAATTAGTATTTTTCTTCCAGCTTTTTTTTAACCTCTAATATTTCTATATTTATTACAGATATATCAGAATATATTCAATCAAGAAAAAATAAACTAATTTTTAATATGCTATGATATGAATTGAAGAATTTATTATTTCTCGAGCTACTTTTCTTAATTGTTTTAGGCGTAAATTCTAAAACTTCTGTTTAATTCGCATAATTTTCCACTTTAAAATAAAGTATAAATGAAAGCAACATTTGCTTTTCTTTCGAAGAAGTAGTCATGATTGGTATATTCAGAAGAAAGGGGATTTAGACAAGGGAAATAAAGTATCGCATTTAAAATAATTAAAGGGGTTAGAAAACGGTGCATCTTAAACAGTATAAAGCATTGATGTTTCGACGAGTCTGAAATATAACTAAATGAAATGTTAATAAAACGACAAGAAGCAAATATTTAGATGGCTCAGAAGTCAAATATAATACCTAAATTTTAGATTTTTTTTCTATAAATATTTTAAAGTGTAAATAATTTCTCAGATGTCAAAAACACAAAGGTACTGATTAATAAAAACCCCAATAGATGATAAATAGAAAATACGCAACATAAAAATTATATTTATTATGTATATGGACATTCGCAATTATAATACTTCATTTTAATTACTTATTTCGATTCTTCTGAGCCATATATATATAAAGAACATTAATTTTTGTATCTATTTTTAAACAATATTTATTTGTATATATTTCGAACATTTTAATGTAAATAAAATTATAAATAATCTTACAATTTATATAAAACGAATTTTAATTTTTTTAAAAGTCTGTAAAAATAAATGTTATTAATAATCTTAAATTATTAAACTATTATTATTTACTGTAATTATTATTCAGATTTAATAATTTAATAAAATAAAATATTGCTAATGTATTTTCAATTTTTTGATTTTAATTGTGAAAAATTTAAAATCAATCTTAAATAATATAATGTTTTACCATTCTTTTCAAATAATTATCAAAAAGGTATACATTTTCTTGTATTGACTTAAATTTTATCTGTAACTGAACAAGTTTGATAAATAAATTACTATATAAAATCATCTCTGTTTCATAATAAACAGACAGGACAGATACGATAAATGTTTTAATTAAAATTATAAATAATTACTGAGTGAACATAAAACGTCGTTTACGCAAAGATATTTTTAACAAATATAATTTTTATATTTTTCACACGAATTTAACACAAAGACAATATTTTACACTCGTTGACATTTCTCTGAAATAGGTTCAAGTAAATATTTCCTATCCATTTATATAGAGTAACATTATTTTTCACCTTATCTAACGTCTACAAATAGCATATAGGTTAGAGGTGAAAACATTGCTGACATTTGTTATACATATTCATTCAAGGTAGGATTCTGAAACAAAGTGTTAAAGAAATTTAATCATACGATCTAAATTTTTAAATTTACATGAATTAATTTCTGCGTTCAATTATAAAAGGGTCATATATCTATGCAGTTTGTGTAAATAAACAAATTTATTTAGTCTCTTTTCAAAATTATTAAAAACACATTAATATCGTATTAAAATTTAATTATTGTGAAATATTTCATATTTATAACGGAAAATGAGAAATGTTACTTAAAAATTGGATAATAAATATACAGATCTATAATTTGTATACGTATAACAAAATAAATATATATTTTTTAATGAAAATGCACCAATCCTTATTAATCCATAAATTAGATAATAAAAAAATACTTCTAATAAGAATAATAGTCTATTTGTAAGGACAATATTTTAATTTGTATTTAGAATTTGTTTCACATTTTCAAATAATTAAATATTTAATTGAATATTATTAAAAGTAAGTATACATTCTCCAATAAGAAAAATTATTTTTGATTTAATTGTTTTGAATATGTTATCTTTAATAAGCATTATTTTATTTCCACAATTTTCAATTATTTAATGATTACGATTCTACTTTTGTGTAAAAGTATTTATGAATACTGTTTTTCTTAAATAATTGAAAACTAATTATTTAATAATTTAAAATTCAAAATTTTGATATCATATAAAATAGACTTATAGTGGCTTTTCAATACGATTGTTTTAAGTAATATAACCAAATATCCATATTTATTCATGTAAAAATATATATCAGGTTGGTAGGAAAATAACTGCGGGTTGTTTTCTAAATTCTAATCTTAATTTTTTTCAATTAAACAGTCATTTCGTTGTGTTCATGTAAATATCATTTTAAAGTAAATTTTCGGTCTGTATTTTGGTAAAATCGACTTTGCTTTTATTATTAATTTTGCTTCAAATTGGGCTATTGAATTAAAGATGGAAAAGAAATAAATAAAAGCAATTTTTTTGTATGAGTTGAAAACGGGTAGTAAAGTAGCAGAAGCTGTTCGTAAACTAAACGATGCTTTTGATATAAGTACTGTTAAGGAAGGTACGGTATTAGTAATGATGGTTACAAAAATTTTGTGCTGGAGATGACAGCCTTGAAGATGAAAAAGATCTGGAGGGTTCTTCTTCAGTTCATAATGTCCAACTGAAGGCGTTAATTGAATCAGAAACACGCTTAACAATTCGAGAGCTTACACAAAAGTTAGGTATTAGTCATCCAACAATCCTGGACCACTTACAATCACCTAAATTAAAAAAAATGTATATGAATTTGAAAGTCATAAAACGAAATTATGTTTTTACCAACCTAATAATTAACTCTACACGTTTAGAACATATAATGAGGTTATCTTAGATGAGTAAATTTCAATTCACTATAATTATTCATTTTTATAATACTTTCAAGGACATGCACTGATTCTATGTACGATAATAAGGTCCAGGGTTGTATGTTTTACAGTTTTCATTAAAAAGTAAATATTAAAAAACTTGCAGTGTTTTTTTCTATTTCATTTAAAAGTGATTCTATTAAATATTCAATTTTAGAGAAAAATCAATAAAACTATATTTTTCCAATGTCAAATGTCTGTTCAGATATTTATAGTTCCTGAAAAAATAAGTTTTTTGGAATATATTGTAAATGAATGAATCTGTGATTACAAAAAAAAATAAAAAATAGTATACAGTATTTTTTGATACGGTATTAATCTAATTGGGAATCAAAATTGTATATTTCTCATATAAAAATATTAATATAATACACAATACAGATTTTTACAGATTATTATTTCTTATTCAGCCCCTTATATATAAATTTAAAATATTGATTATAAGAAAATTATAATAGGCACACAAATGATGTATCATGGTTGTTGGTATTCAATTGGTTGTCATTAAAAGAGTAGAAAACAACGAAATATAAACTGTAATTTACTAACACAGTTTTATTAAGACTGCACTGCGTACAATCCTTTATGATTGTTTTCTTTAAACAATTGCTCATAAAATATGACATCGAATTTAAAACTCATAAATATGCAGTTATGTTAGTCATTGTAATATAAATACAATGTATATATTTTTTGTTTCACTTATGACATAAGGGAGTTTATATTTTTGTTAGAAAATTATTAAGTGTAAATGAAATTAATTAATTATAATTTGTAGAAAATTATTAACTGTGAATGAAAATAGATTTTTTTTAAAAAAAAAATTGCTGACCTTTACAAATATAGAAAAAATACATACAAACTTTACATTAATGTAATTATTTTTTTTTTAAATATACAATATTTTTAAAATTTTTTTTATATTCACATTCATTTTAAAAAAATAAGTATTTCACTTTGAGTTCTTTTAATGAGATATGTGAATTTTGAAGTTATTCATTAAATAACAGCAATTGTACTTTTCAAACGAATATCGATTTCAACTAGATCAATTTTATTTTTTTAAGTAAAATAATTAATTAAATGATGTGGCTATTAAATTGTTATAAATATTGAAAAAGTATTTTGTTACTAAATACAATAAATTAGTATAATTTTATTTATTGTATTTTTTTTCGTTCCTAATAAAAGTATATATATATATATATATATACGAATGGATAATTTATTATAAAGAAGTGTTTAGATTCCTTTTTAATGGAATGAGAGCTAGACACTGGTATTGAAATGAAAGGTAATATTAACCCATATGACATGGTCTCTAAAAAATTTACATGGAATCCAAAAGATCTTTCAATGACCTAAGCTGTTATCTGCTATATTTTATTATTTGTATAATGAAATATTTGTTATAAATTTTTATTTAATCAAAGAATTATTTGAAAAATATATTGTAATTATATCAAACTGATATATCCTCTACGGACAGGTTTATTTAAATCAATTAACATAACAAAGAACACAAAAAAATATATTTCCTACTATTTTTTCTATTCGTTTGTGAAAAACATTCTCATTCTCATTCCACCGATAATAATTAATTTTTTCCTCTATTCTTAACTGGTTTATAAATTAAAAATGGTATATTTTGCATATCAGTGGGATGAGAATATTTTTGCATATATTTCTATACTTTGCATATTGTAAATGTTACAGTTTTTTAACTTTATGTTTATTTTCTTTATATAAATTTAATGTTGTTTTTACTGTTATTTTAATTTTACATATATCAAGGAGATTTTCTTCTAAAAATAACTAGATTTTGATTTTATCATACATTCGGATAATTAAGTTTTTCTATTTTTAAATCTCAGTTATACGTATTGTTTTTATGGTTTATTGATATTAATTGGCAAGTACATAAATAATTATTCTAGTACATAATGCAAAAATGAACTGGATATCTGTGCTCACTAATTGAACACACGATCAATAAAATCCTACCGCCAAAATTTGGTGAATAACCACAACGAGTGTAGTTAATACGTCTCACGAGAGTTAATACATTGACCGTGCAACACATAAAAAGCGCGTGTGTGTAATGCGCTGTGCAAAATATATAACGGCACTGGGCCAGGTTGTAATATTTTAGAGGCGCTGAAACAGAACGTTGCACCGTTTTACTGAAACTGAACGCACGGAGTTTCACCCTTCAACTCACAGCTACTCAACGGTTTGCTGCTATATACACGTAATGTTATATCGATCATTTCGCTCATATCGCATACATATAGGGCTTGTGATGTGGTGTGATGGTATGCAGTAGGTACAATAAAAGTCGATGGTGGAGAATTATATTGAGAGACAATTTATTTATTACACTTTCTTCAGTTTCTTTTTCTTATGAAATCATATGTTATAGATAAAATAAATAAGTGAATATGAAGCAATATAAACTTTAAAAAAACCATTGAACATTTTATAACATTTTTTTTTATTTCTTATTTGCTTATAAAACAATATAGCTCACTGTTAATATTTAACATTCATAACGTAAAAAAGTTGAGTAAAATAAAAATATAATAGGCTAGTACTACTTTCCTATGTACTGTTTGTTTATAACGGCACATTATTTTGAACACAAAAAGTTTGTGATTTTTTTATGACTTTTTTACAATATGGTATTCTGTAAATTGCTTCAATAATACATAAAACATTTTAAAATACATTTTTATTCTATTAGTTATTTCATTTACTTTGATCACTTATAACAATTTTAAGATTGAACACATTAAATTAACATTTAAATCTTTTACAAATTGTGAACCAAAATGATGAACATATGAAACAAAAGATTAAATTTTTGTTTTACATCTATCGAAAATGGAAATCGAAAACTTATTTTTAGGAAAGCACATGAAAAAATTATCTCTAAATATTAATATAAATAAGTTCAATTAAAAATATTTACGAAATTCATCTTTTATTTCTTTGACACGTTTTGATGAATTCTAAATAAGATTTATTACTCTTTGGCATTATAGTTCTCTTTTATTATATTTTATATTTCTTCTCTTTTATTGCAATTAAATAAATATAAATTAAGAAAAAGATAAATGTAATGGTCGCTTTTACTTTTTGATACACTAAATATATTTAGTATGACTATTCTGCTAATTTCATTAATTAAAAAAATATAATACTTCCTAACTAATTCTTCCTACTAGAAAAGATATTTTAAAATATGAAACTGAAGCTATATTTCCATGTATATAATTGTATTTATGCACGTATTTTAGTGTTGTATGTGTGAATGTCTATTTTATTATATTTTTTTTAAAAAATATATTTTATTTAATAAAATTATATAAATTTAATTGGCAATAAATTAATGTATATATATATATATACACAAACTTTGAAATATTAAGAGATAAATAAAGGTGAAAACATTAAAAGAACGATTAATTACAGGGGTGTAATAATATTAAAATGATATGCTTCTTATCTTCAAATTCTCCATAAGTAACAATATTATACATTACATCGCCAAATAACCAGATCACTATAAAATACAGTAACGATAACACTTGAGTCGTGAATGTTGAACTGATTGGTCTATTGTGTGTGCTGGTGTAAGTGCGTTTCGAATGTATGTGTGTATACGACATGAGCAAGGTTACGTAACGAGAGTTATGTTTTTACGTACCTCGTAGAACGACGGTGGGATGTAGGTGGATATTACTTCCGCCATCGGAAACGCGGTTCCCATGACGACCAGCAGCTTGCCGTACAGTGCTGACAACGTCGTTGCTAAAGCGTCGCTGCAACATGACCAAACATGTAAGGGCGATATAATAAACGATGCTGTTAAAGCTCAATGGTAATAATCATAAAATAATTATGGTTATAATAAAGTCATCACAATAGGGGAAAGACATTATGATTTTCCTATAGATAATTACTGCGATTTTATTTATATATTTTTCATTTTAAAAGCTTTTGCACTTCAAAAAGATTTATGTTATTTGTTTTTAATATTATCCGATATATATATATATATATATATATATATATAACGATAAAAGAGAAAGATGCAGACAGTATGTTTTCCTAAATATACTAATTAATTTTCCACTATTTTGTTACACTTTTACTATTAAAACAATTTATATTTTTCAATCAAAAAATGTTTTCTAAAAATATACATTATACAATTACTGCAATTTTGTAGAAATAATTTGTGTTCAATCATAGAAAATAAAAATATTTATATCGTAAATATAATAAATTTAATAATTTTATAGTTTTATAAACAGAGCGTTTCTACTATTCTACTAAAAAAATATATTTTTTGATATTTTAATTGTCAAAATTATTTTCACAGCTTCTATCTTTTTATTTTTATTACAAATACGTTCCAACAACTATTTGATTCAAAAATTACTAATTATAAAACAAATTAGTATGTAAGGCAATTGATTATTACATTCAATTTGAATAAAAATATCATTAATCCGTTAACTAATAAAGGAAAAGAGTACTAAAGACAACATAACATTGTTTTTAATAAAATTAAATACTTTACATATCTTCAATTTATAAATTTACTTTTTGAACTTAACTAAATCAATCTATGAAATATAATACAACAAATGTGAAGTATTTCAAATTACCCTACTTTTAAATTATTCGCCCGTGTTGAACAATAATTACAATGTTCATTTGACAAAGAAATCCCATTTATTTTGCAAAGCGTGTATTCCAAATATGACAAAATTTACGAAAACAATTTCTCGCATGGCCGAGTTCAACAAACTGCAATTTATATTCGATAATTAGACCTATGGCAAAATAATCGGTCAGTGTCATGGTCTGAGAAATAAGTACTAATTAACAATTTCCCCTATAAATATAAGGGATGTGGTTCAAAGAGTGAATATAAGCTATATAAATATTTTACATTTAACCTAGACAAGCATCTATATATATATATATATATATATATATATATATATATATATATATATATATATATATATGAAAATAGAGTCTATGACTGAAAATATTCTTTATATTTAACTGATATTACTCGTGTATTTGAGGAATATTTCATAAAAGTGTACTAAATATCGATTTAACTTACTCCACTAATACTTTAAGTTCTAGTATAATGTAATTTTAATATAGTGCTTCAAGGAGGTATCAATTGTAGTAGTAATTTAGAGAATATGAATTATGTTTAAAAATGCATTAGACACAATGGATGCAATAATAAATATGTTCCATTAAATTAAAATATATGCGATTTTTCAAAAAATTATCTACTATATAAAGGTTTTTCAAACATGATAAACATTTTTTTGTGGGAAGAATTCGATGATATTGATTTGGAGAACATGTGGTTCCAGCAGGATGGGGAAGCAAGTCACACAGTTGGAGTGAAATAATTGATTTATTGAGGACGAAATTTTCTGGTCGTATTATTACCAGAAATGGAGACATTAATTGGCCACCGAGATCCTGAGATTTAATACCATTGGACTACTTTACTTGAGGTCACGTTAAAGAACAAGTGTACGCAAATAATTCTAAAACAATTTCCCATCTAAAAGATGAAATCCGAACAGTAACTGGTGAAATAGAGTTGTGTAGGGATGTTATTGACAATTTTAACAAAAGAATGGTTACTAGTAAGAAACCACGCGGGAATGACTTACACAATATTATTTTTCATTTGTAAATGGCGTACCCTCAACTATTATTTATAATAAAAAAACATGAAATTTCAGTGCAAATTCTGTGTTTTATTTCAAATTAAGAAAATGCGTCCTTATTGGAATACCTGTATGTATATATATATATATATATATATATATATATATATATATATATATATATATATATATATGTATATATATACATGTGTGTGTATATATATATATATACGTATGTATGTATTTGTATGATTAAATTACAAAAACTAACAAATGTTGATAATATATTAAAAGAATCCTCCTCTAAACACAACACAAGTATTGGACACAATGAATATAACATCAAGAATAAGATATATTTAAGGTATAATTCGTCAGAATGATTGATGATATACTACTTGTAATCAAAAAGATATTACAAATATTAACGACAAAAATAATATCGATTTCCACTTGTATCAATACGTATCAGTAAATTTCAATATTATAGAATAAGTATTATTTATATAAATAATATATATATATATATATACATATACAGGATGTTTGAATTTAGGATTTCATATGAAAGTATTAAAAAGAAACGAAAAATGAAAAAGACATGTATTTTTTTCATTTTACGTTTTTTTTAATACTTTCACGTGGAAGTCTAAATTGAATCAGCTATATATACTTACAAATCTATAATAAATAAATATAAATTATATATTTATTTTAAGTACTTTTGTTACCTTAGATCATTTTTCAAATAGAATAATGATTTCATTTTTTATAGTTATGACGTATTCAAATCAGTTTGTGTTTTTTCTAGAATTTATATCTGATGTTGAGAACAATTGGCATGAACAACAATTAATATGTATATAATAATTATTTTTTTTATTTAAGTACTATATTTCAATCCTTTTTTTATAAAACAGTACTATATAAAGTGTACATTTATCAATCAATACATTTTAAACAAAAAAATCAATGTTTAAAGTTATCAGTAATGTTCAATTTTAATTAATGATGCATACGGAATTTCATATAAAATCTGAAATTAATGACACAGTAGGATTGAACAGATAAAACGAGGGTGCGAACGTAAAACCTATTGTATTCTGCTCTACTATTGGATAACCATAAAAAACAATCAATAAAACCAATGTCATTACAACAAAGTATGAAAAATGGTCAGATGTTGCCGTAACAATTAATTTTCGGAAAATCAGTGGAAAAACTTTTCCATTCTAGATAAAAGATATAAATTGGTTATCTTCGCACTGTACATCCGCCGTAAATTTAATTGAATGTTATTGTTTTTGGATTACAATGACCATTTTACAAAATTTGATTTAGGAGATGTAAACACACATGTGTTCAAACATACATACATACACACACACACACACACATATATATATATATATATAATATAGATATGTCGGTATGTATATGTACACATAGAATTATGTAAAGAGGCCGTATCGTAAAAAAGTATGAATTATGGCTGCGTAAAAATATACATTTTTATCGTATAAGACCCTCGGAGATAAAAATGCAAAAGGGGATGCGCTTGCAGTAAGTATTTTTACCATATTCGTGCTCTGTAAATAAGGTGGGGATTATATAGAGTTTTGACATTAGAAGAAACTTTTTGAATTTATTGCGTACGGATATTGAACTTTGAATAACTTAAATAGTATTGATAAATAAATTGAAAAATACGAATACGATTGATTAAATGTTATAATTAATGAAGAAACATGTAAAGTTGATTTTATAATAATGTAAATTAGTGGACAATTTTTATCAGATTATTAATAGACTTGAAGACATTTAGAATTGATTACTTAATTTGTTTTTTATAATATTATCTTTATTTTAATGTGATTCATGCATTTGATTCTTATTGATACTTGATACTTATAAAATGAAAGAATCAAAATATAAAATTTAGCTTGTCCTACTTCAATCGATTTACTTATGTGTTTTTTTTTTGTAATTTTTAAATCCCGGTCAGTCGAAAGGAATTTTGTTAATAACAATAATAATAGTAATGTGTAATAATAAATTTAAATTCTGTTTCATTAGAATAAAAAAAAAATAATAAAAAAAGTAATATAATAAAATAATAAAGCAAATTATAAATTTACAATTTTTATATACTACTTTAAATTGTTCTCCAACATAGTCGATATTATAATAAATTAATGCACTGTACGAAACAGTAATTAAATGTATATTAATTAAATTGTCTATTAATTAAGTTTATCAAAGCATTAAAGAGAATATAACGGAAATATTTGTAGATGAAATAAAAGTAATATAAAATATAAAAAAGTATAATATGTTTATTATTAAATATAAACAGAAAATAATATTACGGATGATTAAATTTAGGCTTCCACATGGAAGTATTAAAAAGGGGTGCAGGGGTTACGAAAATCCATGATATTTTTTATTTAGTATTTTAGTTCAATTTAATACTAAATTAGGGGACAACACACGTTTTCATTTTTGGGTTTTATTTAATACTTATGTGGAAGCCTAAGTTGAATCACCCTATATTTGTCACTACATAGATTTTTAGAAAATAAAAATCAATTAATTAGTACATAAACAAGTCTAGGAATTGAATATAATTTATGGATTTTTTCTTATTTTTATATATTCTCGTGACGATATAACAATGTTGAATTAAAAAGAAAATATATCAATAAGAATGCGTTTAAGTTGTATGTATTAACTATCATTTTTTTAAAAAAAAGAAAATAAAATAGAAATAAAAAGTATGAATATAAGGTACATAGAAATATAATTATATGTGGACTGTTCGCATATTAATATTCGTACAACTATTTAGTCGTTCTTTTAACTTCTTTCATACGTCCGGAAATACTGATCTCTAAATAAATTTGTAAGGTCATCTATTGTAATATGTTAAGCTTTCTTTTGATTGTGTTTTTAAGCTTGACACTAGTGTTATTCTGTTACTTTGTTGCCAGTCATTCATAAACAGAACAAAGATGTATATCTGTCGCACTGTCTTGTCTCAATTCATCTTGTTCTTTAATCTTTTATTGACATTAAGGATGTTATCATATTTTGTATACCCATTTGTAATGCAGATTAAATATTCTATAAATTGATTTATGCATTTATTGTATAACTTAAACTGATGAATCTAAAAGGTCATATAAGTTATGTCGACAAAAAATAAGTTATCAAACAAGTTAGACCGAAAATAGTTAAAATTCATTTTTCTGCAAATAATTTCTCTTACAAAAAGAGAAATTATTAAAAATTACAAAATTATAATTCAATAAACATTTTTGTGATTTTTGTTTTATATTTTACAATTATATATATATATATATATATATATATATATATATATACAACATCTTAAATATGACCATCGTTATCATTATTATCATCTTTATAAGTCTTTCTATATTAATCCGAATGCAGAAACCTCTAGTACACCGAATATTGGAGGTTTTTGTCACTGAAACACTACTGTTGTCCTGTAACTTGGTATTGAGTGAAAGTCTACTAAATATAAATATAATCATACAAGTGATTGAATATTCAATAAAAGTTATTTTTATGTTATACAGACACACTTATTAATAAAGGATTATTTCTAATTAGTGGCCACAAAATATTTTTTTCCTATTTTATCTTTTGTATATTTATATATTTCAATATATATATATATATACGTAATTTTAACCAATATTCTATAATTGTATGCAATATATGTTTTTAATTTGATTCACTTTTTTATATGAAATTTTAATCATAAATCAAGCAATATTATTTCAATAACATTTGAAACCGACTTATTAACGTAATTAAAAGAAAATTTGTGTCATCAGTATCCACACGGATCACATATAATTATGGTTATATACTCGACAGACAGCCACATGTAATTAGCGTCAAGCTGTTAAACCTCTTCGGGTACAAACTTTGATGTTGTTAAGGATTAGTCTTCCTTTCCAACTATGCCAGTAAATGAGAATTTATTGCAGTGGTGTCGAAGTGGAAAAAACTAGCGAGGTACACTTTTTTATATTAAAATTCATTATTTACAAATTGTTATTTTAAGAAAAGGTTGTAAATAATACAACAATTTTACATATAAAAATAGAAGACGAAAAGATACTATCCAAAGTATAAATAATAGAAGTAAGATCTACAGATATAATAATCGATAATATTTAATAATAATCTATTCTTTTAAATTATTACCTAATCTTGTTTACTACATTAAAAATTTAATAAAATAAAATAAAATTTATTATAAGTAAAGAATAAAAAAAATATAATGTCTGGGTAAAAACTTATGCTTCTCCTATTTTTTTTTAATATTTTAAACTAATTTTAAATGCCTTTCATTTCTGAAACAACCAGTTGAGCTTCAAGTTACAAAAGTATATTATTAATAAAATTAATTATTAATATATTACAAAAATGTTAATTATTATATTTTCTGTGAATAAAAGTAATTTACACTGTATTCATCTTAGCCAATAAAAAGATAAATAATTCTTTAAAACTAAGGTCTCAAAAACAAAACAGATTTTTTAAATGTACATATACACTATATACTAATATTTTAAAATAAGGAAAGCACATAGAAAATCAGGGTATAATAAAATTTAAGAAGAATCAAACAGTTTTAGGGAATAAAAAGTTGTAGATGAAAGTAAATTAATTTTCGTAACAAATATAAATATATAAATATACATATATATATATATATATATATATATATATATATATACATACATATATATGTATTTACATGATGTTAAATAAAAAATCATTAATTTCTATACTTCAAGTTATATATATATATATATATATATATATACACACACATCTATACATACATTTTTCACTTCTTTCTTTGTATACCATTTTGTAAAAAATAACTCATGAATTCTTAAAATAGATAGCTGTAATTTTTCTTCAAAATTTCATTAAAGTCCATACCGATTTTTTTTACTTACTTTTAAATTTTTAACTTTTATGCTAAAGAGAGAACATTTCTCTACTTGTCAAGTTCAATTATTTACTTGAAATGGATAAAAACTTTCATCCTATAAAACCGTATATCATTATCAGTCTATAGTGAATATTCATCTTCTGGCTCTCTCTACATACATCTTTAGATATATACGCACAAATATACTTATATTGATTTTTATATGAATTTACCTCCATCAAAAACTTATAATACGGCTTTGTACTCTCAAATTCAAGAGATTCACATTTCGGGTCTGTGCTTTTCTAGGAGAATTAGTGCATTCTCAGTGGGATTTGTTTGATTGTTTGACACGTATTAAAAGGATTAGACAGACAATAGAATTATTTGCTTGGATGGACAACTAAGAGCTAATTATATAATCAATACTGAATGGTATAGATTAAAATATAACAATAGAGATATAATAAAGGTACACTTAATGAACTTTATAAAGATAAATAAATTTTACTGTTTGAGATAATAAAATAAATTAATGATTTATAAATTTAGCAATGAACTGAAGCTATTGCAATTGAACTTTATTACAACTATTAACATCATTTTAAGATGTACCCTCCACACACACATATATATATATATATATATATATATATATATAATGCATGTGTATGACTAAAATGGCAAAATGACTAATTGAAATCAATTTATTTACACTTATTTAGGAAAATTATAATAAAATAAGTAGATAAATTTTCAGTAAATCGAATATCCTTATTTTCATATTAAAAAGATAAGTTCCCGATTTTTATTCACATACAGAAGTACATACATACAAAATAAAAATATTTTTGCTTAAAATAAAAAGTTGAGAGCTTGATTTATTACTATATATTCTCATTACAAGATTCGATATAAAAAAGTTAATTACTACAAAACTATTAACATTACGAGCCTTTAGTTTTCGTGTTATTCAATAATGGCAAAATATTAACAATAAATAAATTAGGTTGCAGGTTTTTAATAATCTGTGATAATATTAATTTGATAAAATGTGAATATTTAACAATATCGTGTAAAAATTTGCAGAATAATAAAACAATCCTTATCTTATTCGTAGCAGATGCATGTAGTTCGAGATTAAATTAATTCGAGCGCATTTAATATGCAACGATTCTCCGGCAAAGTAATGGTGTCTGTATTCTACAGATCAGTGAAGCAAACGCTAATCTATAAACGTAATTTATTATTAGGAGTTTGCATTGAAAGCCGCTTTTTTGAGCATTTATTTCAATAATAAAATATGTGAATACATTAGTAAAAGTATTTTCCTTCGAAAAGTAGGTAAAAGTTATGACTTTTTTCAATTTTCTGGCAGAAGTTGAATTCCACACGAAAGAATAGTCTGTCTTTTGAGCCAATCCATTCAGCAACACAATTTTCGACTTCTCCGTAGTTATGGAAATATGTGTCTTCCAAAGTGTGTTGTATAGATCGAAATAGATGGTAATTGCTTGGGGCCAGGTCTGAAAAATATGCTGGGTGTGGAAGAATTTCCCATTCGAGCTCCATCAGCGTTTGTTTCACGGCTATAGTAACATGGATCTGAGCGTTGTCATGGAAAAGAATCACTTTTCGGTGATTTTATACAATTGATGGTCGTTTTTGCATCAAACGCTCCAATTGTTTTCGACAACATTCGGAAGTGATTGTTTCTTTCGGTTTCAACAGCTCATAATATAAGACACCCTTCATATCCCATCAAATACAGAGCATTTCTTTGTGATCGTGGATGTTTCGCTTTGGTGTCGACGTTGATGGTTGGCCAGGATCAACCCGTGATTTATAACGTTTCGAGTTGTTGAAATAGATCCAATTTTTATCGCCGGTCACGATATGCCACAAGAAACTCTTCTTTTTATGCCTTGCAAGCACAGAAATCGAGATGTTTAAACGATTAGCAATAGCACTTTCGGTCAATTCATGTGGCAGCCATTTCTATTCTTTATGGATCTTTATCATGGCTTGTAAACGTCATGAAATGCTTGATTTATCGACTTCGAGCTATTGAGCTAATTCTCTGAGCAGGGTATTCTTCCAATAAAGCTTGCAGTTGTTCATCTTCGAACTTTTTCGATTGACTTGGCCTTTTTTGTCGTGAACGTTATAATCACCACCTTTAAATCGTCGAAACCAATCTCTATATCTGTTTCCGATGGAGCAGATTCGCTATAAGTTTTCGCAAGTAATCGATGAGCTTCAGCTGCACTTTTTTCAAATCAAAGTAATGTAGAAGCACACATAGGAAAAACAACTTATTGTGTTCCATTTTAATTCGGTTATAGAAAAGCACTTGTGTAAACAAAATATGGCGTCTAATGACTTAATTTTAGTGAGAAATGTTCACACTTCAAAATGACATAAGATACATCTGTCACTGCCCACAGCATACGCACCTAGAGCTATCTACATTTGAACAGCGGCTTTCAATGCAACCTCTTATTATAACATTCCATACCGCACTAATCTGTATTATTAAAACTTATATTTGTAAAATATAAGTTGAAATCATAGTTATTAATTTAAAAAAAATATATCGATTTAAAATTTTAAAAGTCGAAATCAAATATTTTTAAATATCTAATTTTAATAATTAACTATAAACATAAGTTATTTTTTTGTATAGTTTAGTGTAGTTACTGAAAACACTGTGTAAATAAGTTATATATATATATATGTATTTAAAATATAATACATGATTCACTCGATTACTATGGAACCGACATGTTACAGAAAAAGAAAATAACGCTACATACACAATATTACAGGGCCATAAGAAATTCGTTGGTTCAGAAATAATATGAGCCTTTATTGTACTAACGATGCTAGTACAGGAAACGGCCACGCGATCCTTTCATCAGAGTCACGCTCACGATTTCTGTGGCTTTGAAACATTTCCCTGGCACAAACGCGCACACACTAATCACAAAATACAATTTATTCTCGTCGCTAGGGACGCCTGTCATATACAGAAAACTAAACGTTGAATTTGTCTTATATAGAACTGACAGGCTGTCTTTCCTTATACTTAGGTTACAATACGTGTTGCTTAATTTGATCACGTAGTTTGCAGTCTCATTTTGATAATGTTATGAAATAATTTTCAAATAAATTATAATAAAAACATGAAGAGATATTTATAATTATAAGTAAGCTTTTATTAACACATCATTCTTTATTTTGGTAATATATATATATATATATATATATATATATATATATATATATATATATATATTTGTATGTATTATTTCTGAATTTCTGTTGTTCCACAATGTAACTATAGAAACATATATTGTATTTGTTGATGTCCGTTAGTAACACATTTTATTCACAACTTTATCTACTGTCAACTATTTTAGAAATACTTATAATGCAATTCAATTTAAAATAAAATATATACACTTTTAAGTTTATTAATTAATAATTAGAAAAAATTAATAATTATGGTTGTACGATTATTATAAATTGTAACAAATAATTTCCAATCTGGGAACTAGTAATCATGTACGCACACACAGTAAAAATAACTTTATTTACTTAAATAAAACATTTCAATGAAATCTAATTGTGACAGAATAAATGAAGAATAAATAGTACGTCTTCTTTTTAGAATTAAATACAATGAGATTAAAAATAAAAAAAAACTTTACTTAATTAAAACATATTAGAGTTTTTAACTGTAAATATATTTATAAGTTCATAATGAACATACAAAAAAAAATTATTCATAGGCGAAGAAACAAAATAAAAGCACCTTAAAACAATCTAATTAGAATGAACGTAAATACCAAGATTTATTTAATGGAATATTCAAAATAATTAACATATAACATTACCAAAATTCCTAAACACATCTTTTACGTTATTCTATTTAATTAATGACCTTTTCGAAACATGCAGTCAAGGAACGATAATTTCAAACGATTCGAATTTATCTCTACACAAACAGTTTAAAATAGCTATAATAAAATTCTAACATGTTTCATTAATAGCTGATGCCGCTAATGTATTTGAAACGTTTTATATCATTTTCAAATAGTTTTTGATAATTTTTTAATCATAAGTAATATGTATAATAAAAAAAAACAATTGTTATAAGGGTACACTTATCATTAAATCATGAATAATAAATTTGGTATTTCATATATTAATATATTTGTAATTTCTTTAAAATCATAACGTAATTAATTTTATTCAGTCGTTTTATTCAGTTTTATATATTTCACTAATACACAATATTGAATAGAATATAATGATATATTTTTAAGTGTTAATTATATACATTCAAGTAAATCAAAGTATTAACTTTTAAAAAGCAATTCAGAAGATAAAACGTTTTTTTTGATTTTATAACGAGAAAGTGATCAAAATGTGTATGTGTGTATATATATATATATATATATATATATATATATATATAACACCACCACTACTTTTAAAAACATTATGAATCATTTATCAATACTGATTATAAAGTATTAAATATAAATTAAACTTTTTTATTATGAAGAGTAGAATAACATATATAGAATATAGTCATGTAATGTTTTAGTTCTAAAATTGAACTAATTATAATAGTGTTATAAAAGAAATTTATCACCAACAACTTTCGACAATTACGTTTTGGAAAGTTAAGAAACTTATTTTGATTTATTTGACAACCATGACTCTTAAAAGTTTGCTCTCTACTATGTAACTTCACGAAATATCAGTAAATTATAAAAAATAATATAGAATCACAGCAGAAAATATAATGATAAAAAAAAATTTATGTTAAAATATAAATATTAATTTTGTTGGTAAATTACTAAAAAAATGTTGTCAAAATCGAAGTGTATTAATATTTCTACTAGGAAATGCACTGTTTAGTTTATATATATATATATATATATATATATATATATATATATATGTATATATATATATATATATATATATATATATATATATTGAAATTAAACTTATGATTAACCAGTGAGGTAATTTGTTAAATATTTATTTATTATATAAAATTAGAAAATTAATATGAAGTACTTTTTCAATGATAACAATAATCATGAAAAGTCAGCCAAAACCAAATATTTATTGTAGTGTAGATGTATTTTATTATTTATTTAAAAAACATTTCAGTATTAAAAATCAGGCATATTACTTTAAACTTATTAATATTTCATTATTTCTTTTAAAATAAACTGAATAATATTTAATTTTAAATACAGTTAATACAGTTTTAGAATGAATTGACCATTTCATTCGTAATGTTATTTTCAACTAGTTTTATTTGAAATTGTATGCGTGTATTTAGTAGAGATAAATTCAAAAAACGATACTTTTACGTGTATTTATGTATTTTAATTCTAATAAGATATTATAAAATAATTTTAAAATGGAATATATATATATATATATATAAAATGAGAAATACAATATAATGAATTATTTCTAGAATTTCCACGAATTCAAACAAGTATTTCATCGTAAATCCACATTATTTTCTAAATATAAATCTCTTGTGTAAATATTGAATTGACGAGTTTTACACATAGAAATACATATTGAATAATTTTTTTTAAAGTGGAAATAATACATCCAACAAAAGAATCCATTCGACTTTATTTGAGCTACTTAATAGATTGTAGAACCTTATCGAAAAGTGAATTTGTTCACCCTTCAATGAATTCACCATTCGTACAATAACGAACACAATACTTTGAAAGTTTGAAAAGAGTGCAATAGACGAATGGGTAAGTGCAGAAAAGATAAAATCAATAAAAGATTTTCGCTCCGGGCAAGTGGAGTCTTAAAAAAAGCAATGCAAAGGTCACAAAAAATCCACTTGACTTTTTTACGTGAATATATATTGTCAACGTGTGTGTGTATGTGTATATTCTCTTGAGTGCTTTACACGGAAATGTATCATTTGAATTCTGTTCATCCTTCCGAAAAATAAGTCAAGTTGCTACAATTTATCACGACTATACATACATAGATGTACCTATATATATATATATATATATATATATATATATATATATATATATATATATATATATATATATATATACATTAGTATTAAAACTTTCATATAAATAACGATGACAGACGACAGTGCGTGTTACAGACTTAATTGTAAATTTACTTCTCATTTTATCAATATATTCCACATTTAATTACAGTTTAGAAATAGTTGTAAATATATTCAAAACTTAATGGATTATTTTAAGACGAACCTTTATTTCTAAGAAAATTAATTATAATCTAAATATGTCTAGATGTATGTATATATATATATATATATATATATATAATATACATCCATATCTATCAAATTTACTTGCATGACTATACATTTGTATTTGTTAATTTGATTTAAAAAAATAGGCAATGATGTGTAGTTTTTTTTTACAAATCATTTGATAAAATACATTTTTACTAAACGCAAAATATTTACAAAATATCTATTTAATCCTACTATATAATTGTTATTTCTAAAAAAAAACATGAAATATTTTTCTTTACTTAGAGTTCATTATTCTGTAAGACATAAAAATCAAACTATTTCTAAAAAAACTATTTCTTTACCACATTCTATATATTAAATTGTCAATAATAAGTAATGCAGATTAAAAACATTAGAACGCTATACATACAAAATAAAACCAACAATGTTTAAAAAATAAAGGTAAAACAGAAATGTCATGTTTAAAGTGTATATATTCAGTTAAAGAAATTTATAAGGAATTACTAATAATTATATATAGAGAAAAAAATGTTCAAAGCATCAAGATAAAAAAGAGAAATTGGTTATAAAAAAACCGTTATTTATAAGAAATGTATGGAAAGAAAATATATATAGGTTTTTATTTAGTGTTTCCAGGAATAAATTCATACTTTTCTCTAAATCTCTTGTTAGCAAAAAGTTCCTATTTCACAATTAAGTAAATGCTTTTATCAATGTTATATATTTAAGAAATCATATTACAATTAGGTTAGTATTATAGACTTTTATAAGATATAATTATTTCTATATTTAAATAAATCACATTCCATTCTACAAATTTCTTTTTCATACACTAGCAAATGATTCATGTTGATGTTAAATTTATTTCTATAGAATAATATCTAAATTTAGTAAGCAATGATGTAAAATAATAAAATGTATAAATATACCAAGTAAAATTTATATAAAACTAATAAAATTTAAAAAGTATTAAGATTTATCTGTCTAAAAATACACGCTGTTAATATCTATGCGTCTATTGTAAGGTATACTATGTTTTTAAATACACTGATTACTTCATTTTAATTCAAAATTAAGAAAAAGTTAAAGCTAGTGTATTTCTTTTTAATGATAAAAAAATACAACAAATATTATATAGAGCAAAAATTATGTATTAACAATGAGCAAATAAAGGATAAGAATAGACTTATTTATATTTTAACTTGATTTATGAGAAAAACATTCAAAAAATGTCATTCTTTAAAAAATAATGAATTTATTTGTTAAAGATTAAAAATTTTACAATTTTTATATACGTTTAAGAAAACCTACTACACAAATAAAGATTTTAATTTAAACTTAATTCAGATGAAAATAATAAAATTTGATTTCATAACCTAAACCTATCGAATAATTTTTCTTACAACTTTTTCCGTGGATATCAAATAGATTTATTTAAAAAATAATATCTTAATTTAAATTTTATAATATTATTACGTCAATAAGTTTATAATAATTATTCAAATTATCCTATTTGTATTATTATATAATGAAGAAGATTTACTGCAAGCGGCGTTTAGAGAATAAATATCATTTATCGTGACAATTTTTATTTATCCTTATCTGAGCAAATGAAAAATCTGGAGAAACTTATTTACTAAACATGCGTAATGCATGCCGCGTGACGCATCACATATAAAACGACCCTTATATCAAAAAAAGCTAGTGCTCACTTACGCGCCGAGTTGTCGCCATTCTGTCTGTCTTTCAACGCGTGATGGTCTGCGCAAAGCCGGAAGCTGCGACTGAGAGTAACCATGGTAGTTGAGGGGTGCAAGAGCTAGAGGGCCTGGTTGTTGCATCCCGCCCGAATGTCTGCTAGCAGAATGTCTGTAAAAGCATCAAATAGGGACTACACTCTTAACAACACAACAGCGCGGTTGTCCGGAATACAAGATAATATAATGCACGCAAGGGTTCGAGGGGATGCTGTTATGTTTACTAAGAGTTATGAATACCTCTTGGTCGCAGCATGCGCGAATTTCCGGATATATAATTCTCAGTAACCGTATCAGAGACAAACAATAGGATTTGACCAATAATAAAGATATAGAGGCTTATGTAATTTATAATTGGACACAGATTAAACAAGGGTCGTTAAAATTTATTTCGACTTTCGTACGTTTAATAGTAATTTATAGGTCTATGATTTGCGGAATGAGTAAATCCATTTTATTTATGTTGAAGGCTATATTTGTTTGGTAGAAATTAAAATTAAAAAGATACCAACTTTGTATTCAATATTATCACTCAACACAATAACTTAATTATACTTTTTTAAAAACAAGTGCTTGATTGAATACATAAACTAAAACTACAATCAATTTCAAAGCTTGTAATAAGGAAATCTAGAATTATATATAAATATTTTATCTGTTACTAATAATATACATATTATATATATATATATAGTTTTAAAAGTTTAGTTATAGTTTTTAAATACAAATATTTCAATTTATTGTAATCGTCTGTTTTGTTAATTTTAATTGTTATGTTATAGGTTTATATTAACTTTTAAAATTGCCATTAACAAATATGCAATAATACTGATTATATATATATATATATATATATATATATATATATATATATATATATATATATATATATACACACAATTTATACTAACCTAACCGGTGATGATAATGATACATGATGTGAACACGATGGTGTCATTCCACTAATGACAGTACTCGTTCGAACGCTTCCTCCACCTCCTGGGTGACTTCCCGTTGCGATACCGACACTTGCTGCATGACTATGAGCTCTAGCAGGGGATGAGTGGTGACTTAATGTTTCAGGAGAAACGATAACGGCACTAGGAGATGCTGGTGATGGTAATAAAGGATCACCACCGGCTGAGCTGCCAAGACCACGGCCTCTGCCTCCAATTCGACTACTACACGTACCACTTCCACCACTGATATTGTTTGGTGGTATCGAAGGCCAACTGAAATGAAATGAAATATGTAAATAATTATAAATGAGTACATGTATATGTGTGGATATATACATATATATATATATATATATATATATATATATATATATATATATATAATTCTTATTTCTGATAAATGTTTTCAAAATGAATTAAACATCTTTAACAAGTTTAAACATTTTTAACAAGTGATTTACCAAAAAGAATATGTTAACAGTATTTCAATATGAATATATAAATATTCATAAATAGTTTAAGAATATAAAAAAGACGTTAAAATTGTTAGATAGTTGTATTATATCACAAAATAAATATTAAAAAAATACTGAATTATTAAAGAAATATTTCAAAAACTATTTAAAATTAAATTTTATTTCATATAAACAAGTTATATAAGGATAGAAAACTATGCAATGCACGCGAAACATAACAGTAAAGAATTAGAAGAATGTATCCAATGAAGGTAAAGAAATTATTACTAAGGGGATGAAGCTCAGTTGGTAAAGCTCTCGCTTTCATACGAGGAACAAGAAGATCAATACTGTGTGTATAACAGAATCGTATCTAAGTGTCTGCGTAAGATGAAGGATCAAAATTAGACCATAAGAATACAAAATAATTTTGTATATATATATATAAACATTTTCTTAAAAGAACAATAAATTTATATTATAATTGAAGCTAAGCCATTAATGTTTTGAAACAAAAATTGAAAATAATAAAAAAATGTCATAATCAAACAAACTTCTAACTGAAAGAATTAGTTGGGTTTTACTCTCATTAGATATTTTGAATATTTATAAAGGAATATTATAAAATTCTTAAAAATATATGTGATATTTATAATAGCCACGGATTATTTCTTCATACACTTAAAAAACAATATTTCATTTTGTAACAAATAACGAAATTATAACAAAAAAGAATAATAATCTTAAAAAGCATTTCATACAATAATTGTGCACAGCTTTAATAATTTATTAAATTTCACAGTTTCATATTTTCATTAGACAAAAGCTAACGAGAAATATGAAGCAATAAATCTCATTTAAAAGTGTCATTAAGCATATTCGTTAACATCTGACAGTAAATACAAACTTTTCAGTGAAATTTCGAAGGCAATTAAAAGCTGGAAGGAAAGCGTAGAAAATATTTTTTCACTGTATAATGTTTCATAAATAATGACTAGGAAGTTTTTTTTTACGTACAAAGAAAATTGCACATAAATGTTTAGTATTCAACTGTGTATACCTTATTTACGTACGTTGGGTACGTATACTTTTTTTACACACAGTTTTTAAATTAACTCATTATTAGTTCAAATGTTTTAAAATACAAATAAAACAATACAATGAATATAAATAAAATCTTTTATTATACATATATATATATATATATATATATATATATATATATATATATATACATTACATATATATATATATATATATATATATATATATATGGGGGAGGGGTATGTGGATGTAAATACTCAACATGTTTTCCCAATAAGCTGTTGAATGTTAAATTTTTGTACAATATAAAAATTCAAAATTTTATTATGCTTTATTTGAATCAATTATTCAAAATTATATATAAAATCAAATCAATTTCATTGAAAATTATTTTCGATAATTAAAGATTCAAGAATAAGAAAGAAATCTATTTAATGAAATTTTTATGTACTGAAACGTTTTTTTTATAAATATATTACGCTTAATTTATTTTTATTAAGCACTTTGTACATTATTTATTCTTAAAATAATCAGAATTGCATATAGTTTTCATTTAAATATAGTTTTCTCAATGCTTGTCTATTTCTGAACATTGTTTTATTCAAAATTTCATTAAACATAAAATTAACAATCAAAATAAAGTTGTTATTACACGTAATTATTTTAAAAAAATAAATCTTTATAGAACAGAATAAAAAATCATTAATCATGTTATTAATTTTGCTCACTTTTTAATATTTATTAGGAGAAACATTACATTCCAAAATAAATGCAATTGAAATAAAATAATAAGAATTACAATTTTTTATTAAATACAAATTTGATATAAACATGATAACACTAATGCATTTAAAGATTAACAAATATGTATAAAACTTTATGTAATTAAAAAAATTATCTGATGAGACGAAATTAATTAAAATAATAAAATTAACTAGCCGTGCAAAAAACAAATCTTCATGCTAACTTGATTACTATCATGCTACTAAATCTTGTAAAATCATAAATATATGTTATAAGTGATGATATTTAATTTAAATATCGTTTCCACGAACTCTTAATTAAATAGGATTATTATATACGGCTTCAGTAACATTTTTTTCTGTTTAATTAAATACTAATCTGTTAAGAAAATTGCTAATGATATACCAAATCTTTTTATTTTGCGGTTTATATATATATATATATATATATATAGTTCTTAAACGACAATAAATCAAATTTAAGTATTATCTATATTTGAGAGTTGACACAAACATATAAATTGATATAATTTCACTGTCTGCACTTGTGTCAGTCAAATTCATTGCTCTAATCACGAGATATTTACAACTGAGTGCATGCGAAGCAATCATACATAATGATTTCATTTCCTTATTAAATCCAGTTCCGCGCATCCACATCCTTCACTGATGCCACGCGAGGTATATATCCACTAATTGAAATAGCATCGATGTGCCTTTCTATATTGATAGAAACTGACAGACAGGTGATTACTTAAACGCAGACGAAAAATAATCATTTGATAGATTTCAATTAACCAGATGTATATTTATGTAAGCGATACGCTGCCCGAGACATATATATATATATATATATATATATATATATATATATATATATATATATATATATATACACACACATATGAAGATATATGATTTTATTTCAATTCAAGAGTTTTTTAAAGACAACTGAGAATTACTGGAATAAGATATACATACTCATATAATTTGAACGTTAAAAATATATGTTTGTGTATGTAAATACTTTTCTTATATATTATTTGATACCTTTTTTTATACAAACAACTAATACATCACAACAAAATGTTAATCGCTCTAAGAAAATATAAATTAATCTATTGTAAAAGAAGGAAATACTTGTATTTTCATGTTTTTTTGGCAAAAAACAAGTCTATAGCAAAAAAATTTAATTAATAAAGGTACTCTTTCGTAAATCAATATATCATAATAATAATAATTGGAAATCATAATGAAGGGAAAATATTAAGCAACATGTAAATAGGAACAAGATGCAAAATTAACACTCATTTTGTTTTTAAATTTTTGTTATATATTGTACTCAAGTTAACTTAATAAAATTACAAAGATGTGTATTCTTCGCCACATAATATTAAACATTCATAATATCAACAGAAAATTTAATTCATAAAAAATATCTACCAAATTCTTATAATGTATGTATTTCTTAAACAAAATATAACAAAACAATATAAACAAAATAAATGATAACTATAGTAATTTATAAATGATTCAGACCTAAAATATGATATAATAATTAATATTTATAAGTTAATTTTTATTAATAGTGAAAAAATTCACGGTTGTTTCTAAAATTTAAGAAAAAATTTCAAAATTCTAAATTGAAAACGATATTTACATTGTTTAAATGAATAAATTAAATATTATGAATTATAAAATACATATAAAGTTTATAACATGGAGAATTTGTAATTAAAAATTTCAAAAACCTATAGTAACTTTCATATTTTACATACATACATATGCATATATATATACACACACACACACATATATATATATATATTGTATGTGTATGTAATAGTAAACAAATAAATATATTTACTGTTAGAACTTAAATTAGCAGTGAATGTACTTCCTGATTTGAAATAAATATTCTTCACATGTGACAATTATAAATCAAAACGGTATTTAATATGTAATTCACGTTTAATTATGAGTTAACATTACTAATATTAAACAGAAATCTAATATTAAGATTTCTCTGTGATTTAATTATTTTTTATTCAATTTCTCGCAGATGTTTAATAAGGTCTTCGTTTTGTAACAAAAATTTTATATTACTAAAATGTTTATATTAATTTACAAAATTCACCATTATAGTTTATGATATTGTAGCTAAGATACAGATTTTTTGTACTTTGATACTCTGACGATAATGAAATCTCTAAATGCATATTAGTATTTTGAAAATAACCAATAATTAATTAATAAATGCTGGTTAAATATATGTTGCTTGAAAACTAAAAATTAATTTGTGGCAGTTATAAAATTGTTAAATTCTATTTTCACTCCACGAACCATAAAAAAATCATCAGTTAAAAAATGTTTTATATATATATATATATATATATATATATATATATATACACACATCGATAATTAATTATTGATAATTTTTGAGTGCGCATTTTGATGGTGATGATATCATCTTCAGAGCATCAAAGTACAAAAGCCTATTAATTGATAATTTGATTTTTAATTACAGAGAAAGAAATTACAAAATATTTTATATAAATTTTGCACTGATTTAAAAAGTATACGTATGAAAGAAAAAATTAATAATCAAGATTATATTACTGTTATTCACAAAAAAAAAAAAAAGCTAAGACGTTCTTTTATCTTTCCATAAGATTGTATTGGTTTTTTATGTAATAAATTATCTTCATAAAAAACTATATGTTCACTCTAATTTATGAGAAATTTATTAAGTATGTATTCTAGTAACAGTTTATAATGAAGCAGTCTCTAAGATACAAAAAATTAAGTGTAAAAAGTATATTCAACATCTAACCAATTTAATAAAACATTGTAGCACTGCTTTACATTCCTATTAAATGGATGCACTTTGGTGAAATATTTTATTACATATGTTACACAAGTTCACATTTCCCCTATTTCGATAAAGCAGTCGACATGACAAGTATAGCCACATGTTTATATATCACTAGTACCGCTCTATATTCAACATGCACTTATTTATGCCAAGGAAGTACGCCCAGAAAACAGTTTGCTTTGAAAAGACACAAACACTCTGAGAAAATTAGAGTTAGGAAACATCTGTTGTCAGGCCGATGATGATAATGGAAATGTGTCTTCGGGGAATAGATTTTAATGTACGGCAAAGTGAAAATTTAATTTGTCTTTTTAATGGAAAACTAAACGTGATTTTCAAAGTAATATATATTTTCAATTAATTTTATAAAATCAAAGAACGTATATGGAAATTATATATATATATATATATATATATATAAATAATTGACAAATATAAAAATAAAATATATACAACTTTCCTGTCAGTCAAATTTAAAAATATATTGATTTATCGTTTACATTCATACAAGAAATACGTGAATTTGTGCATAGAGAACTTTTCTGCACGTGTGATTTTTTTCTATTACAAATAAAATTGTGATGGATCTTCTTAAAATTAATTACTGAATTGATGTACCAAAAATACAAATTTTACTTGAACTAACAACGTAGGAACCCTCTTTCGACCAATTAATTTCGTATCACAAGTACTTTTTCTTTTTTTAATTTAAAAGCTTACAGCATAATTTTCTTTCCATTTAAGAAACAATCGATTTAACGTAAATTTTAGGCTGTATTCACTTATATAACATAAAAAAAATTATCACAATTATTTCATTAGTTGCATTACATATATTACAATATTAAACTCTTACTTTCACTTATAAAATTAATTTTTATTTTAGTGACAGAATTTGAACCATTTTTTAAAAAAACTGACTAAACATTCCATATAATATGTGAGTACTACATATATCTTCATGTGTGTATGTATGTTTATATATATATATATATATATATATAAATACATACATATATGTATATATATATGTGTGTGTGTGTGTGTTTTTATATAGGGTAACAAATAAAAAAGATCTTTTTAAAAGATATAAAATATGTTCATACTGAATTGAAAACATATGTGCAACAAGTACCAACATATTTTATATTAAATTAGATTTATGTTTTGAAAATGATATAAAGGTTCCGTTTTTATATTTTAATAAATTTAAAGAAAACAGTAAACATATAGTATGAATATTTGAGAGAAACTAAAGAAATAATCTACATATATACAGAAAAAATTAAGACCAGAATATTAAAAGTACTTTATATGTAATTAAAGAAACTGATACATATATATATATATCTTATAATATCTATACGTACGTCATATATTCACATATTAAATATTTATCAATTTCATACACGTCAATATAAAAAGGTAAACTCTTCAAGATGTGAGATATCAAAATAATTTCCGTACAATATAAATAACATCGTTTGAAACACGCAATCACGCAACAAGAAAATTTATTTACAAGATGAAAAGAGCATTCGTATTATCAGAACTTTACCGCGTAACGGAAGAACAGCGAATACATGTTTATTATAAAAGAATAGACCACACAAAATTTTGTTTCGTAACGGGACAAGTACGTTGCCGGTATAACATAAGATTGCGATAATAAAAAGATGCAACGCTTCATCGTCGTGGGCGGGTGGTTGAACATTGAAGAGATGTACAGTTGGTGCGAGGGTTGAAAAACTTGTTATGAAACATCACCCATTTAAACAGTTTGAGTGAGTGTTTAGTGCTTGTCATCTACTTGTCTGTCATCTGTTTAGTCACTAAACGGATACTAAGTTGTAATTGATATTTTTATAAATCCAAATATTGACTCTTGAGTATATTTGTCAACTCGCTTATTTGTTTTTTACAATTCAACAATAATTAATATCGACATCAGTCTACATTTTTCTATAGAAAAAATCATAAAATTAAAGAAGAATTATAAGAGATATTTTATCATAAAATTTGTGAATTTAAATAGTCTATTAATTAATAACAAAAATTATAACAGAAATCTACAAAATAAATAACTTAATGAATAACAAGAAAATATGAAAAGATTTGAGTTGGTATGAAAACAAATAGAAAACAATTTGATGTATAAAAACAGACTAAAGAGTAGAAATGTAAATTAGTGGCGTATATGGAAAAATGATAACTTAATGAATGAACAAGAGAAATTCTTAAAATACAAAAAATTTCAAGAAAGATCAATAAACAAGTGAACAAATAATATCAAAAAAATTATTAAAATTTATTTAATTAAAGGCACCGTTTGGAAAAAATGAAAATATTTAGGATTAATCACTAACACTTCATTAATTTTTATCAATGATAAAAATATAATCACCTTAGAAAATATTTTGTATTAGAAATATCGACTATCCTTAATATTTTGATAATAACATTCTAAAAACAAGTACATATAAGATTCTTTTCAAAAGAAGTATCCTCGTCCAAGTATAGCGATAAACATTAGGTTTCTGAATAAATTCAAAATCATTTACTTAAGGAATTAAGTTTTATTTTTTAAAGTTTTTAAGTGTGTTAAAATAAAAAAAAAATGTCATTAACGCAACAATTTTTTTTGAAAAATAATAGAACTGTTAATACAAAAGTAATCTTAATAAAATAAGAATATATCGAGATATAAGAGATCTGGAATATATTTAATCTGAAGTTTAATTTTTTTTTTAGAATACAGAAACTCTTTTATGAATGATTCGATGCACTTCATTGTCGCTTTTTTATTTGACAGATATATCTCACGGACAAATACCAGAAGTACAATCATAATCTAAATTACCAATCGAAACATTTAGTTAGTCTTCTTACAAACGTTATGTTTGTTTTATATCTTTTCTAGCTCATTAAATGTAAACGACGGTAAATCAAGTTACGCGTTTAGTAGAAGTTAAACGTTTCAAACGTTTGACACATTGGCATGTGATATACGTTCGTTCAAAACGTTTCAATTCTATTACGGTGTTAAAAATCAAAGAGACCGTTTTTTATGGGCTTTTTATTTGAGAAAATTATTTCATATATTTTTTTTGTAATAAAGTATAGATGTAAATTGTGAACAAAAATGTAGTACACTTTAAAGATACATTAAAACGTTTGTAATGAAATGTTATCGTTTTCAATATCAGTATTTTATGTTGTATTTTGTTTGAAAATAAAATAAATCGTTGGAGTAAAATGATATTTATTTTATAAAAAGACATTTATGATTTGTTTAAGAACGAATTAAAAATATTATAGATTTTAATGTATACTAGTATTTTTTTATAAGTTGATAAACTATAATAAAATTATTATTCGTAATTTAGTATTCAAAACTTTAATGTTCGTATATATATTTCGTTCGTAGAGGAATGAATACAATTTAACTATAAATCTATTCATTGTACTGATAAAAAAATAAAAATTTGAAAATTAATCACAGAAAAGATCATTTTAGTCGATTACAAATAAAAAAATGTATATAAGTCAAAAACAGTTATTTTTTGTGTAAATTTTTATTATTTGAGACTGAAAATAATTCAGACAAAATAGTGAAATGAGGTAATTGATTTATGTCGTTAAAATAGTTTTACAGTAAATACACATTTTTTTTTAATAATAAGTACCTTTTTCACATTCAGATATTTTAATAATATAATCATTAATATTTCACAACTCTTTTATATGGCTTTTATTACAAATGTTTATATATATATATATATATATATATATATATATATATATAGATAGATAGATAGATAGATAGGTAGATAATGTATGTAATGATAAAATTCAATATGATTTTTCAATCAAATTCTAACATAAATCTAATCGAGTTTCCTTCAATATTTTCAGACAGTTGTGTAATATCTGAAAAATCATTGGGTATATTAGTTAAACAACCGTGAAGGAAAATGCTTTAGTATTATGAATTTGACTTGATATTTTCTTTTGATTAATCGTTAGATCGCTGAAATCCATTAGGGTGTAAAAAAACGAACGAGAAAAATGAGGGGTGGGATATTTACCATAAAAAAACAACGCTTTGGGGACTTGCATGTATTACTACTAATAATTTCTTTACTGTTGTTTGCATGCGGTTAAAGTATAGATGTGAGTACGACGATATGGTTATGATAAGTATTTAAATCTTATTTCAAAACATATAATATATTATATATATATATATATATATATATATATATGTATATATATATACTTATATGTATATACGAGTATAACCATACGTAAAAATAAAACATATTGCATTATTCAATCTATACCATGACAAATGAATTTAAATATTTTAACGTTTCAAAAACTATAATATTATAAATTCAACAATTGACGATCGTAGAATTTCTATTTATTTCAACAGAAAATAAATCATTTAAGAACAATGAAACTTATCCAATTCTTAGATACATGTATGATTGTAGTTACCAAACATTTCATTTTTGGCATAATGTTCTTTATAATGAAATAATTAATTTCTATAATTTTAATGTTTTAATTTCAATTCCAGTGCCTTTGTATACAAAAAAAACTCACTAGTTCTTTTTAGATAAAAAAGACAAACACATACTGTTATCATATGTGCTCAAAATTTCATTTTTATTATATGATTTAATGCGACGATAAAACATTCCAGTTCCTTATACGAATGCATCTAAAAAATGTTTCTCGAATATTAGAATACTGTATGATTTAAATGATGAATATTTATAATATATATATATATATAATAACTCCTATAAATATAAGAAAAGTAATTACAATGTTTACATTTATCAATTATTAAAAAATAGAATAAACTTCTACTAGTAGGTATGTTTATACATACACACACACACACATATATATATATATAAAGATATAACAATTAATTAGATGCCTTTCTGATAGAAAATTGATGTTTATTTATGACAAAATGAAATAAATTTTAATTCTCAAAATATTCCTCATTACTTTTTATAACTTTGCTCCATCTATTGAGTAACAAACGATTTTCTTGTCGAAAAAAAGGTGTCAGCTTTCAGTCGATGAAGTCGTCAATGCTTTTTCGAACTTTTTCCACTGTTTTAAAATGTGTATCAACCAGGTGATTCTGGAAAAGTATTTACAATTTTCATTTAATTATTATGCACAAATTTAATATAAAGTATAATTATTATTTTTTACAGCACAGAGTTTAAATAAAACAACGTAGTTTAATTACTCATGCCTTATGTGAAAAAAATAATCAAACTAAAGCTGCGTCATGCATTTTAATTTTGATACCCACACAGATTAATTGTAACCAAACCTACACATTTTTTAAACTGACATTTTATCTTGAGAACAATAATTACATAAAAAACCAACTTGTTATAACAACCAACTGTTAATAACAGTTGAACTTAAATAATTAGTATTATAATAAAATTACTAATCAATGCAAATTTATACGTAAACTTAAACCAGATAAATATTTGTTATTACTTCATAAAATTTATAAATTGTTTCTTAAATTTATTTTTTTAAACTATTTTTTGTTAACATTCTTTTATCAATTCAATCCACTCTAAAATATAAAATGTTATTAATTCATAAAACTTAATTTATCTCTTTTACATTTAGCGCAATTTTTTTAAACCACGCAAGATTATAATTTATTGTTACCCTCATACCATACTTTTTTATCCTGCACATGCTGGAAAACAATTCGAAATTGGAACGTGCTTCCTGTTTTAGCAAGTAAAACATTACTGGGATGTATACAGTTGTCTGGGCACGGCAATCCCTTTAAACGTTCACTGAGTGATTTATAAAACCAATAAATATATGTGCGTACATAAAAACAATATTTGTTTTCACACTATGGATGTATTTATTGAATTTCGAGGTTGAAAGCATTTAAATAGACTTTACGATTGGACCATTTTTTTCGATTTCATTCTATAACATTTTAAAATTTATAATATACTAAGGACTTTATTCAATATTTTATCATACATGTTTTGTAATTAACTGTTCTTAAATAAATCGTCATAGTGTATATATATATATATATATATGATCTTTTTAATTAGTTTTGTTCAAATGTAAGCGTTTCAATACTTATAATTGAAAAACTAATGCGAAAATTAACTAGTTTCAATTACTTCTTCATTTTGTTGTTTTTAATTAATACTTTGAGGCGTTTTGGGCGTGTACGCCACATTTAGTTTACAGTGATTTAAAATATACGTTTCTTACTAATAAATTATTTTCTTTGCTGAATCGTAAATATAATAGTATATATCTATTATTACTATTTTTATTAAGATAATTTATTAGATTATTTTCCTATTAATTATTTACGCTTCAGTGTGTGTGTTCATACAATAGTAAGAACACACACACACATATATATATATATATATATATATATATATATATATATGTCCCTACATGTATGTATGAACATAATGCTTAATAAAAAATAAAAAAAACATTTATTACCGCTTATTTTCTTATTGAAATTAAACAACTGCAATACATTTATATTTCAGTAATCTATAATAATAAAACAATCTACATCGTAAACTAAACAATTAATTATAATTAACAAAAACTCAACTAATAAAGCAGTTTCCCTCCTCATGTGAACCTCGTTAAATTAGTTCAATTTCCGAAACGTAACCACACTTTCAATCCTTAGGAAACCCAACTAGATTAACTGAAAATGAAATTAATATACAATTTACATTTTATAATATTCGTTCTACACAAACATTTCATGATTATATATATATATATATATATATATATACATATATACATATATACATATATACATATATACATATATATGTGTGTATATATATATATATATATATATATATATATATATATAAATATATATATATATATATATATATATATTCATAATACCAATAATTATTATTACACAATGATTAATATTCTTAAATTATAATTTTAAAAATTTTATTTTTTTAAAAAAAATATATATTCAGACATGAAATTAGATAATAAAATAGAATGTTTCAATGACTAAAATTCATTTAATTTTATATACCACAAATGAAACAAATACGATATTTTTTGTATCCTCGCTCTTTAATTCTTTATCTATTACTTGTAAATTAATACTTGTAATAATCAAAACTGTATTGTTAATCTTAACTCATGATTGGACAAAATGGATTAGATTTAGCATTAACATTATCGAATTCTACCTATAACTTTTGGAAAAAGAATTAATTTCTAGTTATAATTTGTAAAAAAGAAACTATAACTTATTTAATATAAAATGTTTAAATGGCAAATGAAAGTAATTAACATATTTAAAATCTAAATACATATAAGAAAACTTTATTTTATACCAGTAATATAATAAACAATTTTTAAAAGAAAAATTTCTGTTGTATTTTATTTTTATAAAATGGTTAGAATTTCTTAACCCACATTACATATACTGAGAAAATTAAAACCATACATATCTGTTTATATTCATATAATTATAAGATAAGATGCAATGAAACAGATTCACTGAACAGTTAAAAAAAGTTTGCATAAAATCAAGAAAACCGCAAATTCAATATCAACAGACAGCTGTGTAATTTGAAACACCCTTGGTCGTCTAGCTTTACAAAAAAAAATATTTAAGCATACGATAATAAAACAGGATTTAAAATTTACCATGAACAAGGCTGTAACACAAACATTATTATATCAATAATATATTATTTTATGTATATTAAAAAAAAGCATTATAACTCGCTAGCTGTAGCAATAACATTTAATAAATATAAATATGAAATGATACTATTTTTCTATTATTTATATATATTTATTTTAAACATGACCATAATTATATAAAAGAATATAAAGTAATTTAAAGGTGCATAGGTACACACACACATGAGTTTTATTCTCTTAATATTGTTACTATTTGTTTAGGATTAACAAAAAATAAACTTATTGATTTTGTAATTTGTGTTTTTTTTTTTCGTTTTCGAAAAAACAGTCCTATTTTTTATAAGAAATGATGAATATAGTAGTATATATTTTGAACTGATTATATAATAATCAGCTTAATTGATATTTAGCTACAACCTCATCACTATACTTAATATATTACTTGAAAATAACACAATTATTTATTTAAATACTGATGAAAAATGAACCAAAACAATGTTAACAAAAAAATAGCAATGATTTTACAGACGATAATTTACTAGAGCGGTTGTAATAAACGTAATCAGTTAATATAAAATATAGTGAACGTAATAGGTCTCTTGTCAAAGTGTCTCTTTATGTCACTAACAAAATAATTACATAATAGATCGCACAGTTAGTACAGGAAGATCCCCATGACAGACAATATAATATTCTATTTATAAAACAAGGTGCATAGCAACATGCATGTAAATATTTTATTCTTAAGTAAAACTAATCTAATATATAAAGATTTTAAATTGATAAAAATTAATTAATTTTCATTACATGTACTATATATATATATATATATATATATATATATATATATATATATATATATATATATATAATATGCATGGTGACATTACTTTGTACTCGTATAAGGGACCTAATATTTAAGTGCTCTTCATATTCTTGTTCAAGCACTACCATGAGGTGTAGTGTTGGTTTAGGTTGCGTTGTTAGTCCATATAATATAGTGTTAATTTGTCTCTGCTCGCTGGTAGATTATTAATCATGTGGTTTTGCCTATCTACTGTATCTAAATGATAAAAGGTATGTTAAAATCGCTATAAAATTTTCATTCAATTTTCGTGAGTATATTCTTAGTCTAAAAGTCTGCAGCAGACTTTTTCTCTTAAATTTACAGTATCTGAATTGTATGAAAATGTAGAGTACGAAATAAGATATAAATGTTTATTCACTTTTTTTAAATATTTTACTTCAAAATGTTACTTTTGAAATCATTGCATGTTAAAAATATTTCCTTCCTCAGTCAAAACCTTTAAAAATAAATTAAAGAAAATTATCAGTAATTATCGGACATGTTCTATATTAGAATTACTCCCATTTGATATTGTCACTAATGCAATTATATTCTCAATTATTGTTATATATACAAGTATGCATGTGTACAGAGTTCTGTAGAAAATGAAATAGAATTTTGTCTCTGTAATATTTAATTTTATAAGTTATAGCTTCATTATTTTTATAATGTTCGATATTTTATGCCTAGAATATATCTAAAAAATAAGAAGGTAATTTATATACACTTTTAGACGATTATTATTATTATATACTTGTATTTATTAGATGTACAAATTAATTTAGTGCCTTTTTTTATAGAAAATGAATGTTTACGGAAAATGGAATAGATTTCAATCCTCAAAATATCCCCCATTATTTTATATAACTTTGCTCCATCTGTCGGGTAACTGACGAATCGTTAATCGAAAAAAGATGGTAGCTTGTGTCGATGAAGTCGTAATGCATTTTTGGACCTTTTTCACTGTTTAGCATTTTTTCATGTTTTATACGTCACACCTTGCCCCAAAGCTTAGCAAATCATTTCCGCGGTTTCGGAAGCATTGTTTTCCAACTGGAATGTAAAAAGTATGCAAAACCTAACATGCTGCTTTTCGAACCAGATCATGTTCACTACTGTTTTGTGAGGACCTATGCCAATTCTACCTAAGTTTACGATCTATGCCAATTATTTGGTCAAGATATATAGTATTTTTAAATGTTAAGTTAGGCACTTCAAAATCCTAAAACGACGAGAAAAGATTTTATTTAAAACACAGTTATGATTTAACACAACAGTATTGATTCAATTTAAAGGCACAGAATTAATTTTTACAACTAAATTATTGTTGTTTTTGTAAGGACACAGAATATCACCTCTGTAATTTTATTAATATTTTTAATTTACAAAATTTTATGACATCAGCCATTTTACTCATCTTTTTTCATTTTAGTTAATTATATATGTATTAAATTCAAATATTTAATAAAAAAAAAACTAAAAAGATGCCAATTGACAAACATGTTCACAGATAATAAAACAATTTGTTTTTATTTATAAATCGTATTAAATATTAAGATGTACCTTTAAGTTACTTTTCGTATATATCTTATTTATATTAATATACCAATTACAATTTTAATAATTTAAAAAAAAACTCAGTTTCGATATAATTTATAAATGCGTGTGTAAATTACATATGTATAGTTTTTTTAACAATTTTCATTTCCGTAACAAAAATCGAACAAAAAAAATTATAAACTGTGTATTATTAAATCATCACAAATAAATCTGAAACTGGTTTCACATACAACAAAGAGTCATTAACCCCTATGCCCGCGGGTAGTTTCAAAGTTGTTGCTTCACTATAAAAAAAATCATAATATAAATTCGTAGGCACAATTTAAATCACTCAGTAGAAAAATTTTTTATCCGTACATGATCTTCATTCATCAAAATAAATTAAAAAGAGACAATATTATATCTGCAATGTATCTAAGTACATGCATACATACATATACGTAGAGACATAGTATATATATACATATATATATATATACATATATATATATATACATATATATATATACACATATATATATATATATATATACATATATATATATATATATATATATATAAATATTCATATAAATATATATATATATATATATATATATATATATATTCGCATTTATATGTTTATAAGCATATTTTTATATTAAAGATTCAAAATAAGTAATTGAAGTTAGTCATACTAATTACCATAAACACACATTTTAATCATTAACATTATTGACAGTTGCAGTAACTTATTGGAATTAGATAATTAATTAATTATTCATTTCATACTGAAGTTTTACTTTAAAACTTCATAATAGTTTAATGACATACATTTTTTGGATGATCAAATCTATTATTTATAATCATTAATTATTTATGCTCCTTTAATAAACTTAAAATCAATTATAACTAGGTTTAATATAAATAAAATTTTTAAAACTGAAAATGTGTATTTACCAAGTATTGTGTTTCATATAGTTATTTAATTATAATAAATAATCAAATTTAATAAAAAAAAATAGATTAGGAATTTACATGTACGTGTATAACAAATATGTAATTTATAACTTCAATGAATGGATTTATAATTTTTGAAAAATATTAAATCAAATTTTCTATTTAAATTATTTTGCATTTATAAGAGCATCGACCTCACTCGATCGGTTACCGTATTGGTAATCATTTTCTTTTTAACAAAAGATGAATGCTAATTTAAAATCTAATAAAATGTTCAAACTCGCCATCTACAATATCGGATTGTCATCGGTATGAATTTTAAATATATTCCGCACTTACATGTCTTTCAACATTTATTCATAGTATTATGCTATACACTTTTTTATGTGCATTTTTGCCGTCGTTAATAAATCATATTCAAATCCGACCATACATAATTAAAAACATCACGTGTACATAAATACAAATACGGATTATATATTGGTACAGCCAGTGCAAACAACACATCCTGTTTTGGAGACATGAAGTGAATATTGAATACTATAAATGATACTATATTTTATTGTACAGGCAGAAAACAATACATACTACTTGAATGAAGCATTTACAAATTACGCATATTAAAGTGACATTAATGAATTTTAAAAATATATTAAAAACACCTTTTAAGTTGTAAAAAGAAATGAAAATATTGATATTTTTTAATTCTTATTACTGTTAATATTTATGTATGACAAAGTCCATTCACCTTTACATTTTACTGCCTAATAATAATGTTTATTACTGAATTTTATATACACTTATAATATGTTAAACACTACACTCTAAATATGATATAAAACATATATTTTTTTATTTTTAACAAATTATATACATATATATATATATATATATATATATATATATATATATATATATATATAAGAGGTTATGGTTGCACCACCGATTCACATTTTCTTGCAAGAGATCGTCAAATGATGGTCCCGAGGCTTTATCATTTCAATCTTAATCTCACCGATAAAAGGTGAATCGTACTATGCTAAGCAACTTTGTGGAATGTTGAGTTTCGGTTTCAATGGAAAGGAAAGCGAAAAAATAAACAAAAATTAAACAATGCTTATGGAAACATTCAGATGGAAAAAACCAAGGAATGTTTATTCAAGTTGAAAATTTTTTTAGTGGTAAACTGCTTTGCGAAATAATGGATGAATCCACAAAAATCGATGATAGCGATATGGTTTGCGTTAGAAAAACTATTATTTTATCATCAAGATTTCTTTCGAATATCGATTAAAATCAGGATGATAGAATTGGATGAAACGGCTAAGATTGTAAATAATTTAAAAAAGCTTAATTGGATAAAAAGAACATAATATATATATATATATATATATATATATATATATATATATATATATAATGTAGAAAATTATATATATATATATATATATATAATTTTCTACATAAAATAACTTTCATAAGTATTTACCAAATACTAGTTCAATATATTCAGTATGTATAAACCACTGCATTTATTAATGGGTTGGACTTTACAGCATGCTTTTTAATCGATAGTTATCTGAGATTATGATAAGCATGAAATTAATTTCTTACAAATATTTAATTCAGATTCATAGCCTACTTAGAATTCTGGAATGTTAAGAATAATATATTACTCTATATGTAAATGCATCTATATTTTTAGTATTTTATTTATAAATCCCTACTATTCGCAAAGTTTATTATTGTTGTTTTTTTTAGAAATGAATTCAGAACATAAAGAATAATTTGATAGATTGTATAGTATTAATATTAATGAATTTATGACAATAGAGATTATGCTACATACATTTCAATATTTAGTAGACCATCAAATAAAATCTATTATATATATTTTATATAATAACTCTGAATAGTGAAATACGTTTTGTTGTAGAAATATTAAACATAAGAAGTTATTATATCATTTTTTTTTTGTAATTTTCTAGAATTAAAATTCGAATTTTTTCACATAAGTTCGGATATGACATTAAAAAACATTTGTGGTTTTACAATAATAAATCAATAAGGTCCCACTGAGATTTGAACTCAGATCGCTGGATTCAGAGTCCAGAGTGCTGACCATTACACCATAGGACCGTTCTTTAACATTTTCTAAACAGGATTTAAACAATAATAACGAAAATATTTTTAGTTTAATAATAATACACCTTTCATATAAAATTGCTTCCACAATAAATAATTTTATTCAACACAAATAAATATAATGAAAATTTAGTATTTTTATATGTAATATTACTAACAAATTTTAAAATTGACAGGATAAATTTATTCTGCCTTATTTTGTCTAAATTTTATTTTTCTAAATTATTTTTATTTAAAATCGAAGCGATCTGTTTTTTTTTTTATTTAAATCATACGAACATACATTTATTAAAAGAATGCTTTCTATTTATACACATACATAAAAAGCATTATTTTATTTGTTTCCAATTTATTCATAATTGTTAAATATACAAACAAATAAATTGTATAATAAATGGTTTTCTTCTAATATAAAAGACGGAATAAAAATGTTACAAAATTCTATGAATTTTGGTATTTTTTTTATTTTCGTTTTAAATAATTAAGATATAGTCTTAGAAAAACATTTTATCCATATATTTATGCTTTTGCAAATTTATTTAAACATTTTTGACCTAAATACTACCAAAAACATATTTTTAAAATGTTTTTCAAAACAAGTTAATACATTTTATCCAATATTGAAAAGTGATTCTTTTAAAAATATACCTTGGTCCTTCCTCTTTCGAAATACCAGCAATAGGACTTGCTGTTTCTCCGCCAGTTGTTTCGCCTACATCAGCCGCTCCTGATGTTGTTGCCATATCCTCTATATCTGAATCAATCCCTTGTGCAAAGTCCATGTAAAACGAGTCCCTCGAATCACTGGACCCTCGTCTTAATTTTAAACTTAAATCTGGCGAACTGTCTTCCATTTTGTATCACAATATTTATTGTTACTAATAAATAGATATATCACCAAAAAATATACATCACTACATTCTGTATAAAATTATATTTGTTTTTTGAAACCTTCTTGAAAATAGTTATTACTTATATATTTTCAGGTCATGGTCATTGAATAAATAAATAAATAAATAACAAATACCTGATAAATAAAACTTAATTCACCTTATTTTCACACGTTATACATTTTTTTGAAAAAAAATATTAACGTTTTCGTATTAAATTTATTTAAATAAAACAACACAAAATACACAAATACATAACCGTATCAAAATAAAAAAATATTAAACACAAAGAAATTGTTAAAAACTCACTATTTTTAGATTTTCATATGAATACGAGGTTGCTTGAAATTGAATTAAAATAGTATGAAGAAGAGAGCAACAATCACAACAAAACACACGCGCTTTTATTGTTATTTAGCAGTGTTGCCAACTAGAATCTATTATACAATTACTAAAATCACGCACGGCTATACGGAAATGTCATTGTGATTGTGCTTCTATTTTGCTGCTACTACATACTACCGCATTACGGAACAAAGTTATCGTGTGGTCGATCGAATTTCGACAACGAGAGAGAGACAAGAGCCTTGCCTGACGGCCAGGCAAATGACAGTACTGACTGAATGCATAGCTATTCAGCTAGCAGCACACCAGTGAGGAGGGTTGAATTATAGTACATCAAGAAAAGTTTGTACAACACGTCATCGTTTGAACAAAACATTTCCATTTTCACATATTTCATATATATATATATGAATTAATGCTTTGAAATAAATACTTCTCAAAATTATTAAATGACCGTATTTTATTGAATTTAAACTTATTAACAAAACATTAATAACAAGATCTGAGTAGAATATAAAAATTAAATTTGATTCGTTTGACAAAAACAAAATATAATAATATATTTATTATCACAGATAATGCGGAAAAGTGTCAGTATTCTTGTTTCTCAAATGATCATATTTCAATTTACTTGTAAGTTATGAAAACTATGTATTTTACAAAACTAGATTCTAATCCACTACGAAGGCGGTTTGAAGAGTAACTTGGTCCGTGTACTCGCTGA
>CM068313.1:30835824-30858324 GCA_034766995.1 Acanthacorydalis orientalis
AGGAATTTAAAATGCATTGATTCCATTCTATAAATTATATAAAACTCCATATTTTGGAAAATGATCCTTAGACGTATTTTATTATATATTTTATTGATTGAACCCTAAAATGGAAAATATGACCATTACGCTGAAAATCATTAAACAAAAATTTATATTAGTTACTTGATACATATATATATATATATATATATATATATATAAATTCATACACACACACACACGACATTCATACAATATTAAACCTAAAAATAAAAATAATATATTACAAAAATTAGAATCTGAAAGAAAAAAACATTAGGATTAAAAAATGTTATTCCTGAAAATAAAAATTATTAATTAAGCATTATATATATATATATATATATATATATATATATATATATATACAAATAAACACAACCATACATACACAGCTGAAAGAAAAGGGATTAGAAATTAAAAAAGAATAAGAAACCATTAAATATGATCTGAAAAGAAAACTATTAGCTTATATTTAGAACTAAACTATAACTTAATTAAAAATATCATGTATATATATATATATATATATATATATATATATATATATATATATATATATATATATAATATTACATATTAAAAGTAATAGAATCTGAAATAAAAAAAATATTAGACAAATTAAATATAACATAAAATGACCTATCAGTTTAAACCTCTATTACCTTTGTATATTTATTTTCTTTTTTATTTTCTGTATTCATATCTCTAGTTTGATATTAATTGCTTCTATTTCTCCAATAATATTTTATTATAATCATATTTTTTTTACTAAAATATGTGGAAAAATAGTTGATTTTTTTTCTCTTTGGACTCATTAAAGATTAAATGTTAATTATATTTTTGATTCATTTTCTTTTTTTTGTTATTCACTTCTTTCCTAAGAGAAAAAAGAAAATAATAATTAAAACTTCACCTTTCATTGTTTATTTATCTGTTGTTCCATTTTTTTCGACATTCGATTTTCATTCAATTCCATTCTAAATAAATCCCATTTTCAAATTTATATCCATGTTCTGCTTTATTCAAAAATGTATATTAATTGAAACCGAAAGGTATTTTTTGTCAATCGGTCGTATTATTTTATTTCAACATTTGGTTCATTATTTAATTACTAAACTTCATGTACAAACATTTAAGATTAATTAATACTTGAATATTTATTGAAATTCTGGTATTGTTTCATAGAATTCCTGAAATATAAACTTATTTAAATTAGGAAATATGTAAAGGAAGTCCAAGTAATTTAATTTGTATTTTGTTGCCATTTTTTTAATTGAACTTAACGTTTATGTTTTTATATTAATATTTTTAATTATATTTCATCTTGATATTATTTGATCTTCATGTATTTTTTTTCGAATTTATAATGATATAAAATGTATTTTTATTTCAAAAATATTTTTCATTGGATTAGACCTTTTTTTAAATTTCTGAAACAGAAACTTATCTAGATTAATGAAAGTGTAAAAAAATCAAATAATTGAATGTTTGTTATATCAACAATCATTTTTTTAAATTTTAGTTTTTTCATAACGAACTTCATTTATTTCTCCTCTTGTTACTTGATTTCTCGATGTTTATTTCTTAATTCAATTCGTTTTATAACAAAATTGATATTATTGTTCTAAAAATATTAACTGGGATATAAGTATTACTTTTAAATTTTCTGAAAGAGATTAACTTAGTTCTATTAGTAAAAAAATAAAAATTAGATATCTTTATTATTATATTTTCAGTTCAAGAAATGTATAATCATTTTTTTTATTTTTTAATATTATTTTTCTTATAAGAACAATATTTAAATTTTAGAAATATTTTCCAAAGATTAACATCATTTTCATACAATTTTTGGAACAAATTTATTTGATTTAATAAGAAATAATATTTAAAAAATTCTGGATATTTTCTAGGGAATCATTTTTACTGATTTTTAATTATTTGTTTCCAAAAATCATTATCAATTTGAATCTAAATGAAAAGAAATAAAATTACTTCTAAATACATTTTGAAAAAAGTTTAAACAAACTTATTATCATTTTCAATACAAGAATTTCGCAATAATTTCTTGAAAGACTTCTTTTCTTCATCATGATCTTCATTTATTTTCTTATTGGATTTGTCTTGAAGGCGACTCAGCTATCTTGGAATTTGGATGAATCAAATAATAAAAATATAAATAAATTATTTAATTAAATAAAATTGTATTTAAAATATTGATATTTAAACAAGAGATTTTTAGAATTACTATAATTTATAATTTGGTAATATTTTCCAAAAGACTAACATCAATTTTATACAATTTCTAAAACAAATTTATTTGGTTTAATAATAAATATTTTTTTAAAAACTCTAGATATTTTCTAAGGAATTTTTTGACTGATTTTTAATTATTTGTTTTTAAAAATTATTATCAATTTGAATCAAAAAGAAAAGAAATAAAATTACTTCTAAGTATATTTTGAAAAAAGTTTAAAAAAACTTATCATTTTCACTACAAGAATTTCGCAGTAATTCCTAAAGACTTCTTTTCTTCATCATGATCTTCATTTATTTTCTTACTGGATTTGTCTTAAAGGCGACTCAGCTATCTTGGCATTTGGATGAATCAATTAATAAAAATATAAATAAATTATTTAATTGAATAAAATTGTAATTAAAATATTGATATTTAAACAAGAGATTTTTATTTAATAATATATATGTAATTTATATTTTAGTAATATTTTGTTAGATTTTTTTCAGACAATGTAGTTAAAATTGGGCAGACTTCCAATAATTTTTTACTGGAATATTTTTAGATAAATTGCTGTAGTAAAACATTTAAATTTTCTATCCGTACATGTTAACAGTTAGTAACGCTGCCACTTGTTTTTTTTACTTGGTTTCTAGGGTTACTAGCTATGGTTACTGATAAAATAAATAGTAATGTCTCGAAAAAAAAAAATATCTCGCATGAGTGAGGTATCTTTTGTATCTTAATGCTACATTTTTAATAAATAACTCATATTGATGAATCTGTTCTGTTCATTTATGCGCCTGTAATTCATCAACATAAATGAATTACAAAATAATGAAAAAATTATAAGAACTATTTTTAGTAATCGATCCTTAATTTAAAATGACAAGTGAAGAGGAAAGTCTGCAAATATACTGAAACTAACAAAATGATTACACTTGAATTTTTCTTTGAAATAGAACGATCTTCCAAAAGAATTTAAGCTTTTTTGAATAAATAAATATTCAAAGGAATGTTTAATAATAATTTATATCATATTAAATTTATTTCGAAATAATTGTAAGAAGAACTGAAATTCTAATTCGATTTTTTTTTAAATTTTGCAGTTAGGATAGTTCTGTATTAGATTTCTGTCTGTATTTATTTGTATGCAATGGAATGAGTAAAGCATGTAAAATTTTTGTACGAAACATGTAGTTTAAGTGTTTTGTGTAATGTGTTCGTCAGTTAAAAGACAATAATATGATGAGAGCATGCTGTAATTAATCTACTTTGGAATGCAATGACAAACGTCTATGATAGACAACAAAATATTATAAAATTGTACTTGAATAGAATTATGAATTCACTTGTAATAACGCTTTCAATATATTCGTTTGTATTCAGTTATACAAGTCCTGTTTGTAATAACTTTGTATAATTATTTTTTAAAAATAAATACACCGGTGTGCATAACAAAACTTGTGTCTATTGTCTATTTGTCGGTTTACTCTTATTTATTTTAAGATAATTGTGCTATTTGTATACAGTTTCTCCGGGAAAATATGTTGATAGAATAGCTTGAAGACATTATTTTGTTGGATAATTAAATCGATCAATAAAATTGTCCGTCTTAAACGTTTTAAATACTAATTAAATTTCGAAAATTAATATTTAAATTAAGGAATTAAATTGCCTTTTGTTTAAAATAAAATAATCGTATAATATTGCAATATTGAAATATTAACAAATAACTTCTTGCTTAATAATAGATATATTTGAAAAGATACAAGTATTTATATCTAATTTTTAAAACTGATTTTACTGATCGACTTAATAAATACCTATATGAGAGAATTGGTTAAATTATTACCTGAAATAAAACTTTTAGATTATACTTGGGAGGTTCAGAAGTAAATAAGTGTAAATTATTATATTTTTGAGAGAAATATTGAATGATTTAAAAAGCATAAATACAAACTTTAGAAGTTTTTTTGTCAATAATTGGAGAATTACTTAAAAAATGTTTGGATCACACAATTTGTGTAAGGTTCCAATTGTTTAAAAGAAGAAAGAGGAATTTATTGAAAAATGATCTCTGAACCATTTATGTGTATAAGAAGAAAGGATTGAAGTGACAAATTAGAAAATTTATTAATAAATATATCGTTTGAAAAAGTATTATATGAAGAATGAAGAGAAATTTATTGAAAAATGATTTACGTTGAAGTGATTTCTGATATATTTATGTACATAAAAATAAATTATTGAGTCAGAAAATTAGAAAAACTACAACTGATTGTTGATAGAACAGAAACTTGAAAATTTATTAATAAATAACTGTCATCTGAGATATTGTTTAAAGTTCAACTTTTGCAAAGAAAGAAGTTTAATGAAAAATAGTTTGTGTCGAATGATATCTGATCTATTTATGTACATAAAAAAAATTATTGAATCAACAAATCAGAAAATCTTTAAATAGGTTGTCGATGTGATATAAACTTGAAAGTATCATTAAAAATTACTGCTATCTAAAAATTGTCTGTAGATCAATTTTTTGAAAGGAAAAAGAGAAATTTATTAAAACAGGATTTACTTTGAATGTACTGTCAACTATTATTTTTTAAAAACAAAATATGTGAAGAGAAATGCAAAAAAGCTACAAATTGAATGTGGATCTAATATAAATTAAGAAACAAAACAAAAAAAAATAAAAGCTACAATTCAAAAAAATAAAACAAACAAAATAAAACTACCACTAATCCAGTAAAAACAAAGCAATATTAATATTAAAAAAAAATAAAAAATAAAAGCAAAAAATTAACAATCAAACTAATTAAAATCTACAAAAAACTCTAAATTTACTGAATCGACAAAGCAAAAAATCCACTTTAACTGACAACAAACAAAAAAGAGATTGAAATTCTGGGATCTGAAAGAGAAAACATGAAGATGAAAAAAACATTCTTCTAGGACTCGAAATCCATCGAGGGAAGGATTGAAGTTAATTATAAAAACAAAATTAAGCTAATTTAAATCGAATAAAAACAAAACTTAAAAATCAAATAAGAGCTACAATTAAACAAAATAAAACTACTACTAATTCATTAAAAACAAATCAATATTAATGTTAAAAAAATAAAAAATGAAAGCAAAAAATTAACAATCAAAATAATTAAAATCTAGGAAAAACTAAATTTACTGAATCGACAAAGCAAAAAATTTACTTTAAATTACAACAAACAGAAAAAGATATTGAAGTTCTGAGACCTGAAAGAGGAAACATGGAGAAATACAAATCATTGATCTAGGACTCGAAATCCATTGAGGGACGGATTGAAGTTAATTATGAAAACAAAATTAAGCTACTTTAAATCGACTAAAAACAAAACTTAAAAATTAAATAAGAGCTACAATTAAATAAAATAAAACTGAAACAAAATAAAACTACTACTAATTCATTAAAGACAAATCAATACTAATATTAAAAAGAATAAAAACAACAAATTAACAATAAAACTAATTAGAATCTACAGAAAACTCTAATTGTACTGAATCGACGAAGCAAAAAATCTACTCTAAATTACAACAAAAAAAAAGAGATTGAAGTTCTGGGACCTGAAAGAGAAAACATGAAGAAAAATACAAACCTTTGATCTAGAACTCCAAATCCATCGAGGGAGGGATTGAAATTAATTATGAAAACAAAATTAAGCTACTTTAAATCGACTAAAAACAAAACTTAAAAATCAAATATAAGCTAGAATTGAAAAAATAAAATTGAAACAAAATAGAACTACTACTAATTCATTAAAAACAAATCAGTACTAATATTAAAAAATGAAAGCAAAAAAAAACAATGAAACTAATTAAAGTCAACAAAAAACTAAATTTACTGAATCGACAAAGCAAAAAATCTACTTTAAATTGCAGCAAACAAAAAAAGAGAATGAAGTTCTGGGACCTGAAAGAGAAAACAGGAAGACAAGAAAAGGAAAGAAAAAAGAAGAGAAAAACAAAACTTTGATCTAGGACTCGAAATCCATCGAGGAAGGGATTGAAGTTAATTATGAAACAAAATTAAGCTACTTTAAATCGACTAAAAACAAAACTTAAAAATCAAATTTAAGCTAGAATTGAAAAAATAAAATTGAAACAAAATAGAACTACTACTAATTCATTAAAAACAAATCAGTACTAACATTAAAAAATAAAAAATGAAAGCAAAAAATTAACAATCAAACTAATTAAAGTCAACAAAAAACTAAATTTACTGAATTAACAAAGCAAAAAATCTACTTTAAATTGCAGCAAACAAAAAAAGGGAATGAAGTTCTGGGACCTGAAATAGAAAACAAAGAGAAAAACTAAACTTTGATCTATGACTCGAAATCCATCGATGGAGGGATTGAAGTTAATTATGAAAATAAAATTAAGTTACTTTAAATCGACTAGAAATAAAACTTAAAAATGAAATTAAAGTTACAATTAAAAAAATAAAACTGAAACAAAATAAAACTACTACTAATTCATTGAAAACAAATCATTACTAATATTAAAAAGAATAAAAGCAAAAAATGAACAATCAAACTAATTAAAATCTACAAAAAACTTTAAATTTACTGAATCGAAAAAGCAAAAAATCTACTTTACCTTATATCAAACAAAAAAAGAGAATGAAGTTCTGGGACCTGAAATAGAAAAAATAAAGAGAAAAACAAACCTTTGATCTAGAACTCGAAATCCATCGAGGGAGGGATTGAAGTTAATTTGAAAACAAAATTAAGCTACTTTAATTGGACTAAAAACAAAACTTAAAAATCAAATTAAAGCTACAATTAAACAAATGAAATTGAAACAAAATAAAACTACTACTAATTCATTAAAAACAAATCAATACTAATGTTAAAAAAATAAAAAATGAAAGCAAAAAATTAATACTCAAATTAAAATCTACAAAAAATTAAATTTACTGAATCGACAAAGCGAAAAATGTACTTTAAATTACAATAAACAAGAAAAGAGATTGAAGTTCTGGGACCTAAAAGAGAAAGCTTGAAAACAAAAAAAAAACCATAAGCTAGGACTCAAAATCCATTTGATCCGAGCTATTCCTAATCGACACCTATAATTAATTGATTGAACTTGACGTGAATTTTTCAGCTGAAACAAAAAGTTATTAGAAAATATATCATTTAAAAAAATATGAATTTACCATTTTTACCTAACGAATCCATCGATGGTAGACACTTTACACTGAATACACTCCGCGAATTCAATCAAAACTAAATTAACCATTTAACCAGAATCCAGAAATATATACGATTTGTATGAACATTTTTGTAAGCAGCAATTACGATTTTCGTAACTCTTTCGATCGTTAATCAAATCGATAGAAAGCTGAATACATCTAGTATTCACAAAAAACATACACATTTTGTCTTCTGTTTAATTAGTTTACCATTTTGATTAAATTAAGTTTTATCAGATGTCAATGAAATTTGATCTCTTTTTTTGATCTACTTTACGTTGAATGATATTTAATCTATTATCAGATATATAGAAATATTTTACAAATTTAAGATGTTTACTTGTCTGATAAAACAAATCGAGTTAACTGTATGCACTAACTGAACTTAAATAATTAATTAATTAATATATATATATATATATATATATATATTTATATATAATGTACTGTACAACACAAACGCAATTTCGGGAATCACACATTAACCAAATAAATTATGTATCAATGGCGAATAATACATACAAGATTCCAAAACGCGTTATCACTTGTATTAGAATCTTAATATGTAAATTCTGTTATGAAGCATAATCGATCTGATTACCAATCACACATGGCAATGGTACGATTTGTACCATCACCCCACAATCCATGGTGAGGGATTGAAGTTAATGATGAAAACAAAATTAAACTACTTTAAATCGAATAAAAACAAAACTTAAAAATCAAATAAAAGCTACAATTAAAGAAAATAAAATTGAAACAAAATAAAACTACTACTAATTCATTAAAAACAAATCAATACTAATATTAAAAATACTAAAAGCAAAAAATTAACACAAGGACAATTAAACTAACTGAAATCAACAAAAAACAACTAAATTTACTGAATCGACAAAGCAAAATATCTACTTTAAATTACAGCAAACAAAAAAGAGATTGAAGTTCTGAGACCTGAAAGAGAAAACATGAAAACATAGAAAAACAATAAGATAGGACTCGAAATCCATTTGATCCGAGCCACTCCTACTCTACACCTGCTACAAGGTGAGACGACATATACAACCCGTGAAGCGGATTAATATATGCGTTCCTAATCTAAGCTGCACGACGGGCAGCCTTAACCTAACACCTGAAAATCATGTGTAGAAAAATCGTGGAGTCGAAGGCTTCAACTTCGCTTTACAGCAATTCATCCACCCCGAAAGCTCCGTATGCCGATTACAAAAACGATAATCGTTCAATATAACATCTCATATATTGAAGACCACCAATTTTGAAATCATCCTAATGTATGAAAATAAATAATAAGTATACATCCACATGCACACATACAGCTGACATCGTTTCAATAACTTAACATTAAAATGAATGTCGAATTGTTCTAAACATTTTTTTTTAAAACGATATCAGTGAAAACTCACTGAGATAGTAGAGAAAAACACGATGGAAATTGCGTTGCTTTACAGTAAAAAACAATTCTATTTAAAAAACCTGGTGTCGATTATTTCCTTTACACTGATGATACTTCACCACAATCCGCTCACCAGTCAGCTCTCCATCTCGGACAGGAACCACAGAACACTTAATTGAAACGAATACACTATATACTATTTTTAACGGACGGTCGTACGTCCGATCTGATAATCAAAAAGCAAACACTCCCGGGTACCTCTCCTCCTGCATAGCCTCGGCGGGCGCGCGCCCGTACGGGCCACCTGGACAGGAGATCGAGGACGCAATCGAAGACCCGAACGACACTCGGTATTACTTTAAGTACTTTTCGCGCACACACAGAATTCGTAAAAAGAACATTTTGTTTTAGACGAATTCGATAACAAATTATTTTTAAGAACGACACGAACGGACGGTTCCGAGACGTTTTATAAACGCGACCGGCGACGCGACCGAACCGAGTCAGCATGAGAGACGCCCGAACGGTACGAGGAGAGCTTTTTTCCTAATTTAATCGATCGATCCGTGATCGAGTGATTGAATTAGAAGTCAGCCTGCGTTGTTCTAATGAATGACAATGAGTTCTTTAAAAATCATGAATATAAATTTTATCTATTGAAGTTTTTTTTAGTCATTCATTGGTGAAATAAATTAAAAAATGACTGGATCAGAGGAATAGTTTAAGGTTCAAATGGTTAAAAAGAAGAAAGAGAAAGATATTGAAAAATGACCAGTGTTGAATGACCTCTGAACCATTTATATGTATAAGAAGAAAATATTGAAGTCGGAAATTTAAAAATCGAGAATGTTATTGTCGATGTAATAAAAATTAGAAATTTTTTTAAAAAATATGTCATTCGAAAAATTATTATATGATGAAAGAAGAGAAATTTATTGAAAAATGATTTTTGTTGAGTGATCTCTGATATATTTATGTACATAAAAATAAATTATTGAATCAGAAAATTAGATAAACTAGAAGTGATTGTCGATATAATAGAAGATTGAAAATTTATTAACAAATAACTCTCTACTGAGATATGGTTTAAAGTTCAATTTTTATGAAAAACGAGGTTTAATGAAGAATAGTTGTATGTTGAATGATATCTGATCCATTTATGTACATAAAAATAAATTATTTAATCAGCAAATAAGAAAATCGTTTAACAGGTTGTCGATGAAATCGAATCTTAAAATTATAATTAAAAACACTGTTATCTAAGAAATTGTTCATAGATCAATTTCGTGAAAAAAAGAGAAATTTATTGAAAGAAAATTATTTTGGATGTTCTGTCAACTGTAAATATTTATAAAAATAAAATATTGAAAGTAAAAATCAGAAAATCAAAAAACTGATTGATTCCAATAGAAAATTGAAAATCTATAACTTTTCAGTCATAATTAAATCTCAGATGAATAAATTTACTGTGAAAAACCTGTCAGTTCACACAGGGGTAATTATGCTGTTTTTATACTATTTAGCTTGGTGATGATGTTGACAGAACAAAATGTCATTGGGAAGCAAGAAATTTATATGAGAATCGATCAATACATTTCTACAAAAGATATTCATTGTAATATGAATATTATGTATGATTTTAATGGTGGTATTTTTAGGTGTTGTAAGAAACTTTTTGAATATTGATATGTGCAATAAAAGAAAAATCAAGAAAAGAAACTTATCTAAGGAATTTTAATTGAAATTTTCTGATAGTTTATTGAATGATAAAAATTAAAAACATTATCGTTTTAAAAAAGAACTGACAGGAAATAGAAACGGATTAAATATTATCAAAGAAATTAATTGACTGAACTCGAAGTGGATTTTTTTGATTGCTGAAATAAAAAGTAATTAGAAAATATATCATTTAAAAAAATAAGAATGTACCTTTTTTACCTAATGAATCCATCGATGGTAGACACTTTACACTGAATACACTCCGCGAATTTAATCAAAACTAAATTAACCATTTAACCAGAATCCAAAAATATATACAATTTTGTATGAACATATTTGTAAGCAGCAATTACGATTTTCATAACTCTCCTTCGATCATTAATCAAATCGACAGAAAGCTGAATACATCTAGTATTCATAAAAATCATACATTGTTTGTCTTCTGTTTAATTAGTTTGCCATTTTGATTAAATTATTAGGTTTTATCAGATATCAATGAAATTAGATCTAATTTTTTTGATCTACTTTATATTGAATGATATTTGATCTATTTTCAGATAAATAGATACATTTTTTAGATTTAAAATGTTTACCAGTCTGATAAAACAAATCGACTTAAACGTATGCACTAACTGAACTTAAATAACTAATATATATATAAATATATATATATATATATATATATATATATGTACTGTAAAACAAAAACGCAATTTCGGGAATCACACATTAACCAAATAAATTATGTATCAATGGCGAATAATACATACAAGATTCCAAAACGCGTTATCACTTGTATTAGAATCTTAATATGTACATTCTGTTATGAAGCATAACTGATCTGATTACCAAACACACATGGTAATGATACGATTTGTATCATTACCCCACAATCCATGGCGAGGGAGTGAAGTTAATTATCAAAACAAAATTAAACTACTTTAAATCAACTAGGAACAAAATTTAAAAATCAAATAAAAGCTATAATTAAAGAAAATAAAACTGAAACAATATAAAACTACTACTAATTCAATAAAAACAAATCAATACTAATATTAAAAAAAAATAAAAAATGAAAGCAGAAAATTAAAAATCAAACTAATATTAAAAATACTAAAAGCAAAAAATTAACACAAGGACAATTAAACTAACTGAAATCAACAAAAAACAACTAAATTTACTGAATCGACAAAGCAAAATATCTACTTTAAATTACAGCAAACAAAAAAGAGATTGAAGTTCTGGGACCTGAAAGAGAAAACATGAAAACAAAAAAACACAATAAGCTAGAACTCGAAATCCATTTGATCCGAGACACTCCTATGCTACACCTGCTACAAGGTGAGACGACATATACAACCCGTGAAGCGGATTAATATATGCGTTCCTATTCTAAGCTGCACGACGGGCAGCCTTAACCTAACACCTGAAAATCATGTGTAGAAAAATCGTGGAGTCGAAGGCTTCAACTTCGCTTTACAGCAATTCATCCACCCCGAAAGCTCCGTATGCCGATTACAAAAACGATAATCGTTCAATATAACATCTCATATATTGAAGACCACCAATTTTGAAATCACCCTAATGTGTGAAAATAAATAATAAGTATCCATCCACATGCACACATACAGCTGACATCGTTTCAATAACTTAACATTAAAATGAATGTCGAATTGTTCTAAACATTTTTTTTTAAAACGATATCAGTGAAAACTCACTGAGATAGTAGAGAAAAACACGATGGAAATTGCGTTGCTTTACAGTAAAAAACAATTCTATTTAAAAAACCTGGTGTCGATTATTTCCTTTACACTGATGATACTTCACCACAATCCGCTCACCAGTCAGCTCTCCATCTCGGACATGAACCACAGAACACTTAATTGAAACGAATACACTATATACTATTTTTAACGGACGGTCGTACGTCCGATCTGATAATCAAAAAGCAAACACTCCCGGGTACCTCTCCTCCTGCATAGCCTCGGCGGGCGCGCGCCCGTACGGGCCACCTGGACAGGAGATCGAGGACGCAATCGAAGACCCGAACGACACTCGATATTACTTTAAGTACTTTTCGCGCACACACATAATTCGTAAAAAGAACATTTTGTTTTAGACGAATTCGATAACAAATTATTTTTAAGAACGACACGAACGGACGGTTCCGAGACGTTATATAAACGCGACCGGCGACGCGACCGAACCGAGTCGGCATGAGAGACGTCCGAACGGTACGAGGAGAGATTTTTTCCTAATTTAATCAATCGATCCGTGATCGAGTGATTGAATTAGAAGTCAGCCTGCGTTGTTCTAATGAATGACAATGAGTTCTTTAAAAATCATGAATATAAATTTTATCTATTGAAGTTTTTTTTAGTCATTCATTGGAGAATTAATTGAAAAATGACTGGATCAGAGAAATAGTTTAAGGTTCAAATGGTTAAAAAGAAGAAAGAGGAATAAATTGAAAAAATGAACTGTGTTGAATGATCTCTGAACCATTTATGTGTATATGGAGGAAATATTGAAGTCAGAAATTTAAAAATCGAGATAGTGATTGTCGATGTAATAAAAATTAGAAAATTTATTAACAAATATGTCATTCGAAAAATTATTATATGATGAAAGAAGAGAGATTTATTAAAAGAGGATTTATGTTGAGTGATCTCTGATATATTTATGTACATAAAAATAAATTATTGAATCAGAAAATTAGATAAACTAGAAGTGATTGTCGACATAACAGAAACTTGAAAATTTATAAACAAATAACTGTCATCTAAGATATGGTTTAAAGATCAATTTTTATGAAAAAGAAAGTTTAGTGAAGAATAGTTGTATGTTGAATCATATCTGATCCATTTATGTACATAAAAATAAATTATTTAATCAGCAAATCAGAAAATCGTTTAACAGGTTGTCGATGAAGTCGAATCTTAAAATTATTATTAAAAATACTGTTATCTAAGAAATTGTTCATAGATCAATTTCGTGAAAAAAAGAGAAATTTATTGAAAGAAAATTATTTTGGATGTTCTGTCAACTATAGATATTTATAAAAATATAATATTGAACCTGAAAATCAGAAAATCAACAAACTGATTGTGGGTCTAATAGATATTTGAAAATCTATATATTTGCAGTCAGATGTAAATCTTAGATGAATGAATTTACTGTGAAAAAACCTGTCAGTTCACACAGGAGTAATTATGCTGTTTGTATACTATTTAGCTTGGTGACGATGTTGACAGAACTTAATGTTATTGGGAAGCAAGAAATTTATATGAGAATAGATTAATACATTTGAACACAAGTTATTCATTGTAATATCAGTATTATATTTGATTTGAATATTTGTAGTATTGTTAGATATTATTAGATATGTTCAATAAAAAAAATATCGAGAAAAGAAAATCGATGAATTATCAAAAGAATGTTAATTGAAATTTTCTGATAGTTTATTAAATGATAAAAATTGAAAACATTATCGCTTTTAAAAAAGAACTGACAGGAAATAGAAACGGATTAAATATTATTAGAAAAATTAATGGACTGAACTCGATATGGTATCCTTGACAGCTGAAATAAGAAGTTATTAGAAAATATATCATTTAAAAAAATATGAATTTACCTTTTTTACCTAATGAATTCATCGATGGTAGACACTTTACACTGAATACACTCCGCGAATTTAATCAAAACTAAATTAACCATTTCACCAGAATCCAGAAATATATACAATTTGTATGAATATATTTGTAAGCAACAATTATGATTTTCATAACTCTCTTTCGATCATTACTCAAATCGATAGAAAGCTGAATACACCTAGTATTCATAAAAATCATACACTTTTTGTCTTCTGTTTAATTAGTTTGCAATTTTGATTAAATTAAGTTTTATCAGATCTCAATGAAATATGATCCATTTTTTTCTATTTACTTTATGTTGAATGATATTCGATCTATTTTCAGATATATAAATATATTTTTCAAATTTAAGATGTTTACCAGTCTGATAAAACAAATCGAGTTAACTGTATGCACTAACTGAACTTAAATAATTAATTTATATATATATATATATATATATATATATATATATATATATGTACTGTACAACGCAAACGCAATTTCGGGAATCACACATTAACCAAATAAATTATGTATCAAAGGCGAATAATACATACAAGATTACAAAACGCGTTATCACTTGTATTGGAATCTTAATATGTAGATTCTGTTATGAAGCATAATTTATCTGATTACAAAACACACATGGCAATGGTACGATTTGTACCATTACCCCACAATCCATAGCGAGAGAATGAAGTTAATTATGAAAATAAAATTAAACTACTTTAAATCGACTAAAAACCAAACTTAAAAATCAAATAAAAGCTACAATTAAAAAAAATAAAACTGAAACAAAATAAAACTACTACTAATTCATTAAAAACAAATCAATACTAATATTAAAAAAAATAAAAGCAAAAAGTCAATAACTAAACTAACTGAAATCAACAAAAAACTAAGTTTACTGAATCAACAAAGCAAAACGTCTACTTTAAATTAGAACAAATAAAAAAAGGTTGAAGTTCTGGGTCCTGAAAGAGAAAACAAAGAGAAAAAAAACATTGATCTAGGACTCGAAATCCATTTGATCCGAGCCACTCCTACTCTACACCTGCTACAAGGTGAGACGACATATACAAACCGTGAAGCGGATTAATATATGCGTTCCTAATCTAAGCTGCACGAGGGGCAGCCATCACCTAACACCTAAAAAACATGTGTAGAAAAATCGTGGAGTCGAAGGCTTCAACTTCGCTTTACAGCAATTCATCCACCCCGAAAGCTCCGTGCGTCAATTACAAAACTGATAATCGTTCAATATAACATCTCATATATTGAAGACCAGCAGTCTTGAAACCAACCTAATGTATGAAAGTAAATAATAAGTATCCATTGACATACATACAGCTGATATCGTTTCAATAACTAAATATTAAAATTAATGTCGAATTGTTTTAAACATTTTTTTTTAAAACGATATCAGTGAAAACTCACTGAGATAGTAAAGGAAAACTCGATGGAAATTGCGTTGGTTTACACAGTAACAAATAATTGCATTGTAAAAACCTGGATACTTCCTGATGTTTCCTCTAGCAAACCTTTGTAGATCCTTTTCTTCACACTGGCGATTCTTGACACTAAACACATTAATGCACTTACACACTGACATTTTTTCGCACTTAACACACTGATGATTCTTCACTCTATAAAAATAAACACCTTGTTATGAATATGTCATAAAATAATACTTTCTGGTGATCATTTGCTCTATTTTTTTTATAAATCTCATTAAATGAATTCTTTCTAATCATTAATGATCAACATTGAGCTTTTAATTTTGAAAAATCAAATATTATGCGAAACGTAAAGAAAATCATTCAAAAATAACGTTTTAGAACTGCTAATTAATTGACTTTTGGAGATATAAATTTAAATTTGAAAACGTTCAATAAATAAAAGATGAATAATTAACTTATACAAAAATTGTGTAATTCAGACATTTAACGTCGCATTATAAAAAAAAAACACAACAAACATCCATGCATCGACGCTAAAATGGCGGAATATGGTGGAAAGTGCCATTTTAAAAATATTTTTTTTAATGTTTGGAATTCAAAACAGTGAAAAAGTATTATACCTTCAAAACACCTCAGCATAAAAAACTCCTGGAGATTTTAACTGAACGCACAAAAAAGATTACGTAAATTTAATTAAAATTTAAGTAAGTTTACTTAAACTCAAAAACAACCCGTCATCAACGAAAATCAACTATAACTAAACATTCAGAAACAACGGAGAGTCGAGAAAAATTCAATATAGCAGCCGATTCACGAATTAAAAATGTTTTTTAAAATTTATTTTGACTCAAATTAGACATTTTAAATGTAATGTATAATAAATTTTATGCAGATACCAAGAAATGATTATAAACTTTAAACTGACTATTTAATGAATAACCAATGATTAATAAAACAATAAAATGCATTTTTAACAAATAATAGAATATACAATGGAGGGTTCTGGAACTAATATTGACAAGTTCGTCATTCAAGATGTCTGACAGAAAACCGATTACTTTAAAAAATGTACAAAAATTCAATATAGGAGAATTATGATAATTTTATATATATATATATATATATATATATATATATATATATATATATATATATATATATATCAAATCTCAGATTTCAACTCAGCTAAATGAATCGATTGTAAACTGTTAATGAAACTCGTGTTAACTTAAATTAATGAAACCGGATGGATGTATCTGCTCGATTGATTATTGAAATAGTAAAAATATTCATCAGACTATAAGGGATATATAAAATAATTATGATTTATTGAAACTCGTTTACATGTCATCAGTTTAATTTATAGTAAAAAATTAAGCCGTAACATTTTAAAAACATTTTGATAGATTCATCCTTCTTTTTCGATTGAAAACAAAATATTTAAGCAAAATAATTATTCAAAGAATCAATTGTATAAAAATGAAAATATGTACTTACAAATAATATTCAATTGCATAACCAAAAATTCACTTGATTTGATGCACCTACGATAAGAGACCAAAATAAATTGACAAATTTCAAAAATGATAACAGAAATCTAGTAATTTTAAGCGTAGTACCAACACAACTTTAATAATTTATCAATCATGGTTTTTTCGAGCATTAATACCAACTTCAAAGTTATGTGAATAGAATTCAATAAAGTTAGTTATTTGGGTTTTAGGGCGCTTCGATAGCAAAGGTCATTGACATCCGGAGTTCAATGAACCAATTCATGTATATTAAATTATCTTTAATATAAACATTTAAATTAATTTTCTCATAAATATATAATTAATAAAGTAAATTGAATAGATTTAAACAATTTGTATACTTCAAACAACGCACCGTTTTTTTTATTTATTTGTTTAATTTTGTATGGATAAAAAAAATCGAATTTTTAATATTAAATTTGACATAAATACAGATCTTGTTGTAAATAAGTATATATGTGTGTCAGAACACTCAGCTAAATAATATAATACAATAAAAATTGATTAAAAAGAATCAATAAATTTGTAATTTAACATAAACCAATAAATACAGTGCAATACAAATTTTCTAAAAAAACAATACTTAATTTATGTGTTTGAAAGGAATGTAAAACATTAACAATCTCAGTTCTTAAATAAAACACCAATTTTAATCAACACTTTTTTAATACTAATAAATTTACATTTATTTTTACATATGAACAATATTTTCTGTGGGAATGGAACGAAATCATTCGAATTGAAGGTAACATGCCATATTTTAATTTAACTAGTTATAAAATTTTACAAGACATTTATGATAAATAACTTTACAGGATGCTCTTTGTACTTGAATGTATAATTGGACCATTCATAAAAAATATGCGTTGGTATAAATTTATTTATTAGGTAAAGTGTTCAGTGTTCCTGCTTTTTGTGTTGTCTGTTTCGTCATTTTAATTAATAATTATTTATATTTCATTATTGTAAATAAAACTTTTCAGCAGTAAAAGGATATTTATGATATATTTCTTCATGAAATTTTCTTAATTTATAAAATATCCAGGGGTTGTCTTTTTTCTAAATTAGTTTAAAATTCTTGTTCTATTTAATTCTTCCAAATTTGATGAATCAAAATGAAAAAGACAATACACTGAATAAAATACTTTTTTAAACAAAGTGATAACAAAAACTGTGATAATTTTATTTACAAATGTATTTTTTATAAAATGTATATATATATATATATATATATATATACATTTTGACAAAAGTAATAGACAATTGGTTGCTTCTAGCTACGACTCACACCTTGCTACATGACAACCATAATGTTATTTGCATATACCTTCCCTATGAATCCGGGGTCATGTGGGCGTCTTATCCGTTGGGCATGTTAACATGCCCAGTAATTCTATCAACATGTTGGTCATACGACAACCCCTCGCAAATTAACATTTTATTGAACATTAATGAACAGAAGTTGTCGTCGTCCTACGAATTACTGACCATGTTTGTTAGGTACGACATGATGTAGTAGTTCACACTTGGTTTCAAAGGGATCAATCTCAAAAGAGTGCTTAAAGTATTGATTAATGGTAAAGCAATTAATTTCTGTAATAAACGATAACCTTTTGGGCTTCTTTTCCAGAAATACAAACACAACAGCTTATCTTCTTCTGCTCACCGTCTGCCTGAATCTGCTACAGCCGACACAAAGCTATGAGAAATATATTTAGGTTTGTTAATTTATAAATGACAATGTAAACATTAATTTGAAAAAATTATTACCTGTCAAGCCAACAAGATTCAGGCTGTAACAGGAAGATCTTTGAAAACTAGATCCAACTGATCCGTACTGCTTCATAATAACGCCTTTATATTTTTTTTATTTTTCACACTAACACGCTCAGAGTACAGGTATATTTTTTGTTTTAAAATCTTCATAAATTTATCTGTATTTGATGTGTTTGGCATTTCTTTTCTAATATCTCGAAGAGATATTAGAGGTGATTTCTACAATATAAATAAAATTAATAGATTTTAATCATCAGATATATAAATCATGCTAAAGAATAACAATCACTTTTATGAGATTTTTATGAAGGAATTGTTACTAAAGGCATTGCTTTCTCGTTGGCATTTATTTTGATCGAGTTTGTATGGAGTGTGGCTATTTCTGATGGCTTCTCCAAAGTTGCGATCTAAAATGTATGTTATATATTATATCGTATAACTTTATACTATTTTGAAAATACTAAAGTAACTTACACCATCAATGTTTCCATTCAAAATAATAATAGAAACATGGAGATGGTAGCTATATTTGATTAGTAATTATAATAGAAATGTTTATACTTTTACAAAATAAAGTATAGTATAAATATTAATATTAAAGTTGTGAATAGTTATATTTACTGGTAGATTTATCACATCTGCAATGTTAAGAGCAATAGGTGTTACCATTATATTGGTTGATGGAAACACAGAGGAAGGTGGTTAAAATTTAAATAGCACTTATTATACAAATGTTTATTGTTATCAAGAAATAAATTACTTACTTTCGGATCATTGTATCTCACATAGCATGGTTTTGAAAAATTACTATTTTTCAAAATCATACTACTAAAACAGATACATGTAAATATACAATTTTATATATATATATACACACACATAATATATAGGTTAATATGTGAGTATGCCTGTGCTAATGTTTATAAAAAGTATGTTATCTATTTCTTTCTTATGTCCATTTTTTACTGTTCAAGGTAATCAAGAAAGTTTTTGTTCTACTATTAACGATAAGTTACTAATCAACAAAACAATACAAATAAAAAACTTTTTACTAAGAATGAATAATTTTTGTAAAATTCTGAGAATATAAAAATATAAGTTATAAAAATACAACTGACAATATTTAAATTTTTCTTTTGTAGATTTTATATAATCCACTTATTTTCAGATGAGTTACAAACCTATGAATCCGTTTCAAAAGTAACTATAATAAATTATTAAATTATTTTATAACTCAAAATTTTCATTTAAAAATATTTATTTTAATAATAAATATTTAAAATGCACTCTTAAAATGATTATTCAAATAATGGAAAATTTGAATAATTGTACTAAAGGAAAAAGAACATTTTTATCCATAAACAAAAACAAATATTATTTTAATTATACTTTACAGACATAATTACTATTATAATGTAAATAAAAATTAAAAAATGTTTAAAAATGATAAATCAAATTAATAAATATAATTATAAATTAATACTTTCAAGACTTTTATTTTTTAAAAAAATCAGCTATAAGTATAAAGTTGTATAATTTACATTTTCCTAAACTTGTTCAAAATTTATTTTTACTCTAAAGCTTCTAAATAAACATCTTACACTTTATAAATACATTAGTTACCAAACACTCACTGCGATGATTTTATATAAGGACAGGTAATGTTTTTATATCTTTAGAGTTGTTGAACCTTTTGATAGGCAGATTAAGATCAAATTAATTCGTTTCTGTCATAACTAACACTACCATTCGATTTTTATTATTTTTTTTATTTATTTTACAGCAGAGAGTAGATTCGTGTTTTAAAGTTAATTTTTTGAGGTAATTCTCTCCAGTTTAATTTGTTGTAATGATCTAGAACTGACTTTACAACTAACAGTTTCTCAAGTCTTTATTAAATATTAATACTTTAAGTGCGTTCTGAAATTGTTTATTCAATTTAATTGTGATAATTCCCTTAAATAATTTGTTATATATATATATATATATATAGAGAGAGAGAGAGAGAGAGAAAGGGGAAAGGAGAGAAAAATGTTGTGCATAGATCTTTATTGTATTAATAGCATACATAACTAGCATATTTGTAAATTAAGTTACAAATATAATAGTTATATACTAGATATATTATGTAAACAATTTGAGATAATCTACATTCATAAATTTTATCAATATTTGTATTTTTTTAAAAAAAATTCATTATTAATGAATGCTATTTTCAAATAGATGTACAATTCAAGCAAATGTGTTAATTTTAATACTTTAATTTTCGATTTTTTCTGAACAAAAAGGATTTATAAACATTTAGTAGTTACACCTTTTGAAAATTATTAAACATTATTACTAATGCATATGATTTCTACATTAAAGAATAATTATTACATTTTTAATGATTTACTATTACTGAATATTTACAATATCCAAAATTTAACAAACTGAGTAGCTTTTATTAAAAAATCTTTATATTTGCCATATGGAAACAGCATATATTTTTAGTACATATGTTGACAAAATCAATGCCTAATATTTGTTACTAAAAGAATATTGTATTAATATATTTTTGATATATAAACTATTTTCAATATTTTAATTAGGAACAGATCAACAAATTACCTAAGTATAGTGATAATTTAAAATAGTAAATTTTGTATAGCGAGAACAATTATACAAATATGTGGTTTCTATATATCTTATTTATTTCAATAGTTCTATAAAGAGTATTATTATGAAATATCATATCAGGATGAACAAAATTCTTAATATTATATAAATAAAAAAATCTAAATTATAAAATGTTTTAAAACTTTATTTCAATATCACTGTGAAACATTCATTTATATTTTATAATAAGAAAACATTGTATTATTTTATTTACATCTAACATATGCATTAAAAAAATAGAATTCTATTGTTGATTAAAATTATAATTAATATATAAATTTATATAATTAAACTGAAAACTACAATAGATATTTTAAAAAAAATCTTATTACAAACAAAATTAAAACTTTTTGCCAACAAGTATTTTAAATATGAATAAATTAAAATCTATGTAATAAATTGATTACTATTGAATCAGCATTTGTCTACAAGCTATTAATTAAACTTTAACAACAGATTATGAAAAATTGTAAACACAGTTTTAAAATATATTCATATAATTTATAACTTATAAATAATATTATTATATAATTTTACCAGTAACCATTATATTTTGTTTGATTATGAAGACATGTATTTAAACATCCGTGTGAATGATTAAAATAAAAATATTTATATATTTAACATGTCAAAACAAAGTTAATTTTAAGTATGTATTGATATTATATTGTTATACTTTTCCTAATTAAAAAAAATATTAATATATAATTAACAAAAATAATACAAGTTACTTTATATATCTCATACTAAAACTTTTAGAAATAAAAATTTGGAAAATATAATTAGTTTTTATCAAAAACATTACTCGCCTATAATAAT
>CM068313.1:30863324-30955824 GCA_034766995.1 Acanthacorydalis orientalis
AATTTTATCTATTGTTGAATGTTGAGCAGTTGTATTATGTTATGTTTATTTTTATTGTAAATATTGATTCTAAATATATTTTAATAAAACTGATTTTTCTTATAAGTAATTAAGATTAAATAAAAGAAGTAGTTTGACATAAAAATGGTATTATTTTTATCAATTTTTATATTTTGTTTTGTCTAGTACATGATTTTAAAAAGAAATCTTTTAAGTTTGTATTCACAAATGAATTAAGTATTAAATCTTTTTTTTGTTCTAAAAATTCTTTGTTTATTTTAAATATGTACATTTATACAAAATTTTCACTGTATTCTTTCTGGCTAAAAAGATAAAATGTATTTTTCTTTTTATCTCTGATTGCAGTTCATTCTATTGTGATTTTATGATAACAATTTAGCCCACAATACAGTTCTGATCTATGGCTAAATTTACTTTCACAAATAAATTCTTTTTTCGCTTCACAAATCTAAAAAAAATGTTCCAGTTAAAAATTTTCGATAAGTCATTATTGATCATATTTGATTGTTGTGTATATGCATTTTGATAACGATACCATTACTACAAAAAAGCGCCAAGATATAGAAAATCTGAAAATATTTTAGCTTAGAATTTCTAAGTGATTGTCTTAAAGTTAAAACTTTTAATTGAATCTGAAATCATAGGTTTATTAACTCAGAGTTTTCAATAATTCTTTCCTATTGAGTGGAGCTTGATGCTAAGATTATTATAGCATAGTATCTGAGAATTCACAAAATTTATATTTTGCATTTACCTTTTAAAATAATCTAATATCTATGATGATATTTTGATTTGATTCGTGCATAAATCGTAATTTTTTTTCTAAATAATGCACTGAAGTTCATTTTCCTGTATATGTTTTCTTTCAAGTGGAATGGAATTAAATATGTACTTTGTGCCTGTATTGCAAGTCATTATCATGTTCAACCCGCATGTTACGGCTTATTAAAATTTATATCGTAAACTTATTGAAGTTTGTACCACAGAACGTCTAAACTTAAAATACTATATGAAAAAATCATTACAAATGCGATCTATGAACAGTAAATTGCTATGATATGATTTATGGGAAGAAGGGTTGATAAGAATGATGATTGTTTTTAGTGTCATAATATTCTTATAAGTTGATTTTGTAACTTTATTATTTGATTTTTTGTAACTAATGTATAAAAGAGTGACAACTGTAAATACTTGTATTAATTAAGTCATATATTTTCATGAATGGAAGCTAATGTTTTCATTTTAATGTATTAATCTTTATGTCCAAGTAACATTTATGTGTATGTGCTAAGGGTGTATATATATATATACTATTTGTTCAAATATTTTTAAGTCTCTCTTGTTTTTAAAGCTATTTCTAATATACGTAAAAAATTAATACACATAAAATTAATTAAACTAATTATAAACATATTTACTTCATGATATTGTTTATTACAAAAATTTTTTTACACATGTTTTAACAATATAATACTATAAAATATAGGTTTACAATTGATAACAATATCGATGAACATATTTAACACTATACATATCTATATTTACACCACGTGATAATATATAACATTTAACACCGAAAAAATATCTGCATATGTAATATTTGGCAAATAAAATATGTACAAATGCCATTTTAGTTACAATCGCTATTATATTTTAATGTAAATTAAATGTTTCAAAAAAACAATCTTAAAATATTTGCTGACAGAATTTATTAAACTGAATTCTTATTCTTGAAACATTATAATAAATAGATTTATGTGCTTTTTCAAATTAATTTAACAATTTTATTTATGAAAAATATTTATATTAATAACGTTAAAAATTTGAGCATTCATACTTAAATTACAAAATTTTATATACATATTCATATATATATATATATATATATACACATATATATATATACATATATATATACATATATATATACATATATATATACATATATATATATATATATATATATATATATATATATATATATATATATGTAGTAGAGAAAAGAAGCAAAGATTAGATTAAATTAATTAGAGAATTTGATAGCGGTCACATAATTGGTAAGTAATATGTATACAAGCAAACAATGATAATAAATACACTAAGAATATGTAATATAAAAAAATAACACAAAATAATGACAAACTTATATAAAACATTTAATGATGAATGACATCAAATAACCTTGCTACAAAAAATATAGAAGAGAAAAAGAACAGTTATAAATGAGACATGTATTTTCTAAGCAGTGAAGAAGTAGAGATATTTTTAAACAGAAAAACAGTATTAACATAAAAAAATATTTAAATAAGAGACGTGATCAAACGAGCCTTGAAGTTAACTAATCTTTCACTGGTTTGAGCTAAACGCTGAAAACAGAAAAAATGCATTTAAAAAAAAGTAATGTTTATTTTTATATAGGTGATTCAATTTAGGCTTTTACTTGGAAGTATTAGAAGGGGGTGCGGGGGTTAAGAAAAGTTCTTATTTTTTATTTAATATTTTAGTTCACTTCAATACTAAATGGGAGATAACATGTGTTTTTTTTTATTTTTGCGTTTTTTTTTAATACTTCATGTGGAAGCCTAAACTGAATCATCTATATAAGTGCATTTTTATCACTCTGAACTGTTAATGGACATATTAAATTATAGATTTTATACTTTTTTAAAAAATAAAAAATATATTTTTACGTACCAGGATAAGGTCTTGTACTAAATTCGAAATACCACGGTTCGCAATAACAAAAAGTCGGGTAACAGGTCCGGGAATTCCTTCCGTGTATCCTTCAGCTTTTACTGTGCCATCAACAGCAGCAGCGCTATTCGCTTGTTCGTCAGCTGATTCTGATGATCCACTGCCAGCCACCAACTATATTTATAAAATATAGTTAACAATAATATTAATTTTATTTTTAACAAGAAACTAAATCCCAAATTTAAAAATATGTGCATGGCTACGGCAAGCTCTATACATTTTCTAATTTTTAGTTAATGCTTATACTTTATCAGCAATTATTTGTTACTTTAATTTTTATCATTTATTCGTATTTGTAAGATCAAAAAAATATATATTATAATTATTCACACTATGATTAAATAATTTCATCAATTTACTACATATATATATATATATATATATATATATATATATATAATAAATCTATTTATATTGTCGTTTAATTAGTTCAGTTATTCAAAATTCTTTTTATTAGAATAATAAGAGGATAATTTGTTATAATTCGTCTGTTAAATATTACATTAAGATAAATATAGTTTTATTATTTTATTTAGATTTCGGCATAAAAAAGTTTTTAAATACAAATTTTTAAATAAAATAACATTTGAAAAATGCATTCCATAATTGCAATGTACGATTAATAGAATTAAGTTGCATCGGTATTCTAATTTAATAAAATGAGAAACATATATATATATATATATATATATATATATATATATATATTTATATATATAGGTTTTAAAATAAAACAAACAAAAAAATGTTGTTTTAAAGTAAATAAACTGATATTTTTAGTTATTTACCAGCGGGCTCTACCCGCTACTCGCTATGCTCGCCACCGCTCACATCCACGACCGTTTTGCTTGTGTTGCGTATATTTGCTCAATATCGTAATATATATATATATATATATATATATATATATATATATATATATATATATATATGACAGTTGTCTATAAAATCATTCTCACAAATTGATTGCAACGCAGCTGTTTTATAAAGTCGGACATTCCATTTTCTAACTTTTTGTGAAAATTCCGTGTAACTTGGGGTCTTATCGTTAATAATAATTTAATACAAAATCTTCAAACGTTTTTTTAAAATTTTACGGAATATTTATATATATATATATATATATTTATTGTATATTTTTCATTTCTTAAGTAATTTATGGGAAATTTTTTTTATTATATTAATTTGGTGTAAATATATCTATTTAATTAAGCAATAGAGAGCATTATCATTATGAAGCAACAAAATGAAGATAAATACGCCATAGAGAAGTTGTTAATGTGTATATGTAAACCTAGACTTTTTCCTTTAAAGCTTGAAATATTTTTCATACTACATTATTTAAAAAAATGTTTAATCAAAATATATTCTTGGAATTATATTTTTAAAGATATTTAATTTTTAGTTCTTACTTTTTTAATAATTTAGATAAAAAGTCTAATTTCTGTAATTAGAGTGTACTTGTAATATTAAGAAAAACTACATGCGTTTTACTTAGTACTGGAATAATTTTAATGCTTTATCTATTCTTTAAAAAGGCATTTAAAAATAGGTGTAAGTTCTCTCAGAACAGTAACATTCAAAACGATAACCAAGAAAGTGGTACGATGAAGTGAGCAACATCGCCGTTTTTAATCTTTCTTATTTTTATTGAAATATTTAGTTCTGTAATCATTTAGGCATTAATGATTATATAAATTAGTATAAAATAATATGACATCATAAATAATACGTTATAAAATAAGCAAATTAAAAAATATGTTGTTATTTGGTGTTTTAGGAGTGGAAAAAATATGTTAAACGATAGTTTTTCCTTTCGATTTATAATACAATATTATAACTATGAGTTTAAGTAAAGTATAATGTTTTGTATTGGAATTAAATGGAAATAAAATATTAATTTATTTTTATGTAATTACGATTTAATTCACTATTGTTATATTACTGACTTTAACATAACTATTTAAATATATTCAATAATGTAATTTTGAGTTTTATTATATATATATATATATATATATATATATATATATATATATATATATATATATAAGATAATAAAATGCAATTATTTGAATCAACTGGTATTAAATGACTAAATGGTAATATTTATTTATGTATCGAAATATACATGACGGTATATATTAGTATATTTTAAATATTTTGTATGTATAATGTTTAGGAATGGACATTTTATATTAATTATACGAGTAAATAATACGAATTAAATTCATTGTTTTTCCGTAATTTAAATTCGTTATTTTTCCGTAAAAGCACATTGCAAATATATATGTCAGTATTTGAGTGTCGTATTAGAATAGTACTAATATGTTCAAAAGTAATCTTACAGCAGTTTTTTAATATAAGTGGAACGCGTTCACTAATAACAAATTGTCCTCTTACTCTAGTAAGGTGTTTTTTGGTACAAAAAAGATTAATGTAAACACTCAATATCAAACTAAATAAATGAAAAAGTAATTATCTTAAAAATATTATAAATTATCTGGTAAAAGTAATATTTTATATTTTATTTAATGCAACTAAGATATACTACAGACAAAGAACTACAAATTTATCACTTAAGTAATTTTACAACATTAATTGTTCATTCATTTACATAAATATAGAAAATTGACACATCATTACAAGGTTCTTACCTTTCAACCTTGATTAAAACTTTTATAATTCGATTGTAAAATTTAAGAATATTTCTGAAAATAAAAGTTTGTTTTAAAATGTCTGTAATGTGATTGTTATATATTAAAAAAATTGTCAAACTATAAATTTTGAGAAATAATTCTTCAAATTAAAATTATTCACAGTAAATTAGTAGAAGAATATTAAACACAGATTAACATTATATTATTTACAGTGATTAGTTAAATTCTGTTAAATAATTTTCATTTAAAAATAAAACAAACCATAACCAAACATATATTTTATATATATATATATATATATATATATATATATATATATATATTCATGCTTTTTATATTGTTTAAAATTGTACTTACCCGAAAAACTCAGGAATTACATTTGTGAATGAAGTAATAAACAAATAATTATTTTTAACTGTATTTTTTTTAATAATTTTGTATATTTCTAAATCTGAAATAATATTGAACTCATGATTGAAAGTAAAATGAATTACAATGAAATGATGGGCGACTGATATTTTAATGACTGAATATAGTGATTTAATTTCGACAAATGTAATACCTATAATTCTAAAGCCAATTTACAAAGCTAGTTTTGTTATAATTATCTATATATGTACATTTATTTTTTTATAAACCATTACCATTTTTTGTTATTAGATTCATAGAAATAAAAATATTTTTTATTATAGTTAAAATACTCCTTGCACGATACTCTGAAAATAACATATTTGTACTGAAAATAATGTCAATATCTGCAACATATATAATTGTACATTTCATTTAAGTACTTTGTATAACCGTAGCGTCCGTCATGTCATAATATTATGTCATAGAGGATATTTAGGAAGGATCATTCAAGGAGAAGAAGGAATTTTCGATTTATAATGAAGTATATATGTATATAAAACGAAGAAAAATATGAAAATGTGACATCGTGTTCATATAGGATTAGTATAAATTTTGTTTGCAAGATATCTAAATAAATTCTTCGAATAACGACTTGAAAACTTGCTGCTATTTAAATAATACCTGTTTAATATAAACAATACTATGATATCGTGAAAACAACTAAATAAAATTCCAATGTGAACACGTAGTGTCAGTAATACGTTAGTGACGTAAGAATAAATTAATTAAATTCAGTGAAAGCATTAATTGAACATTTATTAATTGTATTTAGTATAACAGACTGTCAAAATTTAGTTTTGAAGAAATTATTTTAATATTATGCACGATAACGTCACTGACTAGTTTAAAATAAAGTGTGCAGAAAATAGTTAAGCGGAAATAGGATTAAAAAAGAATATGATATGGAAACACGTGATTAACATTAAAACAATTATTATTAGAATAGTGCTTGACATACGGGGGCCACGGTATTTAAATTTTATTTTACCTTTCTGTATTAATATATTTGAATCTTTTCTAGTATATTAATTGTATATTAATATACTAGTATATTAATATTTTGTCATTTATCAAAGTATTTAAAATATATTTATTGTAGTATTAAATAAAAGGAGAAAAGAAATGAAAGGAAATTAGTTTATATCTCAAGCACTATTAAAAATTATGATGAAAGTATTTCGTTTCATGAAAAAATGTCAATGAAAATTTATTATTTTTAGATCCAAAGCCAAATGAAATTGTCCATAGTTACGAATCAAAATAATAAAAAATAATTTAGATTGTTACGTTATTCAAATTTAATAAATAATATTTATCGTTATTTATTACCTCTTAAAAGATGCCAGTACTTTTAATTTACATTTTTAGGTAATTCAAAATATATTGTAATAAAAGGTACAAAATAAAGACATAATAGCATAACTTTATTTACAATTTAGTTTAAGATATAAAATGCCAGTATTTATATTTATATTTTTTATTTGCAAATAAAAGAGAGAAATAAATATCTATAATATATGTATGTATAAGTAATGATTATAATTTATATGGACGAAATTGAAAAAAAAAATTAAAAGAGTTATGCCATATTAGGAACTTTTTTAAGTCTATTTTTTAAAATTTGTAAGTGTGATGTGTTGATTTTGGTTAAAAATGATGACTTAGTAGTAATGAAATTAAATAAATAAAAGATCAAGATAAACTTTTAAAGAAAGAAAAAATAAATATTTTTATAATGTCAATATTAGTAAAAACAGCTTATTTTAATTATTAAATAAACTGGATAAATCTACACAAAGTTAAGAATTTTCTAAAAGCATATTTATATACAAAGAATGGGTTAAAATACGATTTCAATAAAAAGCTATTAAATAAGTGACAAGCAAGAAAATGTGCATGAAATATTATTGAGATGTCAGATAAGTAGTAGCACCTTTTGGAGTATGGTACCACCAGTGGCGGAGGCAGTAGGATTTGCTTGGTTGGCGACAGGTGTTAAGGTGTCTGTAGTTTCGCTGGTCGCTGTCAGTCCAAACCCAAGATTTTCTGTGCCAGCAATAACTCTGTATACGGTGCCAGCTGCACGTGCGGCTCTGTCTGCTGTATTCTAAGTCGTATTTTATGGTCGTAAACAACTATTGCTTATTTACCAAAACGCATGCAAGTTATTAATTGTCGAGCAGTCGTTTATTGTTTGTATTGTTGTAATGTACTTTATCGTTGTGGTATATTTGGGGTAGTCAAATGATTGTTTTATATGTAGAGGTATTTGAAATGTGTGTGAGTGTGTGCCTATGTATTTATTCCTTAAACTACTTTAGAGCTACGAAATGGTTACATTGATAAACGTCTTCATTTAAATTACACTTTTTAATTCTTAACGAAATTTTTACTTTTATTGGATAACATTAATTAAGTAAAGTTTTAGATACGTAAATTCTTAGGCGGTAAATTACTGGCTTATTTCATGCATGTTTATTTTTCAAGCATATTGTTTATTTAATAGTAATGAAAATGAAGTATATTAGTAAAAATTAAGAAGTCAAAAGTACATGCAGTCTATTATACAAAAATATATTGTATGCACGTAAATTTATGTAAAATAAAATTATTTATTTATTACAAAAAAGATTTACAGGTGAAAGCAGTTAAAAGTAATTAAAAAAGGAGACAAAATTAAGATAGAAGAGAAATAGAAAAAGATTTAACTTTCGTGAAAAATACAAATATGTGAGGATTTTTGTCCTACAAAAAAAATATAATAATTTAATAAAAGTAATTTTTATTTTAGTAAAAACTATGAAAAGAGAAAAAGTGAAATAAAATTTAGTTTAAATAAAAAGAATGAATAGGATACTTTGAGTTATACATGCTATGAGATACTACAATTTTAAATATTAAATTATATATATATATATATATATATATATATATATATATATATATATATAATACATAGAAGTTATATACGAGATCAAAGTTTTTTTCATTAAAACTTTAAATAAAATTTTATTTCTTAATTTATATTACGTACAATTTTTAAAAAAGTTTTATATTAAAATATTTACTACTTGTAGAGTAGATTAGTAAATTTGATTTCAAACACTTATATGTAGCATACTATTATTATTTATATAGTATTATTTGAATATAAAGTTCTTGATAATACTTAATATTAATGGACATGCGGTTTAGTACGAATGAAATCTTAACATATAAGTAAGTAGTTAAAGATATGATTGAAATATCGTTTAGATGACATAAGAATTTACTTTATTAGGTGTACTTTTTTAAATATCTCACAGATTAATAAAGAAATTTCTATCTTTTGATGTGTTTTGGAAATTTGTAAAATAAGTTAATGCTAAATTTTTATGATATTATATAACAAAGTAATAGTATAAGTTATAAAAAATAATTTCTTATAAAAGTCTAATATATAAAGTACTTATTTTAGAATAATATAGAAGTAAGGTATTTAATTGATTATTTATTAAATTGAAAGTTATGATTAAATACTAATAAAAATACAAATTAAAAAATTAAAGATATTTGAAAAGTAATTAATTCTTTTTAAAAAATATGATGTTATTGAAAGTATAAGTGTATTTATATGTAGTTTCAATTCAGTGTAGCAACTCTAACGATAATTTAAACATTATATATATATATATATATATATATATATATATATATATATAATCTATTTGTGTATATATGTTTGTGTATATAGTATTTGTAAAAAATGGAATAAATTCATTTAATGTAAAAAAATAAAAGAAACTATAGTCTTTTTCATAAACTATTAAAAATGTGTAAATTGGCAAATTAAAAATGTGCAAATGTTAAAATGTGTGTATGTTTAATGTTATTTTAATGATTTATTACTCAAATTATATTTAAAAATAATTGTGTAAAATATTATGGGATATTATTTTATCTGAATGAACACATTTAGATTTGAAATGTATATGAAATGTAGTATATTTGAAATTTCTAGATGTATAAAAATAATATTAAAATTGAATGAAATGAATTTATATTCTTTGAATTATGATAATAAATAATACTCAGATTTTTTTAATACTTTATTTTGTTTCACATAATTATGTTTACGCTGTGAATAACATATTTGGATAGAGTGATTTTTGTAGTTGTGTGAAAAGTATTTTGTATTGGTATATATTTGATTTTTGATAGTATATACAATGAAAGTATTAAACTGTATTAAACACCAATCATCTTAGACATTACTAATATTTATTATTAATTCGCTCATTTTTTAAAGATAATATTAATAATAAGAATAATAAGAACATATATATATATATATATATATATATATATATATATATATATATATATGCGTGCATGTGTTTGTCTCAATAGATATTTCCTTTTTGAATAGAAAAAATAATATTAATAATTAAGTTATATTCCATTATGATTTTCTTAATGATTGTATTTAAAAATAGTTTTTTGACTTAATGGATAAATTCGTACATTATAATTAATATTTGTGAATAAAATAAATTTTTTGAAGGTTGTATTCAAATTTATCGTTATAATATTGTTATTTTATTTTAATAGACAATTAAAAAAATTGTGTCAATTTCATTGAAATTATTTTTTAAATATCTTTTTATTCATTTCGTGATGTGTGATTATTGTATACAAATATCACACATACACACATTTATCTATTTATCTAATAATCTGTATACACACATACATATATATATATATATATATATATATATATATACATGTATGTAATGATACGTATAAAGAATCAAAAGTAAAAAAAAATTATTACAAAGCAAATGCAAACTTTTTTAAAAAGTAATTTTATAAAGAGATTGCAAACCACTTTCAATCTTTCGAAGTAGTTCAGATAAAAAATACTTGTAAAACTGGACAACTTTCCCTTTCGTTTCATAAAGTTTGTTTCTTACAAGCCTTGATGATTAACATTCATTACTCATAATAAATGCGTTTATTTTTATTTGCTTTCGTTGTTTCAAGTAGTTTAAAATATTTTTAAACTATTTGTCATGCGTCATAAAATGAAAATTCCACATACACACATGCACGCGCATACACACACACACACACATATATATATATATATACATATATATACATATATATATATATATTCTCATGAAAATTTGTGTTATGTGTGTGTAATTACCTAAATATTTAGTAGGAATTCTGGTTTTCAGTTTCAAATTTTTCTTGAAAAGTTATTGGCCTTGACATGTACTTGAGTAGATGTTTTTATATACAGATTGTAAGAAGTACAGTTTTGTCTACTAATTACTTTTATTGTTTGTGCACATTTAAAAAAAATACATATTTTATATATATATATATATATATATATATATATATATATATATATATAAATATAATTGGTTTTTAAAGGTATTAAAATAGAAAATAATATTGTAATTTACGTGATATAATTGGAAAGATTTTTAAACAAAAAATATTAACAAAGAACCGTTTTCTTTTAATTAATTTATATGAAAATTACACAATGCTCAGTACAATATGCAGGGATATAATTGAATTGGACTATTGGATATTTTATATATATAAAATTTTAATAGTACAATTGAATTATTGTTTATAAAATTGTATTTTTTATATTTTTTAAAGTTATAAGCCCATTTTATGTAGTACTTATGTGTTTTTATGTAGTACTTATTTCATTGATACTTAAAATCCAAAATTTCAAGTTAATGAATATTGAAAAGAAAAATATTTTTTATGACTTTTTTAACATTTATATTTACCACGCAAAATATTTTATTTATAAATGAAAAAAAATTGTAAGCTAGTTAAATTTAAATCCTTATATATATATATATATGTATATATATATATATATATATCCTTATATAATATATATATATATATATATATATATATATATATATATATATATATATAAGGATCAGATATTTTTTGCATGTTTTAATACTATTTGTAAGTTATATATATATATATATATATATATATATATATATATATATATGTATATATGCTGAAAATGTTTTTGTAGTATTGAATGTTGAAATATGTGTAGATATTATTATGTAAGTGTATATTTTATAAAAAGTAATAATATAAGTTATGTGTTTGTACAAGTTTTTATTGTAAAACATTCGACATATGTTTTGGTTCTTTCTAGATATTTATAGAAATTTATTTTAATTGTATATTGAACTTTTAGCCAATTGTTTTAAGTTCATGCATGCACTGCTTGAAATAAAAACAAGACGCTAATTATGTTTCAGCATGCATGTACGAAATTGTAAATGCATACTTTGCATTTTGATGGTAGAAAGTGAAATTATACTTATGTTTAGTGAGGCTTATTATTAGATTGTTTATTGATTTCAGATAATTAATTTATAAATTTTGAAACAATATGTATATTACACAAGAAAATACTATATATATTTTTTGGACGCCTCTATATATATATATATATATATATATATATATATATATATATATATAATGTGATTAATGAATTATCTATTGTTTTTATATTACTTAAAAGATATTTTAATATATAAGTATAATTTCATTTTATTTAAATAAGCAATTAAAGTATTTTGTTATCAAGACACTAAAATTTACAATATGTGCTTTAGTGTTTAAAAAAACAATATATATAAAAATATAAATTAAACTATCAAAATATAATTATAAATTTAAATGTTCTTGACAATAATATTTCTAAAATAATTTAACTTAATGTATATATTTTAGAATAAAATACGTGATTTCATTTATAAAATAACAAAAATAATGGAAAACAATTAATTTTATATTTTTTTACATCGGTTATGATAATCATAACTGTAAAAATATTTGTCACATAATTTATTTTAAATTTCAATTATAACTATTTATATTTATTAATAATATTATAAACATTTCTAAAAATGTTTTTCAAACAACATCTCTTTCGGATTTTAAAAAATAAAATGTAAATTTTTGGATGTAAAATTCATGTGAAGTTCATTTGTTGTAAATATTATTAGTAATATGTACATACGGTAATTAGTTATTCACATATCAATTGATATTAATCATATTCAGTTTTTTTTTTAAATTGCAACGTTTCATAAATGCAATCACATAATATCATTTATAAACGTATATTCCTATTATATTTCAACTTATAGTTATTTTTAAAATAATTTTAATCAGTCCCAATTCCATTTATATAACCACAGGACTTACCCGGATAATATCGAATAAGAAGTTACCCGAACCACCTCCAGAACCAGATGTTGTAGCAGTGGTATCGGAACTTACACCAATACCGAAATTAACTAATCTCTTGTTTCGGTTCTCATCTTCTATATCCACATTTGATAAATCATCAACTGGTTCAGGTCCATTTCCACCTGAGGCAGCTGCATCTTGATCAATTGCTTGTTGATCATAAGGTACTCGGATTTCATTCTGTTGACTTTCGGAATGAGAGAGTTCGTTTTCATTATCTTGAGTTGATTCCGCCTGAAGAGAAGGATAACGTTCGATTAATTTGAATCAATAATATTTATGTATATATAAATATATATATATATATACATATATATATATATATATATATATATATATATATATATTTATATATACACGCGTAATTTATATTTTTTTGGTATTCAATACATTTGCATCTCATAGAAAACTCATTTAGAATTTAAATGGAACAAAATACATTATTTATCTGAATTACTTTTTATGATTTTGTTTCAATATGACACATATAAAAAAAACAGATTGTATTTTATACCAAAAACATACTTTATGAAAAATGAATTATGATTATTTATATATATATATATAGAAAATATAAATTGATTAATTGATTAAATGCCAACAATGAAGTTGATTTTATAAATGTTATAATATTTGAAAATATAAGTAATATGATCTATTTTAGGAGCTTTTAATAAAATGTTTAAACATGATTAAATATGATTAAATATGTCAAATCAGAGCAATGAAACACAGAAATATGATATTTTATATAAATGAAAATTGTTAGTAATCACCTGAAACCTTTGTTAGTTAATACTAATTACAAATAATAAATCAATATTCTAAATGATACTACACAATACACAAATAAAAGATTGCAAAAAATGATAATTACTAAATAACTACTAACTCATAAAAATAATAATGCATAAAAAGTAGATATTTTATACGTAAGAAATTCGTATAAATATAGTAATGCAATATGGTTGATAAATAATTGAATTTAAACATGAATGTAAATAAATATAGATTTAAAACATAAAAATTCTATTTATAAATATTTTTAGTGATAAATGTTACTTTTAAGATTTTATTTTAAGTTGTAAAATTATAACTGAACTTATTTTAGTTTATAACTATGCATTATTATATTATAGTTATGGCTTTGTTATAAAATTACATTTTATTTTAAATAGACTTAGAAAAGTACAAAAATTATAATAGAACATTTTTTTGAAATTATAGCTTAGAAAATATGAATGAACTTTTATGTAAATAAATATTTGAGTTTTTTTTAAAAAAATAGTTTCTAAAATAAAGTAATTGTTTTCAGAATATTTACATTTTAAGTATATTTAATGAAAATATAAAATATATGCAATAAAAAAAATAGAGTTAGACATTTATTGTCAATTGGTGACTAATCTTAGTTTTTTAATGTACGTAACTTGACTTTCATGTAAAAAGATTTCATACTATGAAGCTATAATTTCAACAAATAATTATTATAAGTATTTATATATTTTGTAAATAATCAGCTTTTCAACAGCGTGCACTTTTCCACCTGAAATATTCTGTATTAATACCGCATAAACAAAAATAATACAAAAGTTATAATCCTGTAAATATTTATATGTAAAACCGTATGGTTCTTTTTAAAATGTTTCCCATAAAAGTCTAATGTATGGGATAAAGGGTTGTTACATGAAATAAGGAAATCAAATACTACTTGTGTGAAATATAAAACATAATTTCCATAACAAAATTAAAAAACACATAAATAATTGACGAAAACGATGTACATGACGAGGAACTGGATGAATGACTCTCCCATTTCGTAACTTTTTCTGGGATATAACAGTATTCGTGTGTTGTTATGTGAAATGTGAGATATTTGTTTTGTGATGTACAAGCGTATAGAATTCGATACTGTTAAATTTAGTAGACATGAATTGTATATGATTCGAGTAGAATTCAGTTGTAATTGAATTGTGAAATTGAAGAGTAAATGTATGTATTAATGTATTAAAAAAAATTAGAGCAAACGAAGTGACTACAGATATTGAATTTAAGATGAATTCGTTTTAAAAATTCAAAATTTATTTAATGAAACTAAATATTTGAAACTCATTTTGGAGTATGAAAAATGACAAATAAGAAAAAATTCAAATGGAATTTGATAAGATAAAATATATGATTTAATAATATTTTATACATAATTTTTTTTATTGTTTTAAATATATGTGTATTATAATTCTGTTGTAAAACGTAACTAAATTTTGTTTTTAATCGGTATGAATAGTATTCATGTAAAAATAACATAAATTTGTATATATATATATATATATATATATATCTATTTAATAAATTAGATATTAATAATTATTTAACAGTTGTTTTTAACGTTTTAAATGTAAAAAAATACGAAAATATTATTATATTTATAGTGAAACAATATAAAACATATTGTCAATTTTATCTAAAACATGTACAAGAAAGTAAAAAAATAAATTTTGATAATAACTAATTTTGAAGTTATCTTGTAAGGTTTATACAATACATTGAAATAATTTGTAATCGAAAGCTATATATTATATATATATACATATATATATATATATATATAAAGGTAATTTTAAAATTTGTATAATACTGACAGTCTCAAATGAACAATTATACATAATTAAAATGATGTAAAACGAAATTATATGTAATATGAATTAAAATGATTCTGAAACCGAAAAAAAAATTTTCTTATAATGTTATTAAAGGTAACTGCACTTTATTGAAGAGATATGCAGTGTTAAATAAATGAATAACATTAAAATGAAAAAAAGTTTTATTTTTTATTTTGTAAGATTTAGAGTAAAACAGAAAAAAATATATGATAAACGAAGAAAAAGTGTCGAAACGAGATTTGAGTATCTCAAAATAATATAAAAATATTGTCTAGTGTAATTTTGATTGATAAGTTTTTATAGATATCACTTTTAATTACCTCTTATTTTTGAATTTATCAGATACGTTTTGATAATTGCGCATTAATAATGTTTATTCAAGAAGAAAAACTGCAAAAGCATTTAAAAATTGGAAAGTAAATGAAAATTTTTTATGAACGGATATCTATTAAATTTGATTTTTACAACAGATTAATAATACCATATGATAAGATAAAAGTATGCTATAAAGTGTAATGAGATGGTAGTTTTATTTGATAGTGTAATACTGTATAGTTTACCGGTTTTGGGGTACTAGGTTCACTGGTGGTTTCAATCGAAGGTTTACTATTGCTTGCTGAAGCATTCGAATCATTATTAGTATCAGTATCAGTATCATCATCATCATCATCATCTCCTTCCAAATCAGGAGGAAAAGTAGGAAGGGTAATGCTGACTCTTCGATTTCCAGAAGAGGATGATGAACTTGAAGAACCTGAAGAAGTTTCCAAACTACGCGCATCATTTTCATCTGATCCCCCACCACCGCCGCCAAACAGGCCACCTTGTAAGACTACTCGACCGACTATTCGAAAGAGATATTTGGCGAATTCTTCTATTTTGTTATCGATTGTCTAAATCAAGATATAGTTTTTTAATAGTCAAATAATTGACACTTTTCTTGACGAGATGATATGAACGATTGTATTGACACATTTGTAATATTTTTATGTATTTAAAATAAACGATACTTTTTTCTTATTTAATATTGGATACTCATTTGTTTTGAAAATGTAGATAGAAATAATGAGAGATAATTGTTTTTTATTTTTGGGCAATTTTGATCAGTTTTAAGTAATAGGTATTTTTTATTTCAAGTTTTTTAAATAAGAGTTAAAATAAATACCTAAATCTAAAATCTAATTTAATAGCCTTAAAGTAAAATTAAATAATTTCATAACAGAAATAAAATAGTATTAAAAAATGTGTTTTTTTATTTAGCTTATTATTTTTTGTTGTAAATTAACTTCAATATAATAAATTAAAATGATGTAAATTAAACACATATTAAAACTGTCTTGTGGGATTAAATATGAAAGTGAAAGTATAATAAAGATGCGATTTATTATTTAATGTCTGCAAAATAAAAAAAGTATGTGCAATGACCTCATGATTATTTTGCAAATTTTATGTAGTCGTTATGTATATATATATATATATGATTTTTTCTGATATAAAATTTGCAATAAATATTTCTATATTAAAGTAAAATTAAAATAATATATTTATTTATTTAATGATTATATATGTATGTACATATATACATATATATATATATATATATATATATATATATATATATATATATATATATATATATATACTTTAAATAATGTTTGTAGTGGTGTCGAATTCATATTTCAAATTAAATAATTTAAAAGGGCAAAATTTATAAATCCTGCATGGATAAAATTTAGATTTTTTTCTTCTTTCATGGAAGAAAATAGAGTTAAATTAATCTCTTAAAAAACAAATAAGTTGAGAAGTACTTTATGAGGAGTACCTGAAATGTTCTTTAGTAGTCATATAATGTTTTAACTTTGTAAGTATCCAAATTGTTTACATTCAACATTAATATAAATACATAAACATACATTTATTTTCTTTCATATAAAGACTAAGATTATGGGACTTTATAGAAAAAGTGTTACAATAAGGTGGTTAACAATGTAGATTGGATGAGAATGATTCATAAATATAGTCATTTTTATATAATCTTATATATTTAAAAGTAGTTGTTTTGGAGTAGATTGTGTGACTCATTAAAATATTAATTCGTTTATTGAGATTGTGTTTAGGACACCAAATATACGTTAAGAAACTAATAATGAGTAAGATAACCATAAATCACTTTCCAATGTGCGACTCACATACAATTAAGTTCCACATATATAAATGCCAAAAAACGATTATTGTACATTTTAATTTAATTGTTCTAAAATAAACATTAAGCAGTATGAAAATAATAATGATAGTGTCAGAGTACAAAATAATTTTTAATTTATAATCTTTTGTATGCATATAAAAATGAATACGTATTTATGCACATATTTCTTTTATTAGCTATAGAAAACAATTGTTAAAGTGCGAAGTGAAAGTAACTTTTATAAATTTGCTTTTGAATTTATAATGATAGTTATATAGTTATCGATTGCATTCAATTATAGAATATTGTTTATAGATTTGTGTCAGAATATTATTGATTGACTTGATGACATTTTTCTAACATGCATTTCTTAACCACACACACACACACACACACACACACACACACACATATATATATATATATATATATATATATAGTAAATAATTATTTGTTCTATAATTATTAGTTAATGATTTTTTTTTAAATCTCTAATAATATACAAATATTTCGCAAGGGACGACATTTTGTCATATTGTTTTACAAATAAATATAAATGACATTGCATCTTACACATTTAAGGTTGAATCAATATTCAAATATTTAAAAACGTATTTCTAGATTTTTCTGGTTATTCCATTAGTGAAAGTTATGTTTAACAATAAATTATCATTTAGTTCCCTGAACGTGTAATTGAAAGTAAATATTTATTTACGATATAAATTATAATAGTAATAAATATATTTTTACAAAATAAAGTTATATACTTCTTTACAAAAAATAATTTTCTTAATTACTGGATGTATAAGCAAAGTGAAAGCATGTTATAAGTAAATAAATTTTACAGAAGAATTTTTGTATCTTAATATTTTTAAACCTACTATAATATTTTTTAACGAATATTAAAAATGAAAACGTAATATCTATATGGTAGTATTTTAAAAATAAGATTAAAGTTTGAATTTATATATATATATATATATATATATATATATATATATATATATATATATATATATATATTAATGAATACATTTCCTAAATGCAAATTAAATATAAATATTATTTAAAAAATTGACGGTAATGTATTTGTCATTACTGTTTAAGTCAGTATGTTGTTTATTTTTGTTTATATTAATTGATTATTTATTAACTATATATTTATATTGATTTAATTTAAGGAGTTTTTTTAAAGCAAAAATAAGTTTGTCTAAGGAAATATAAGTATTTTTTACGTTTATTTATAATTTTGCATGTGTTACATATAAATTTTATTTGAAAATATTAAAAAAATAGAAATAAAAACTTAGAAATCATAAATTAAAAAAAATGGTCTCATCTATCCGTTCAAAAAATTAAAATTAGAAAATGTTATAATTTGATTGTCAAATATATTTATTCTCTTAATGGAATTTATATAAACAATGTTAAAAAATAATTAGTATGAAAATAATTACAATTTTTCATGAACATATAAATTAATAAATGGAAAAATATATATATTGCATTGTTTTTAATGTGAAATATGCGTTTTATGCAAGTGATTTTAATGTGTGTATATGAAAGTAACAAGTTTTCTATTACGTTTTAAATGTATTATAATAGTTTTAAGAGTTTTAGTTTTAAAGAGGCATATTACAATTTATAACTGAAGTAATATAAATTAAGTCAATTTAAATTGATTATAATTAATATAAATGTAAATTTTGCATATTGATTTGAAGTATGGATTATATACAAATATTAAATAAAACAAGTAACGTAAAATGAAAACTTTTTGATCATATAGAGAATGATATGTATACTAGAAAAGTTAATAATCAAGATAATATTTGGCTTGTAACAGTTAATTAACATAGATTTACATTTCTTGAAATTTAAGATTTCTGTTATATAATGATAATAAATGGAATCATTTAGCGTTTGATGCCCCAAAGAAATAAAATATTTACGTATTTTGTTTACATTGAAAATAATTTAACTTGTATAGTAAATAAACAAGTGCTAGAGGCTTAGAGATTTGACGAATTCCTTGAATAATTAATGTAACTCGGAAGTCGATGTTTAAAAAAACTAGATCATTTGTTACTTTTATTTTGTGTAACGGGTATTCACATTTTTATTCCATATATGTATAAACATAAAAAACTCACTTATGAGTGTATATATATATATATATATATATATATATATATATATATATATATATATATATATATATATATATATATATATATATATTGATACAATGTTTAAATTTTCGATAATTTGGAAGTAATGGATATTATTTGTATTTAGAAATTTTTCTTTAATGAATGTAAAAGAAAGTATATTAAACGTTCAACTACTAATTATGTTACGAAAAATAGGGGCTTATTTTTTTAATGATAGTGTAATTAATATCGTTATGATTAAAGGTCCGTGAAATTATTTTTAATTTAAGTTAATAACATAATAATATTTTTCTGCACAAAATATAAAAAAACGTATACATTGATATTGGATTAATACATTTTCTCAATTATAAGTAATAATAGTCAATTATATCACAGTAAAATGATTTTTTTTGCGTAGAAAGTGTTACTTTTGTTACAAAAGAATGAATGTATATGAAGTTATTTTTCTTACTAATAAGATATTATTAGATATTATATAAATCAGAAAGAAGTACAAATGCAATATATATATACACAGACATATTTATATATATATACTCGTATATATATATATATATATATATATATATATATATATATATATATATATATACGAGTACATATTATAAATATTTCAAAACTGTTTCTATATTACACTTATATTAAAATAATATTTTGTACACTAATATAGCAAATTTATATAAATATAAAATATGTACATATGTGTATACATATACGAGTATAATCATTTTTTTTTATTAATATAGGACGTTAATGAAGCTAATTTAAAATACCTATTTAACAATTTTTTTTAAATACAAATTAAAAAAATAGATTTGCTTATTAATAAATAATTATTAACTGAAAAAATCTATAAGACTGTCTCACTACTTTTGCAAATATATTTTTTTTAAATGAGTAAATATTGAACTTGAAATTATATATTTTATTTGATGAGGAAGTAGTTATCATTCATTTAATGAATTTATAAATTTCCGGTTGTTAATTCATATTTAAAAAGTTGTTTTGACTGAAGGGTAAGGATTGAAAGAAATGAATTCATTTACAAAGCCGTACAAAAAAGATTTGTTTCAATACTTTAATATTTTAATTTTAATGCAGATTAGCCAATAAGATTACATATATATATTCAAACCATATATACATACCGCTTAAAAATATTCAAAATAAATACTTTTTAATAAAAATAATATGTAGTAATTTTTAAAGATTTGTCTTTGTTGTCTTTCAATACTTTTCACTTATATACTTTTATTAAAACGATGACAAATTGATGTAACATTTTAATTTCCTTTAATTGAATTAAATTTCCATAACTATAATTACCATGACGCTAGTCTCATAGATTTTAATTGTAAATTAAGTAAAATTCAAAAGAATCGTGCATGTCTAGACTGTTTTTATATATTTAAAACAGAATGGTAAATTATACATTAGATACTTATGTAACTACTAATCGATTTGTTACTTGTACTTTATCGTTTCGTACTAAATACGAAATCGCATATTTACTTCGTCACACATAAAATGAATATTACTTGAAGATGAATATATTGTTGTTATTTTAATACTTCATAAAATTAGATGTACTTTATTTATTAATGAATCGTAAAAATATGTCGTAATATACTTTGAACTCATAAGTGAAAGTGACTTAGTGGTTAACGGCATAGTTTAATTTAAAATGTTACAGTAAATTATTCACGATTGCTTAAAACAGAATCAGTAAACCAGTAATCGGTTCTTGGGACAGTTCTTGTGACGTTGTGGTCCACTGACCTCGAAAATATTACAGTTTTTTTTTGGAAAAAGGAAATTTAATAAGTACACATATATGTGCTGTTACGCAGGCTGCAGTTAAAAATATGTAATTAATTATTTTATTGTCATTGCAAGTAAATTACATAACAGAAGCAACGCAGCTTTTTATGTTAACTTCTGAAAAAGTCATTAGTTGTTATATGAAAAAAGTATTGTACTTTTAAAAACTGTCACATAATTTTACTATAGTAAATAGTAAGTCATTAATTAATAAACAAAACAAAAATATTATTTATTTTTTAAAAACACATATCAGTAATATGTGTGTAATATATGCATACAAAAATAGTAAAATCTCTTGTTAGAATTGTTACAAACACTTTTTTATTTATTCGGAAATAGAAATATTCTATTTATAATCTTAAGTCACGCGCTTGTAATAATTTTTTTTATACAGTGAATCATAATATTCAAAATTAAGTTATAAAACACTAAATGTTAATTTAGATTTTATTAATACTTAAAAATATTGATAAATTAAAAAAAAAAAAAAATCGGTTTAATACGTTCTTCTCTTAGAATGGTTTCATAGAATGAATGTTTGACTTTTATGTTTATAATCGAATAAATTTTATATTTTCAATCAGGACCAAGCTATCAAAATTGGAATAACTTAGAAAAATATTCAAAGAATAGTTCTTGTCAGTGTAAAGTAAAAATGTATTCATTTTATAATTCGGATAAATGTATATATTATTTTAGTAAATATTTGGAAAACTCGTTTTTTATTTGCAGATTTTAATTACCTTGTCCATGACTAACAGAAAATATTTCGGTTATTATGAAGAAAAATATTTTGTAATATATATATATATATATATATATTGTAATATATGTATATATATATATATATATATATACATTGTATCGTTAATCAGTTAACTATAAAAATAAACATATTAAAGTTTATAATTTATTAACAAAATCATTTTTTCAATAACTAATTAATTTTAAAAAAGATTTAATTTTAATGCAACCATTAAAATAGGTAGTAAATATATAAAATCACTAAAAATTATTTCTTGAACTAATAATAAATAAGATAAGATTTGTTTTTAAAAAAAATTATTAATTACCTGTATATATATATATATATTCGAGAAATACAAAAATAATTAATTAAATTATTCTTAATTTTTTAAACGAAATACTGAATCAGTTTAAATTAAAAGTAGTATGAAACATTTTGTAAATAATGAAGGTAAAAAGAAGATATAATTAGTATTTGTTATTTAAGATTATATTCAATAAACAAATAATTACTTTTGTTAATTAAGAAATAATTTCCGGGTAAAAAATACTCTATAATATGAAATCCAAAGTTAATTGATTGTAATTAAGGGGTTCCGTTGATTTGAATTTTGTTAACCTTAATAAGGTATTGATTATTTTACTCTTCATGGTCATATAATTATGTTTAGAATTTTTAGTATGGTTTAATATAAAAAGAGTTTCTATTATTTTATAATTATAGTGCGATACATTTTTTTGATTTTGTTTATATAATTGAAATTATTTTAAAATTGCTTTTCCCTTTAGGAGAAAACTATTACTGTATATTTATATAAATATAACATTATCATATCCATTAATAAATTTCAATATTAGTAATTTTTAAAGCAAATTTAACAATTAATTACAAATAAATTTCAAAAACAAATAGTCAAAAACGAATTATAAAAAATCATTATATTTAGTTATTAAAAAGAAAGATCTGATTTTTTTCTATTTTCTCTCAACAACTATTTTCTCTCAAAGAGTTTATTAAGTAAAATTAATAATTTCTAACAAGTTTTTTTAAAAATACATTCAAGGTTCAAAAATATTAATTATAATAATATGTTAAAAAAATGTAATTTATTTAACTTTGTTCTTATTTGTATAAATTATATATTAGAATTAGTAGTCATAATAAACATTAAGATTGTAACTAAATGATTATTGATTTTTCAATGCATTGTAAAATTGTCCTTCTTAATGAAAGATAATTCGTTTAAATTGAATTATTGTAAGTATAAATTAAAATATAAAAAGTTAATTGTTAACAACCTTGTAGTTGTTCTGTTCTTATCAAGGTTTAATGTAAAATATTCTTATTATGCTATATTTATATAAAAGTACGTCAGTTCTGTCCAGTTAATAATAAATTTAATTTTTATGTAAAATAATTTAATAAGTATTTATGTATATATACTTTATATTTTGTGAAATATGAGAACAGACTGTAAAGAAGAAAATTATAATATATTTATTTACAAGTCTTGTAAAGCTAATAATATTAACTAATTAATTAATTTTTATTTATATATACATATATATATATATATATATATATATATATATATATATATATTTATGTACAAGTTCATATATTATTGACCGCATGTACGTGTAAATATAAAAATAATGTACATGCAACTTATGATGTTTTAATTACACTAAAGTATGTTATAGATTCTATGTTTTTTAAAATACTTAATAATTATCATATTAATAGACTAGTTACTTTTATATTACAAAAAGTAGCTGTCATATACTTATCAGTTGTTACATTGATAGATTTATTGTATGATTGTTATCGTTTAAAGGAGCTCATCTGAAATAATTTCGATTATATTTGAATTACTAATCAACAGTCTACAATAATGTAATTTTACATTTCCCGACTACAACGTGTTTATACACACACACACACACACACACACACACATATATATATATATATATATATATATGTATATATGTATGTATATATGTTTATATATCTTTTCTTAATTATTTTTAAAAATAATATTCTCAATCATTTCACTAATGAATTTTTTGAAGAGATTATCAATAACATAACAACTTTTTTTAAAACTTCTATGTAATTAGAAATTTGATTTACTGTAATAAAACTGTTTGCGGTTAACAAGAAATATTTTATTATACAGCAAGCATAAGCTATAAAGTCTATCATACTAAGAGGAGAAACATTTATTTATATATTGATTCAAAAATAAAAAAATCAATTTAATTAAATTGAATGTTAAATATGTACAAAAAATATTTACATAATCAGTTATATTGCTGGAATAAATATTTAATTAATTTTGCTCGTCGTTGTGTTAATTTTATTTACATGTTATAATTTATTTATAATAACATTTTACCTGCGCTAAGCCAGGGAAAAGCTGTCGTAACATTTCGATTGTCCTTTTATTTCTTTCACTAATTTGCTCATCTGTCTGCGAATCTGATGATTCCTGAAAATATTTAAAGTGAAAATGAAAAATATAAATATATTTTAATATTAATATATATGTATATATATATATATATTTAATTTTTGATTCATCTTCAGTTGATATTTTTTAAGTTTATATTGCTTGAATATATATATATATATATATATGTATAAACTTATCAATTAAAAATGATCAAATACTATATGAATAGATATTTCTTATTTATTCATTTTTTTATATTTGTTCCCATTTTATAAACATGTAAACATATTTAAATACGTCGATAGCAAATATATGTTTAGATTATTGTACAATTATTTTTCAGTTTGGTTTATATTGTTATTCTAGAAAATTAGTATTTATTTTTAGTACAAGACGTATTTCATAATTTATGAATACACTTTAATGTCGCAAGAAGTAAAACGATATTCATTCTACGAAGGGCATTAAACAAGGCCAGGCACGTATTTGAACATACCTATTTTACATTTTTTTTGTATGTTTAGAATATTAACATTTATTATATTCATATTGATTTAGAAAACGTTCGATTCTAATTAAAAAACACATCAAAAGAATATAATTTCAAAATTGTGTATATAAACTAATGTTATACACTCGTATATATATATATATATATATATATATATATATATATATATATATATATACACATATATATATATATATATATATATATATATATATGTATATATATATAAATATATATGTATGTATATTTAAGTGCCAGTAAGAAACTTTTAAATAAAAGATTTTTTAAAATTATTTTTCAATATGCTAATATATATATATATATATATATATATATATATATATATATATATATATATATATATGTAATTTGACTGTTTTAATGCCTCTATTAAGTGAAATTTGCTATAAGAATAATCTGCGATTTATTGTAAAAGTTTTGTAAAAGTACGTAGCAAAATGATAAATTTCTTTTAAGTTATTTTTTCAATTATAGCTTTCACTATCATTACAAGTGCAATTTGAATTTTATCTATTTGTTTATAATCCTTATAATTATATTAAAACGTATATTGAAGATTTATGAGAATTTTTTATCATTTTCAATAAAACTGTTGCTATATTATTTGCTTAATGAAAATAATAATATCTACTTTGAATAATATATGCCCATATGTGTATTCGTATTTTCTAAAAAAATTTATTTAACAGATTTTATATTTTGTATTCGTCACTGTTATTATTAAGTAGTTTATATGGGTAACTAGTTTATATTATTACATGTTTATACAAAATGTTATTTTTATACGTGAAGATACTATTTCTTTCATTATAATAATTTTGTAAATTAAAAACATTAATATCAAAACAGGAAAAAATGAGATATTCTAAAAATATCTATTAAGTAGAATTTTTTTGTGGCATTCAATTACCGGTTTATAATAATGTGAATTTTACAAGTTTGTCTGATGTTAGAAAGTATCTTTCTTGAATTTTGTTGGTACGAGTATTTACTTGAATTAAATTATTTACAATAAGAATATATTCTGAGAATAAAAATATTATTAAAGATTGTCAAGATATATATATATATATATATATATATATATATATATATATATATGTATTTACTTTCATTCATCATTGTCAAAGATATATTAATTTTAATTACGCTTTTATTTGTTCATTTTAATGCCTTTGAATAAAACTTTATTAAAAAACATTATTAATTAAACCTTACATATTTAATGTATTCATTTACACAAAATAATAATAATTATTCCACCTTCGAGGTTATATTTGCTTAGAAAAATTAATCTTAAAATAAAAACGTACATTAATTATACTTTAATTTTAATGTGCTAAATTATTTAGTTATTTAAAATGACAATAAATAATTTTAAATGTGTTCATTTATTTTCATTTCAATTGAAGAATGGGAATTTATTTATAATTTCAGTTTTATTATATTCTTATGGTATATTTTATTCATTTAAGTATTAACTAAATATAACCTATACCAATTTTATTTATTTATTTATTTATATCTTGTTATACAAATAACTATTCTTTCTTTTTTCTCTCTCTCTCTCTCTCTCTATATATATATATACTTAAATCAACATATTATTTCATCTATTTTTATTATAAAACAAAGCTTGTTTTCTTTTAATAGTCATTTCAATTTAGATCAAGAGGAAGTTTATTATAGTAAAACATCTTAATATCCTATTTCCATATTTTTTATATCTATAATGTTTATTTAGCCTGTATTTACATAATATGAAAAGAGATGAGGCATAATATATATATATATATATATATATATATATATATATTTATTTGTACTCTAATTAAAAATAGTATATTAATATGTTCTTGATTTAAACAATATTTGAAAGTTGAGTCGGAGGAGTCAGTTATGGTCAGCGGTACTTAAATTTACAAAAACTACAAAATCTGTGTAAATAGGTAAGTGTGAATGGCACCTATGTCACCGAGCTACTTAATCACTGAGAAACTTTTACAACTGAATTCAAATAGCAATAAAAATATGTTTAAATAAGTGAATAAATCAGTTGTGTAATATTGTAAATACACATATTTTTTGTCTACTTAGTAAGTGCATATATGTGTGTGTGTCTATTTCAAGATTTTATAATAATAGTAAGTATGAATGAAATATAGTTAAACGAAAATAAAGTTAAACATGATGCGGAAAGGGGTTTTAAATATAAACATATTTAAAATTAACAGTATATGGTAGTTTCCTTATATTCATAATAGAATTTGATTAGATGTTTATTTAGTGAATTTAAATGAAATTGTAAAAAATAACTATTTATAAGTACAATGGACATTAATAAATTGTTATATTTTTGAAATAAAGATAAATATTTTCTTATAATACTGAATTGACATTGGTAAGTCAATGTGTTAATAGAAAGTGAAATATCTTCATTAAAAATGTCAATACCAGAGAAAGGGAAAAGTAAATATGTATACGCATATTGTATATTGTTGTACATGTACAAATGTGGTTTCAATTAACTGCTGTTGCATTTTATAATTTTTTTTAGTTTCAGTACAAAAATTGTCACATTGTCCAATTTTGTACTGTTCAATATGTGTTTTTTCGAAGTCTACCAATATAAAAATACGTTTCACAAATTATTGCGGTCGTTTTTTTTCGTAATTATTTCATGTAATTTATAAATAATGTAATTGGCTGTCATAGTTGAACGGTAAAGTCTCTCTTAATTATTTCATTTATTAATTGAATTTTGTCATAGTGACAAAATTATATATCAAATAAAATTAATATTACAGAATATTAAATTTTGAATGTATACACACACACACACACACACACACACATATATATATATATATATATATATATATATATATATATAAATATATATACATACATATGTACATACATATATAAATAAATTGCTAGTTTTGAGTTAATTTAACAATTAAAAATATTATATTTTCAAATACTTTTTTTAGTGACAGTTAATCAGACTGTTGTAAAAATGTAAAGATTTTTTCAATTTGTATTACATAGAAAATTTACGTTACAAACATATTGAAAACGTGTACAATACTTTAAATATATTTTAAATGAACGGGACTGTAAATACTAAATTATAATATTGTTATATTTATAGTAAATATTTTTAATTCCGATTAAATTATATTCTTCATAAAGTTCTCTTTTATTTAAGTTTGCCAGTTATTGCGATGTAACTGAAATATATTTCTTTATCTAATTAGTTACAAGTAATTAAATTTCATTGCAGAATTACCATTGAAATATTGTTTGATTAAAAAATATTGCGGCATATGGAAAATAGTAACGTATAAGAATATTTTTAAAAATTACATACATTTATATGTAAATGATTACTCAAGCGAGAACTTTTAGAAATGTTGCAAATTTGTTCTATATTTCATATAAAAAAGTAAAATGTTAAGCGTGAAAAATTTATTTATTTTGCAAGCTAGTTACAGTTTTCAATAATAATTTTATGGTATGAATAATTTGTATTGAGATGATTGAGAGTTCTTAATCAATATATATATATATATATATATAACATATATATATATATATAATATATACATATGTATATAATATATATATATATATATATATATATATATATATACATATATATATATATATATATATATATATATATTCCAAACATAAGAAATATATTTGCATAGAAAATTATTAATTATTTATATATATATATATATATATATATATATTTTAAATAGTAGTCATATTTTTTATCATTAGAAACACGAACCAATATGTTTGTCTTAAAAAATATATGGATCTCTTGACTTTTAATAGTTCGTATGACTAAGTATTTTTAGTTGGGAATTATATTTAAGGTTAATAATTATTGAACATTTTAAATGTGTGATTAACACATATATTGAATAAATTTCTTATGTTATACAGAAGGAATATAAATAATTTTACTCTTTGTATATAGTGAGTTTATAATCACTATTTATATGAGATATTAAAATATATTTTACTATAAAATAGAACCGATTAAACTTTAAAACGAAATCAATAAAAATAATATCAAACATTATCAAGTTTTTATGTAAGATGTCAAAAGTAGTTTAAATTGAAGATCCGTGTTAATATTATGAATTTAACCTTTTCGATAAAAAAATTGTTTTAAGTATATTCTTAAAAAAATTGTTTAATATTTTATTGGTAATTATAATATATAAAAAATAATGATTTATATTTCCAGTTATATTGCTGGTAAAGTTTATATTTCATCAAATAAGATTTATATATTCTCGATATTTGAAAATATATATTATTTTTGTTGTTTCTTTCGAAATTGAATTTTGTGTTTGTTATTCCACTAAAAAGTTCTTTATTTTTTCTTTGAAATACAAATATTCTACCCTCTTCCACACACACACACACACATATATATATATATACTCGTATATGTATATACATATATATGTATGTATATATATATATATATATATATATATATATATATATCATAGTCGTGAAAAATGTATTGTATAAATTTTGTAATATTTGATTTTCTTTTATGTTATTTTTTTATCTATTCAATGATATAAGTTTGGTTATCGAATTATTCGAGTTACTGATGACTGAAAATTAATTTAGAATTAAATTAGTTAAGAGCAATTAAATATTTTTTTTCCATTGGATTTGGATTTTTTACAACAGATATTTTATTTTCAAGGTAAAGATATATGTATATATAATCATTCTCTCTCTCTCTCTCTCTCTCTCTCTATATATATATATATAGAATGATTGAATTTATGCTTCTACATAGAAGTATTAAAAGAGGACCCAGGGGTTAAGGAAATTCATGTTATTTTTTATTTAGTATTTTAGTTCGTTCAATTCTAAAATACAAGTGAACTAAAATACTCAATGGGGGATAACATGTTTTTTTAATTTTTGCGTCTTTTTAATACTTTCGTGTGGAAGTGGAATAATCTTTTATATATATATATATATATGTATATATATATGTGTGTGTGTGTGTGTGTGAATAAGTTGTATCAAGTATAAAAAAAATCATTAGAAACAGTACTAAATTTTACCAAAGTTTCCAAATAAGCAATGTTAATTAATGCGCGAATTGCTTCTATATGTCAATTTTACTTTCTGAAAATAAATTATTATGTGTTTTTTAATGCATAAAAAAGAAAATAAATTTCTTTCAAGTACATAATTGAATATGGGTTTGAAATTCGTTCTAGAGATTTTGTATAGATTGTAAAGAATGTATATTAAAATGAATACTTTTATTATATATATATATACATACATATATATGTATACATTAAATATGCAATGAAATCAAAGAAGAAAGTAATAGTGTGTAAGGTGAAAGTGATTGACTTAACAAAAAAGAAGAATGTTTACAAATTCAATATCTTTTACATGATCGCATATTATAAATAATATTTGAAGGTTATGGACCTAATTTTTGTTGACAAGTATTTACAAGCAAAACAATTGATTAATAAATTAATTAATATGTTTCGTAAAGAAGTTTTCTATATACCTGTATAATAATTCTAAAATTAATATTTTTTTTCTGAAAAATCTTTTAAGAAAAACAATATTTTTTAATGAACATTATCACATAACGGAACTTTTATTTCTAAATATGCGTGTAATATTTATGATTTATAAAACAATGCGGAATAATTTTCATTTCCGTATATATTTTGAAATAATTACATGTTAAATAGATATAATTGAATATAGTTATATCTTATTTTGTACGAATCTCATGAATTTTTTAGTAAGCAATCTCATTTGTTTTTGTAGGTGTAAAATATGCTTTCCAATTATTTTTGAGAAATTATTGAATTATTATTTCTATGTATTACATATATAATGCATTTGAAAATATATTCAGCAATTGTAATAGAGTAAATTATTTTTAATAAAGAGGAGTACATAAAATTATAAACTACCTTTGACGGATATTAAAAGTAAATAACTTTTAATTCTTTATTTAATTTTTCAGACATTGAAGATTTTAAACTTAGGATTTATTTACATTTTTAACACGGATTTAAGAATATTTAATTAACGTCTTTAAATGAAATGAATAATCATTGTGCTTGATGTATGTACAAATATTTAATTAAAATTGAAAATGTTAATAACATCATTAGCAAAACATAGCTTAATATTTTATTAGCAGTATGTGAATCATGTGAACTGAATTTATAAAGTGAGAAAAGTACTTTTCGTTCTTCAAAAATGTACGTTTCTTTTTATATTAAATGTTTAATATTTATATAATATATTTTAACAACAAGTTTCTCTTGATTCTGGGTACAAGGAATTGCTGTTTTAACAAAATATTGATTAATTATCGTTAAGTAGCATAAATTAACGTTTTTTCTTCAAGACGCTCTCTCTTAATTATTGACTGTAAATGTGTTCATTCTAAATAAGTATAAAATTTTTATTTTCAGTGTCATTAATGAAGTAATGAAAAAAATGTTAAAAATTTAAATAATAAAAAATGAGTATAGAATTGAAAAAAGTACAATTCTTTCTTATATAATTTTTAATACATCATTTATGAACATATATATATATATATATATATATATATATATATATATATATATGTATATATATATATATATATAATTATATAGGTTGATATTAACATTTTTTGTACATTTTTCGTATGAAAATAATTAAAAAATTCAACTAAAAAATTATTTAACAATCAAAAGTACTTCATGTTTAATAAAAAAATAATGAGTATGAACATACTCGTATACTTCTATTAACACCTTATATATTTATATATTTCATGCTTAAAAACATTAGTAATTCCCGTTAAAAACAATTATGATTGGATGTTTACTTTTAAAAGAGCTGTATTCTAAAATACATAATTTTATGTACACATTATGTAATATGTTTGTAATAAGATTTTTTTTGCAAAATAGTATAAAAGAAGATTAAGATGTGCTATTACGATAATGTATTTACATTGCGTGTATTGGTATCATTATCGTATGATCATACATTAATCCTTCTTGTAAGAAGTTAATAGAGAAATTTAATGGAGATTGGTATGCTTCTTTACTTACGAAATATGCAGAGTAATTACTTTTACTTTCTTTCTTACAATAAAGTAATGACACAAAACTTCTTGGAATATATTCTTAAGAGAATGTCGTTTATTAAAAATCATTAAATCATTATATTTTGTTAGAAATTTTAAGGTTTGTACATACATTTTTGTAAGCTTAATTTTTTATCAATGGAAGTTTGAAGTAAATTATAAATAATTAATTTTATATAAAGAAATTTCTGTACCCAATTAACTAATATAGTACATTTAGGAATGTTATGTACTGAGTAATACAAAAACATTTTGTTGTAATTGTAAATAATTTACTTGTCACTATCAGATGAAATTATTTTGTGTTGATAATTAATTACTTCCATAAATATATACTCCTAAAAATAAATATTTAATGAAACATTTTTTTTTAAATATAAAAAACAGATTTTCTGGAAAAATAATATTTTTTTATATAATATAAATTTAATGTTTTATTTGAAGGTTTTATTCTTATTACATATAAATGCGTGTGAACAGAAATATAGATGTTGGTACATATTATCTATTAAGCAACGTATCTGCAATAGTATTAATAAACATGTATACTTGTAGTAATTAGAGATAAACGGAGATAATTTCTTGATTGGCCTTATTTATTTATTTAAAAGTAAAAGTAAAATACCTAGAATTCTATTTCAATTAACGATTTATTTTATTCTATTAGAAATATAATTCATCACACGTTACAAACTTTTTAATAATTTTTTGATCATAATATTATAGTATGATATATCCTAAAATAATTAACATAATAAACAGATTTCAAAATTTGAAGTTGATTTTCTATGAAAATAAATTTTCTTTCTATTTTTTTATTGAATAATAGAAACTTATTTTTTTAAATATTTTTTTCTTATACACACAAATTTGTACTTCGTTTATTTATTGAAATTAATCTTCTAGAAATCGTTTTAAAATTTATATTAGTATTGTTGGTGTCGATTGATTTTTTTATAAACATACATTTATATATATATATATATATATATATATATATATATATATTTGCATATGAAAGCATATTATTAATATAAATCAAATGTATTAAATATGTTTATATTTTTGCTATATAAAATTAAAAACACAATTAAAATATTGGACATTTTTGTGAATGAAAATAAAAAGTGAAACATTATAGATGTAAAAAATATAAACAAATCATTTTAGCATTTATTTATATATGTATATATATATATATGCATAAAAATATCTAAATACTTAATAATATAATTACTTTTTAATGTAACCTATACGTTTACGCTAATTTAATCTGCAAGATTAATACTATTGAGTTTTAATGTTTCAGGGCCAAAAATTATAATGATTTTAATAAATTTCAATCATTCAAATGAATGTTACAAATTTGAAACATTGAATAGTGTATATAAACCTTATTTCTACATTTAAGCATAAATATTTGATTTGACCTCAAATTTATTATTCTGAAAATCTTAAATCCATAATGAATGCCTATGTTGTATTCGTATTTGTAAAATTCTAATTAAAGACAGATCTGAACATAAAAAAGGTATTTTATTAATTCTGTGTCAAGATTTTAACTTAATCAAATGGCACAGAAGTGTGATGTAAGGAGGTTTCAAGAGTTTAATTAATACTTTTTATTTTAATGACCTTTATATATAAAGTCAATAAGATGTCAATTTTTTCTGTTATTACATATTTAGTTTATATTATTTGAGTTGTAGTTAAAATCTATGAAAAATATATGTTGGATATAAATATTACATTGAACGTTTTATTTTTTTTCATCTACTAATTAATAAAATACTTTTTAATTTATTTAGAAGAATAATATAGAACTATTACATTATAAATAGACAAATAGAATTTATTTCTTATTGTGAATAAGTACGTATCTTTATTGATAAACAATTATAATTTATAATTAAACGTTCAATATTTCATCATTTGTGTTTAACTTTTTACGTTGAAATAATTATGTGAAAGTGTTTAAATTGTCGTAAATTTATAACTGTACACAATCACGATTTAAAGTCAAGAATACCGGACGATTGCTACAAAATCGTATTGATAAATGTTTAAATGAATTCGATCACTTACTTTGTCGTTGACTGGAACAATTTCTACAATCTCGGCTTGATCGAGCGTGACAGGATACGAACTGCAGACTTGGATGATGACAGCAAGGAACAGTGCACAGCACGATAAAGATATTATATTGGAACGCATTGTAATGGACTAGGATACTGAAATAAAATAAATTTCGTTTAATTTATGATATTGTTGTGACAGACATTTATGAGATGAATATTTAATTTATATGTCATTGTATATTTTACATGTTAAAAAGAGTTTATTATTTTTTACGGTAAAATGTTTATGAGTAACTATAAATATAGTCTAAAAGTAAAATATTATATATATATATATATATATATATATATATATATATATATATATATATTTGTGAGTATATGCATACGTTTATTTATATTTTAATATATATATATATATATATATATATATATATATATAGAGAGAGAGAGAGAGAGAGAGAGAGAGAGAGTCACTCAGTCCACCTAGACTTTTACACGAAAGTATTAAAAAAACCCGGTATTCTCCATTTAGTATTTTAGTTCATTTGTATTTTAGTATTGAATTGAACTACAATACTAAATAAAAAATAACATGATTTTTCGTAACTTCTGAGATCCTTTTAATATTTCTATGTGGAAGCCTAAATTGAAACACCTATATATATATATATATATATATATATATATATATATATATATATATTTATATAAGATACAAGAAAAACGTGGTAATAACAGAAAAAGATAAAATATTCCCATTCAAATGAGATTATATTCAAGGTTCTAAATGAACTGTCTAGTAGTTGAAGTTATTTAGTACATTGTCTGTATGCATAATATATATATATATATATATATATATATATATATATATATATATATATATATATAATGGGATTGTATATATACAACATAATCTGTATGAATATTTGTGCAATACTAATGTTTGTTTAGTTTAATAAAGTAACAATGTTTAAATCACGTTTAAATATTGGTCTATTTTCATTTAACATATATATTATGTTTTGCATTTATTCGTATGATCGTTCATAATGTATTATACGTGATATTTATTGATTTTTTTAAATAAAATATGTTATTTAGGACATGACTTACTATTACAATTGAGGAGAAAATTTATTAAGTGCACTCTTAGGTAATATATATATATATATATATATATATATATATATATTTGATTAAAAATAACATATATTAAATATAAAATTCTTTAAAGTATGATAATATATTTTAATAAACATCTTATTATTTAAGACTAAAATATAGAAACAAAATTATTTTTACAAGAATATAAAAGTTGAATACGAATATATTCTTTGAAAATATTAAATGTGAAGTACAAATTATCGATTAAATTTGCACGTTATATAAAATAATAAAAAGACAGTTAATATATTCAATTTTTACAAATTTTATTATAAATTGATTTTTTTTTAAATAAAATTGCAATCTAGTATTAATTATGATTATGAAATAAGTAATAGAGTTTTCACGAAAAAAACATTACATATGTACTATATAAAAACATTAAATTACGATCTGATATTAATATTATGCCGAAGTGCATTTTATTCATTAAGAGATATAATTCTAGAATTTACATTGAGTTTTAAGCTTCATTGCCTACATTTTATTTATTGTATACTTGATAAATCAATATTTGTGATCCATGAAACGCATGATAGCATATGTTACAATATTTAATTTATTACAAATTATTGCTACAATAGTTTCTATAAATTTATAAATCTTCATGAAATATATAAAAGAATTTGTTGATTAGTTTTCAATTAATAAATTTGTTTTTAAATATTGTACGATAAACGAAAGTAAATACTAATTGTTTCTCTGTTTCTCCATTAAGTATTTTAATGGATGGGTTATAATTATTACAATTATCTTAAATGGTCTAATTAAGTGAGTTACTATATAATTATTATAACATGTAGCGAATAGTTGTACTTCCATTTATTTATGTAAACTGATGTCAACATAATTGAAAATAATCTTCATTCTAAATAACATAAGTGAACGCTTTCATAAGTTCTGTTCAATAAACAGAGAATAATATCTTATTTCTAATCAAATTATTAGTTATCTTTTTATTGTCTACTATTCTTTTGTTACAATAAATTCATGCATAGTAAAGTATAGAATTTCTATGTTGTCTATTGTCTATCATATTTAAATTAATTACGAAAATTACTTATTTATATGTTGTAAATTCCGTGAAAAAATACTTGGATTGTAAGTAAATGCCTTGTGTATATTATGCAAAATACAGAATTTTGTAATCAAAGAAAACCTTAAGTTTAAATATTTCATTTACTTTTTATTGCTTATGATTCCATATTTTTTAAAAAAGTAGTAGTTTCAGCGTTTATGAAACACATTATTTTTATAAATAAATATTTTTTAATATTCTTAAATGTGGATAATTTATTAAATAATAATTTTAGTTTTTCGAGAAGTAGTGAATTTATTAATTCTCTCTTTAATGTTATTTATTGTAGTTTATAAAAGTAGCTATTTAATAGCGTTAAATATGTTAAATCATTTTATTTTTAGTATGTTAAAACATTTTATTTCCTATTTAACAATTAATGATTTTAAAATTGTATCTACACAAACATTATAAATCGTTTTATTATATTATATTTTTATATTAATTATAATTTAGAAAAGTATAAGTGTTACAAGTGTTAAAAAAGATATGTATTAAAGGTTTTTTTATACAATGTCTGTGTGATATAACCATTAACCATACAAATAGCGTATTGTCGTATGATTATATGTACGAGTTTATTTACGTTTTAACAACCGTCATCAAATTTATAATTGTGGTTCATTTTTCAGGTGAACAAACATAATTATATATTTGAAATATGTACACTACACGACAAAGAACAATAAGTATAAAATAGTGGTTTTGTTTCATTTAATAAAATGCATTATATGATATATTGAAACGAATGTACGATATTTCACTAAGAGTTTATGAAAAGGTTATTAAAAAAACCACATATAATTAACCTTGCTATCATTCTGACACCAATTTATTATTTTGAAAGGTAGCTTTTTTCAAAGGGAACGTCAATGTACATGTGCGTGAAAGGACATTTTAGACTCTGGTATTTTTTTTATAAATACATTAATAATTAGAAGTTCACTGTACTTGTGTTATCATTTTATAATTCATCTGCTAGAAAATTTCAAATTCTATGCTTAATATATTTGGAACCATTTATAAAACATTAAATTTTAATATTTGCTCTAAAAGATTGAATTATTGTTTATTATATTCAAATATAACTACGAAACTTCCGAATAAATTTTTGTCTTATGGTAGGTATTACTTGAAAATATTGAAAGTGCAAGAATATGCTTTCTTTAATATGTATTTCACATACATACACACACACATATATATATACATATATATATATATATATATATATATATATATATATATATATATATATATGTTTGTCAATATAGAAGGTTAAAACTACATTAAGTAATTCATGAAAATATATATTGTAATATGAACGCTCATTTTCTATTAATTATAATGAACATATTTGACCTTACTGAATTTATTTTTAAGCCATAAGTAACTAAAAAGGAAATCAATTTTTTTCTTTACATAACTTTTCAAAAAAATTAAGTAAATTCCATTTTTAGAGGACTTTGTTCAGATTCTAATGTATTTGTTCTAACAACATTTGTGTCCTCTAGAAGTGAATAGTCGATTCTATATTTATAAAATTTTTTATTTCGTAACTTCAAATATTGTAATAAGGTAATTATTATCTAATCTACAAATAATATATTTTTTAATCAGCTATTCCTATAATATGTAAGAAAATCATATTGAAAATTTAAAAATATTCTTTGCTCAATAAAACAAACATTTGAATTTATTAAAATAATTACATTTTGGAATTACATTTTTGATAAAATTATGTCTTCATTAGTAATTATTAGAGGTAGTGAATAAAATGAACAAGAAAAAAAATAAGGCTGTACTAATATGAATATAATAATATTACGATTACAATCCTTGTATTGAGATGTGAGAAAAATAAGGCATGGTTGTAATATGAAACGTAATTTAAAATAAGTGGAATTATGGTTCGTTATGAAAAATGTTTCTATAATACTTTTTTTTCGATTTAATTTCTTAAATTTAAAAATTAAATTAGAAACAAAGTTAAACTTTAAAACTAAAAAATAAGTCCATTCAGTAAATTTTAGTCTTAAATCTTATTTTTGTAAAAACGTTTTCATAAAATTGGAAAATAATTAACAGTGCAAAATATAAATAAATGTAATAATTGTTCATTGTATGACATTAGAAAAAAATATTTAAAACATTACATGAAGAATGTTATCTGAACTGTCGATAACATACATTATTTCAAAGCATATATTATTAAGATTAGCAAATTATCGAACTATTGATGTAATTAATATAAATTATACAAATTAATGATGGCTGGTATATACAATAATATAAAAAAGATATTATAATAACACTTAAAAAAGTAGATTCGTTATTTATTTTAAAAATAATAATTAATTTATTTCAAATTAGAAATAATTAGAGTTTGTTCTTCATATATCTAAATATCATTATAAATCTTCATATATCTGTTACGAAATAGTTTAGCTATAAATCAAAATATGATTATGTACGAATTTATTGGTTAAAGTATTTCTTAATGAGGCTTTTTTTACTTTCTCTGCTTAGTATCAGTTGAATTACAGTAATACGTTTCATTTCTCTTATAATTTTAGCAAAAATTTAAATTATTATTAATTACAGGGTATTAAAGTTTTCTACTAATTACTTTTTTGTTTTCTAGTTATATTTAAATATAATTAGAAATACAGGCAAATGATCTTTTTATTGCTAAGAATTTATGTTAATGATTTTGAAGAGAGTGTACGCTTAACTCTAAACATTTACAATTATTTGCTAAAATGAATATATTCTGATATTCTATAATTTATTTTTGATAATAATATATTTTCTTTAAAATCGAGAATTGAATTGAACTTTTTCTAATTAATAATATATTATAATTCATTAATATCATAATTAATAATAAATATTATGATTACAAGTTAAATTTTATAAAAGAACATTAAGGTGCAGTAAAATAATAAAATGAGACCAAACACACTTACTTCTGAGGGCATATATATTTGTCTATTATAATATTATATAAACATATGCATTTATTTATTTATTTTATAAAAGTCAAATTTAATGCTAATTAAATAATAGTAATGTGATCGGTCAATATTTGATTGAAAGTGTAATACACTTATCCTAATAAAAGTCAAGAGAATTGTTATGAGAAAGGTTATATGTAAATGTGTTCCAATGATTATGCATTCAAACCTACATGAAAATAAATATTGTAATGATTGATAAATATTTTATAAAAAATTAAATATTTAAGAAATAATCACGTTTTCATGACTTTTTAATATATTAAAAATATATTAAACAAAATAATACTATTGCGTAATATAAATTAAAATAATATGAGTATAAAGTAAATTTTCTGTATGAAAAAAATGGATTTCGTATTGAAGATTTATATTTCTATATAAAATGTAGGTATAAAGGGAATTTATATTTACCAAATGATAACATTTTATTAAAATTATTAATAATAAATAAATGATTGTGTTTTTAAAATTTAATATGAATTTTTAAGTAATGTTCAAACAATTCTGTAACTAACTTTAAGTTAACTTTATGGTTAATATAGTTATCATTTTTTTGTACTTATATAATTATGTTATCAATGTAACATTAATAAAAAAATATTTTCAATAAAATATGTGATTGTGAGAATTGTTTCTAGAATTTTTTTGTTAATATATATATATATACGTACATAGATAGATACATCGGTAGAGAGATAAATATAATATATATATATATATATATATATATGTGGAATGTATGTACATGTATGAACAAGTATATAAAGATTTATACAAGTTCTTAGAATTGTAATATAAAAGTGAACGTACAACATTTGTTTAAAACACCAAAATAGTGAGAGCTATCTCCAAAGACGACTGAATTTGGTCAAGATAATTTCGAAAGCGTTTTGGTTCCGATGAAAGGAAGTCCTAATAGATGAGAAAGTATTTATATTTGCATGTATATTTATACTACATATCTAATAAAAAGGCGCGTATGCGTCTGTCTGACATGTGATATACAGGTTAGTTACGTAACATACGAGAATATCGTTGAAATTTGTAATGAAATCTTCAAGCAATCTCATTTATATTGAGCCTTCCTATGTGTTTTAGTTTATATTCAGAGAAATCATAGCCTACGCCCATAATTCTGTAAGCCGGTTCGTTATTGATGTATTTGCGGTTATACATTTGCGGTTATTTAGATATTGCTATAAGGTACAGTTAATAAATGTTACATAATCTTTAATAGATAGATATGTTCGATTTATTTAATTGTATATAAACATGACTTACAGAAAAGAAATAAGATTAACAACTTTCATCGTCTGTTTGGAATCTTTCAACTTAATGAAAGAGCAAATGTCAACTATTAATATAATAAATAACCAATACATTCTAAGAACACAGGTGTAATTTCTATTTTTATCGAATTTTCAAGCAATATTCTGATTTGATAAGTGAGTGATTTAATAATGAGATTGGTTACTTTAATATCACAAATTTTTCATTATAATTAAAATAATTATTCACCCTGACCTGATTTGCAGTTATGTCAAAGCAATTTGTTTTTCATTAGATTGTAAAAAAATATATTGAGATTTTTCTAATACTAACTTTTACTTCTAGAAAATATTAATTTTAGAAATTACTGATATTTTATGACAATGGTATCCTTCGAAAGTGTGAAATAGTTTTAAAAACTGGTCGTTCATCTATATACCCAATATTTATTTATTTATAAATTATACATAATCACATGTAGGTATAGAATCACTATTCGAATTCAATTTAAATTTAAATGAAAGTAAATTATTATTAACAAATAACTATATTAACTGAATTAGATCATTTTGTGTATCTTGAGCATTAAATTCCCTTTCATAAACTATATCAATTTTAACACAGAATAAGGATTTAACATGATTATGAGAATAACGTTTATATTTATTATGTTATAAATAATTGTAATTATTAAATAAAATTAAAACTAATTTATATTCAGTTAATACATGTACTATATAAATTAAATTCGCTTTACAAATACGATTATTAATGATATCATTTAAAATATTCCCTACAGAAAATATAATTTTTTAAAATATTTTAATTGAAGCTATTATATAACGGCATCAAATAATATATTGATTGTACTAAGAATTTGGTTCAAAATAAAAAAAAATATAAATGAAACTAACTGGTTTCAATTTTAAATAATTTTATATTTTATTTCAAGTTAAGTAATTAATTTTTTGTGAAAATATGAAAACACGAGTTTATAAAAATATGATATGAAAATAGTACTGCAAGAAAGGAAATTTGATTACATCATCACATATATTAGAATAAATTAGATTTTTTTTATAAGAGTAATTAATTAAAAAAATATTGCAAATCATTTTTTTATAAAAACATTACTGATTATCTTTTCATTATAATATCTGACCTTATATAAAATTCAATAAAGTAGTTTACTAATTATTTAAGAAAATATTTCTCATACATATAAATCAAGTTGAAAATTATGGTATGCACGTCATTGCTTTTTAGATTTCCATTTTTCATTGATCTGGTAGTTACAAATTTCATATATATATATATATATATATATAAGAAAATTAAATTTTTAAATTGCGTCTACTCGTTCAAATAAATAAAAATTAATTGTTTGCAATATTGTGTGACAATTAAAATTGGTACCATATAATAAAAGAACAATAATCCTATAATTGAATTTTATTCGAAACTCTGAAAAATCACGTAGACCACTTAAATAAATTCTGATTATTTAAAAAAAATCCTTCCTTTACACATTTTTATTAACGGTTGACTGAAATTAATAGCTTTTATAAACTATTTGCAAAACTAAAAAGTTTATTCACTTCTACTATAAAACATGAATAAGTGACGAACATATATGTTGAAATGTTCAGTGAAATCATATTGATGATTTCACTGAAGTGAAACTATTGACGCGCTTTAATCGTTCGATGACAATTAGTACTTTATACAAAGTCCGTAGATCGTAAATGTATATAGCTCTGACATCAATATATACAACTACTATAAAAAATAAACATACAGTGGCATTGTTGTATGACCTTGACTATGATTAAGTTACCGGAAAAAGTATTATATTCATTGTTTAAGTAGTATATATCATGCATTGTTTAGTAATTGTTTGATGTGTAATGGCACGCTATAAATAATCAGTTATTATTTTAATTCTAAATTTACTAGAATAATTCAGATTTAAATGAAAATGGATTGGAATTATTGTAAGAATAGGAGTAACTAGTTCGAAAATATAAAAACACTCATAGAGATCAATAAGTATTTAAAATAAGAATATCAGAAATTTTTAAAAATTTATTAGAAACGATAGTTTTGATAGTGGTGATATATATATATATATATATATATATATATATATATATATATATATATATATACCTACTTTTTTATGAGATTAACCACTAATTTGTTTACTTTTGAATGATTATTTTTTGTAAGTATTTGATTCTATTAAAAACATATTTTTATTTCAATGCATTGAGTAAAAACTGATCGAGATGAGCAGTCAAGCAAGAATTAAAGATTGCAAAGATTCGAATAAGTTATTATATTTGAAGTATATTGCTATAATCAAAGCTAAAGAACCTTGATATATTATTTGTAACATTTTTTATCATTCACATTTTTAAGGGTCATTATTCTATATTTTTATATATAAATATAAAAAGTATAGAATATCATAACGAAACAAATATAATATAAAATTGATATAAGAAAAAATTAATCATTATACATTTATGACATAGGTTGTTATGTGAATAAAATAAATAATTATAAACAAAAAAGAGTTCATTTATTTTATAAAAGCATTTGTCGATTTGTGCGGATCTAGGATATTTTCTGTGAGTTTGTTTCTTTTACAACTGATTTTAACTTTCATTATCTGCAGGTAGATTTTAAACTTTATTAGAGTTTAAAATCTACCTGAAGATGATGAAAGACCGGTTGGAGAAGAAACACACTCATATGTGGTTTCCTAGATTCTCAAAGAGAAATGAGGAACATATAGACAGGAAAAGACCACAAAGATACTTTTTGAACATTTATTTAAAATTTATTTTCCTATTAAAAAAAATAATCTTGTGCTAGATTATAAATTTCTTTCTATAAATTTATATTGTTGGACATTAGTTTTAAATTTATTATACATGGTTTACAATGATAAATTGAAGGTCTCATTTTTATTCTCAATAGAGACAACAAAACTATATTAATACCATTGTAATAGTGTTCTTAAAGTAAAATTTCATATTTTTTTTTCAAAAAAATGTAATATTACTTAACATTCAGTGTAAAAATGTTATTATTTAATTTCTAATAATTATAAAATCACGATCTTTTGTATTGTTCCTGTTTATTACTATTTTTTTACTTTACGTTTTTTTAAATACAGGATTACGGGTATAAAAACTACAATTGTCTTTTTTAAATATATTTCTTTTCTTATTTGAGAAAGAACTGTTTAGGCACAAAGAATCAGTAAGGAAATTTTATTTTAAATAGATTGTTACGATTTTGTGTAATTAGTATTTATTTATCAGGAATTCCGTCATTTTTGAAGAATTTGATATTTTTTTCTTTTAAAGTCATTATAGTAACTTTAATGTTAGATTAAGTTTAATAGAAATTATTTCGGAAACTGTTATAGATGCCTTTAGAAAAATGTTTTATAGAACAATAAGTAAACAGCGATTTTTCTTTGATTCTAATTTTTTCATTTTTATTTTTCTATTTTGTTTATTACTTTATTGTCAATTATGATTAATTAATCTATATAAGATTTTATACGACTTCATATATATATATATATATATATATATATATATATACATATATAACTAAAATATATGTTTTCAAAAAATACGTAACGTGGTTTTAATGATTAAGTGTTTACCAATGTATACGATTGAAAGTCTATATTTTAGCTGCTTTTTTACACAATGTAAAAAAGAAACTGTTTATAAACTTTATGTTAAATACGTTCTAAAATAAATTAAAACATTGATTTTTATTGATTGAATTTAAAATAAAAATATCGTATAAGATATGGAGCGTTTAATTCTTAACCATTCACTAATATTACCGTTCACTCTGAATAATTTCTTATGAATGTTAAATATAACAGTAGCGTACTTATAGTAGGTCAATTTAAGTAATTTTTGGCTCAAACTTATGAATTATGATGTAATAGTTAAAAATAGTTTTATCTAAAAAATGAAATAGCCTTCACAATGTACAATAATATCTATAAAAAATATGTAAAATTGGTTGTTATTGACGAATGTTCGTTTAACGAATTTCTGTGTATCTTAGTTGTTGTAATTATTTACATCAATGTTAAAAATAATAAATGTAATATTATTATTAAATGTGAATGAACAGTCGACGTAATCTTCTATATATATATATATATATATATAATGGGTAGGTGCATATATATTTATTGTGGGTTACATTTATGCTCCAGATGAAAGTTGGCGATAAAAATTGTACAGTTAATAACATTCTGAATTAATATAAAAGTAATACTAAATTTCGAAATTAATGAAGATATATTTATTTGATATTTAGGGAACATGTTTAAAGAAAAACATTGTTAAATAAAAAAATAATTGAAAGTCTATTTAAGATTTTTCTAATAAATGAATTTTTTTTAAATTTATTATTATAATTTTATTGTGTTTTAATTAACTAATTTTCTTATTAATATATTTAATTTAATTGAAATATGTGAAATTCATGAATAATGAAGTTAAATATTGATATATATATATATATATATATATATATATATATATATATATATATATACACAGAGAAAATATCAAGTAAGAAGAAAAGAAAATTATTCACACAAGCTTTTATAATACATTTCTTTTGTATTTATATATAAGTAAATTTTTTAACTGATTTATATATATATATATATATATATATATATATATATATATATATATATATATATGTGAATATATATGAATGCTAGTAAACTTGTTTTACTTACCTAACTGTACAAATATTAAGTCATTTATTATTAAATAGTTAAAACCTATATGGTGTATATATATACATATATATATATATACATATATACATATATATATATATGTGGGTATGTGTGTCTTATTTAAAAAGTATTATTGAGTCTTCTAAATAGCTAGAAATTTTAAATTAAATGTACAATTCTATTGTAAAGAAACTTGTAATTATTTCAACATTCTAGGAAAAAAGTACGTGTTCCAAAATTTGCGAATATAATTCTTAAAAACTATGAATGAATATCTTTAGCTAGGGTGGTTGACCGTGAGCTGGATTCGAACTTACGACCTTCAGAATAGAAAGCGATCACTAAAATTGAAAATGCTTGAGGGTTTTAAAGGTATATATATATATACAAATGCGTAAATCTCAAGGATTATTAATATTTGAAGTTTATTGGCATTTTAATGTAAGTATTCAATGTCATAATAGTGATAATAATGAAAAATGAGAAGTGTAAAACAATCATCAGGAAATTTGAAATTGAAAAACTTTTATACATATATTAATAAATATAAATTAAAAGAACATACATTTACAATGGTTACCTAAATCTTTTATACTTTATTTTATTTCTTGGTTATAATTTATATAGAATGATAAAAATAAAATTTTAAACCATGGAAGTTTTAGTGAATTTTTCTTCTTGAAAGAAAAAAAAAAACAAGAACAATAACAATAAATAAATTGTATTAATATTTCATATACTTTTTTTTAAAAAAAGAACGAAATACTTACATTTAACAATAGTAAATTAAAAAAAGTTAATATATTATGTTAACAACACGCCACTGCACTAAATCACGTCAAAACAACTTTCTCGTGGTTAAATAAACACAGTAACTGTCATCGGTTCAACCACAACTACTTTTAAGTGGTGTACACTACTGCATTAAGCGAGACCAGCAAAGAATGGACAAACGAATTCAAACAACATGCCTTATAAACGACAGTGGAAATATTTCGGTGTTTAAGTGAGGGAAATAGTGTAATGAATGCTCCATGGATTGTAGATGGTACTGATTTGTTCATTACGGAAAAACAACAATGTATTATAACTTAGTTTAGGTAAAACGGATTGCACATATGTTAGATTCTTTTTAATATGCGACAGTGTGATTAACTTGTGGGGTGGAATTTTCTATTCAAGATAATATCTTTGCGTGTAATAATTATCATTTTTTTAAAGTTATTCATGCGCGTGTGAATATGATGATGGAATCCAATGCAAATGTATAAGGTTTTTTACCGCCCAACTGGTTTAATGATATTTTTTGTTAAAAATATGAATTTCTAATTTCGTTTGATGTGAATCGTATTTCTTGATCTTCAATCCATTATTGAAGACAAGGCTACCATTTAGTAAGAAATTTGATGTCAGTATTTCGTTTTTTATTGTTAAATAATAGTAATAACTGTATTTGCGTAAATATGTAATGGATTATAAACTGTAATTAAAGTACTTATAAAAAGTATAATACTTATGAAAAAGTTGTAAAAAGTATATTATTAGATTATGTCACTTAACAAATAATAATAGTATGAAAAAGTTATTAGGATTAAATTAGGCTAATTTCATTATTTTGTATATGTATATATATATATATATATATATATATATATATATATATATATATATATATATATATATAAATATATATATATATATATATATATATATATATATATATGTGCGTATATAATATGTGTGTATGTGGAATTTTTGACACAAAATTTATGTTAGTAACAAAAATGTTAGTGTTTGCTATAAAAGTACTATTTCACTGTCAGTTTTGTAAATTAAAAAAATGTTGCTCAATAATTATAAAATAAAAAATAAAAAATAATTGTAATTATATTTTGATGATTTCTTTTTGATAGATGTTTTAATATTACAACAGCTAAATTGAAAACCATTTTTTTTGTAAATAATTTCTTTGTAATGTAACTACTATCCTAGAGGATTTTGGAGGAAAAATTGTAGATTTATTTAAATATACATGTTTTAAAATTTAAACATAAATATATTTTAAATTTATATCCTTTTAATTATATTTCCTAGAGATGAAAATATACTTATTTTTATTATAATGATGCATTTTTCTTATTTAAAAATGTATATTATATTTCCGTCTAGTTATTATTTTATTATATCTTGGGTACTTTTTTGTAAAAAAAATAATTTACCTAACATTTTCAATAATTGTCTTTTATATATCATAAATTTTATTAATTTATTTTATTATTAAATTAGAAAATCCAAGAATTGCTTCCATTTAAAATTTTTAACAATAACTTTAGTTAGAAATAAAAATATTTTTTAACTCTATTTCCTAAATTTGTAACAAAGGAACACATATTCATCTTTTTTATTTAGTAGTAAAAACTTTATTATTAAAAATTTTTAGTTATTTTATTTCAGATATTTTTGATTTAAATACACATTTTTATGAAAAATTACTTTATTTGAAATGAAATCATATCTTTAAAGAAATTTTCATCTGGTTGATATTAAATTAGGGGAAAGTTTGTATGGAAAGAAGTATACATGTAAAACTACGCCAATGTTAATTCGAATTTGTCGTAAGAAATTATACAATTTTTTCCACTGGTACATTTTGGTAAAAAAGGAAAAGTTGTTGTAAAATATTCAATATGATATAATTACTAATTTACAGATAATATTATAAGTGTATATGAAAATTAGCTGCTTAAAATGTTATAATAATTAATGAATATTTTAAAATAAATTTATCTGGATGAGAATTTTAAAGATCTTAGAGTAATTTTTATTTAATATATATATATATATATATATATATATATATATATATATATATAAAATTAATAAATTTTAATGTGTGGCTTTTCTTCATTATTTGAAAAATTTATAAATTTATTATTAATATAACCAGTAATTAGTTTAAATCATACAATTTGAGTATGAAAGTAAATTATTATGTATTATTAACTACTACATTGATATTTTTTAATTTATAAGGTAAAGTATTTAATTTTTTATCCATAAACCAACAACTTACTATACATGTTTTGTTTTTTTAGCAATAATTAATGTATCCATGTAAGAATAATATAAATTTCATAGTAATGAGTTACATTATAAAATGTTTTTATCAATTTTTAAACCACTTTATACTAAAAAATTAATATTTATTACATATCGACGCTTGGATGATTATTTGAGGTTTCAATACGTAATTTAAGAATTCAGCAATAATTATACATATTGGCTTTCATTTATGTGTATTGTAAAATATTTATAAAATGTAAAAAGTACAAAAAACTAATCAAATATGATATTGTTTTTCATATCAAATTATGTAACCTTGACAAGGAAGAATGAATATTTATTGAAATATATGTAAAAATTAGTGAAATTCTAATATATATGTGTGTATATATATATATATATATATATATATATATATATATATATATATATATATATATATATTAATGTATTGGTAATTGAGCTGTTAATAAATATTATGTATGGTCATGTACAATGAAATATATTCGTATAAAAAACAACCATCTTAACGGTTAAGCCACTAATATAGAAATTTCACAGCAATTATTTAAGGAAAAGTAACAATGTTTTTAGTTTTTAATTTTTCTTGTAAGTGTTTTTTATATCGTTACAAAATTTATAAAAGTATTGATAATATATGATATTTGTTTACTTCAAACTGATTGTGAAATAAATTTTATGTAAAAAATGTCATATTTACATTAAGTTTCTAATAATGTGGGTTCAGAATGTTAATTTTTTTATTAATTTTGATTATTTTTACATCTATTACACATACACACACATATGTATATATATATATATATATATATATATATGTGTGTATAAATTTTAGGTCAAAATGGATAAATGAGATGATGAAATTACGACCAGGTTACTAAAAATATATTTCAATTTCCAAGGGATTTAAACAATTTCTTATCTTTAGTATTTGTAATTTAGTGTTAGTCAATTCTGCATTTTAATAAGTAACACATAGTATGTGAATTACAATTGCATATAATTAATAAAATATAGGAATGAATATTTTTGTGTTATGCACGATATGTTTATTTGTACGCTATGCAGAAATCAATATTTGAAATTAGAGTTTCTTTTTTAAATGAACAAATAACATTTCTTATATTAAGAAACATTAATTTTGAAATAAATATTTCAGGAAAAAGATAGAAAATTATGTTTATAATAAACAAGTAAGTAATTAAATAGAACACTTATGTCTACAGAATATTATTCTTAAAAAATCATTTCACCATGTAGTTCATCTGTAAAGTTGAACAACGATTGAAATGAATTATTGTTTTTTAACCTACGATTTCATCAAGGTGAAAATTATAAAATAGTTATATGTGTTAATTATTTTTAAAAGAATGTTGTAAATAATGTATTATCAGAAAAAATATAGAAAAAGATTTAAAACTAGTTCACATTTATAAACATTAATTTAAATAATTTTTCGTGAAAATAATATGTTATATATTTATTTATTATTATATTAATTGTGCATTTTTCTTGAAATCTTAGGTGACACGCAGTTTGTATTATATACATTATGACAATTTTATATAATAAAGTAGAGAAAATAGCACAAGAACTTGTATTTAATACTCTTACGTTAACTCATAAGTTAAAATATTTGTATAAAAAGATATTTAAATTTAGTTTGTAGTTGAATACGAACGAATTTATTATTCTCTTAATTTAAATTAAAATCTGTGCTCGTTTAATATGTATTTAAGATATAATTTTAAATACATAAAAACCCAGAACAATGTATAAAATAATAATAATATTAATTATATTTGTTAGCAAGAGTAAAGGTAGCAAAAAAGAGTAAAGGGCCATTCTTAACCTTTTTAAACAAATCGAATGTTATTAAATTATTTCAATTATCTTTGTAGATCCATACTAAAGGAACGCCAAATAAATTGACGGTATAAAAAATTAAAATTCAGCTTGTTTAAGATCTTATTATCTTCGTTATATATATATTTATTTATTAAGGAATTTATTTCTTAAAGAAGCGCTCATTATTTTAAATTTTAATTTTAAGTCGTGGTTTTGTATTTATATCTATCAATCTATCTATCTATCTATCTATATATACATATATATATATATATATATATATATATATATATATACATAGAAGGAGAGAGAGGAAGAGAAAACACTGTGTTTGCGCGAGAGAGAAATTATTTATAAAAACATAAATTTTTTATTGTTGTATAAGTACATTCATAGTTTATCAATAACTGTTAATAATATTGTTTTTATTAAAATAAATTTAATATCTAATATTTTGTACACTTTTGTTTATATATATATATATATATAAAAGCATGCATAATAAAGAAATTAATACATGTTTTTGCGTTTATATAATTTTTTTAAAAAATTCCTTAGAAATCAATAACTAAAAGCCATTAAAATAAAAAGAATTTCCTTATGTAAAACTAGTAAATGATTTGAAATAACTGTAATGTAACTGTAACGAATTTGTTACAAATGAAAGAAAAATAAAACAAGAAGACTAAAATATGCAATTTAAATTTTGATGAGCAATTAGGTCAATTAACTTTTTTTTTAATCAAAAACATATTTAATTGATCTATGTTAATTATATAAATTGAAATGTAACAAAATTAATTCAGTGTTATATTCTCTTATTAAGATAATTCGTTTAATATTTCTAATGGAAAGAGAATAAATTATCTGTACTTTAAACTTATATGGATATAGCTATGTTTTAAATGCGTTTAAAAATAATTCGTACAATATTTAAGAATGATTTCTCTTAATAGTGAAACGTAAATGTTTTTTATATATAAACGGTAGGAAATTGCGACGTGGTTTAAAATATCAAATTTTAGAGACAAATAAAGTATTTTTTTTATTAGTGCATATTTATTGTTTACAGGTTTATAGTAATTGAACATATGTATTAAACGATATATTTTTTTTATTTACATTATAATGAAAGATTATAAAAAAATTAAAACAAATAAATATTAGTATATGTTTAAAATATAGGAGATTTTTTTAATAGAAAGATATGAGTTTGGAAACAATATCTGGAGAGTCTTATTTTTTGCATTAAAGGTTAAATGTAAAGTACTTTATCAATAAATTACACACACGCATATATATATATATATATATATATATATATATATATATATATACATATTATAATATAAAAAATACATCAATTAAAAAAAGTAAGAAAAAATCCAAAATAAGAACACTTGTTCAGTGTAATGAAATATTTGTTAGTATATAGAAGAGAAATATTTGTAAGAGTTTATGGTTATCAGTCACGTACAATTATGTGTGAAAAGTTTTAATTACTACTTGTTTCAGAAATGTGTGTTTATGTGAATAACTGAGTTTACAAAATATTTTAAAAATGTATTCTGAAATTTCTTGCAAGTTGTTTGAATATATGCGTATACACACACACACACACACATATATATATATATATACACGTATATATGTATATAAAATTATAAATTAATATGTTTATAAAACTGATTTTGTGTTCTATTATAAAATACTTATGAGAAAATAATATTTGAAAATGATTTAAATTGCTAAATTACAGTTAAAAAAGTGAAAAAAATGTAATGGAACGTGGTAAAATATTTATCAACTCTTATAAAAATTCGAATTTTTATTTTCTTTCACAATTTTTTGTTATTGAATTTTATTGTACTTCATAAATAAATAAAAATAAATTATTATTTGAACCTATTTGAAAAGAAACTGATATTTGAATAAAAAATTCATAGCAATGAAATTTTTGATTATTTATGAATAACCACTTACAAATATATATATATATATATATTATAAGAAAACCATTAAAGTATATTTTGTAGAAAAAAATAATTTGAAGAATGTGAAATTGAATTAAAATATAATTATTGAATTTGAAAAATAGAAATTCAATCAACAGATATTTTATAAATTTGAACAAAAATTACAATTGCATATTAAAAAAAAATATTGATTTTTAGTTAATAAGTTGAAATAAAATGGGTTCAAAACATTTTCATTAAGTGAAATTGATATTGTTTTTAATATTTAATATTTTTTTTTAAACTTATATTTTATTTACCTGTTTTTACATGTGATTTGTATCTACTGATCGTTATCGTTTTCTTATTCTATCTTTTATTCAGTTTTGTTCTCTAATCTTCATTTTATGACAATTTATTTAATCTCTCTGATCAAACTTTTTGTAGACCATTCTTTCTTTTTCATACTTTTAAATATTCAAGTGTATATTCTCGTAAACGACGTATTATTTTACATTTTTCGCGTTTGATCATGCCAATTTAATTTTCTATGTTCAGTATGTAAAATAATATTAGGTTGGTGGAAAAATAAATGTGGTTTTTATCATTTTAAGTTTGGTGTCGATTTTTAAAGTTACCAATATCTTTTGTTATAGTCATGTGATACATAATTGTAAATAATAAAATTAGTACTACTGATTTCAGCTTATGACTATTGTTTTTTTTCTTTAGTATTGTTGGATATAACCTCTTAAATTAGTCATGGAAAAAAACAAATTCGCGTGATTTTGTTGTATGACTTTAAATTGAGACGTAAAGCAAAATAAACTGCTCAAAATATTAAATTTATATTTGACGAAGAGTTAATTAGTAAACGTACAGCTCAGTATTGGTTCCAAAAATTTCGTAATGGAAACGAAAGCCTTGATGATGAGGAGGGTCATGGACGTCTTTCAGCTATAAAAAATAATGATTTAATAACCATTATTGAAGCGGACCCACGTAAAATAACTTGAGAGGTGGTAGAAGAACTTAATGTTGATCATTCAACAGTTGTTCGACATTTGAGACTAATTGAAAAATCAAAAAAGCTGAATAAATAAGTGTCCTATGAACTAAATGAACATTTATCAATTCAGCGATACCTTATTCTCTGGACTAGTCTTCAACAGATTATTATTTCTTTAAACATTTAAATAATTTCCTACGAGAGAAGGTTTTCAAAAATCAAGCTCAAAGCGCTTTCGATGAATTCGTTAATTCCAGGACTACAGAATTCTATTTAGTAAGAATAAATAAACTGGTTTTCCGTTGGGAGAAATGTGTGCAGGCCAATGGTCTTCATTTTAGTTAATAAATATAATTCTTAACTGATATGTGCGTCTTTATATTCGATACTTAAAAGCCTCAAATATTTTTGCATCAACCTAATATCTACATTTGTGTCTGTCACTTTTTAAATTATAGTATTGTTTCACTTCTCTTATCATATTTTGCAGCTTTATTCTGGTTTATGCTCCGCTATTATCATTCAGAGCTTATTACATTTTCATCATCCTGAGCTTATTCGCTTCTGTGGTGTATATTCATTTGTTTTGGTTTCTATGCTTTTATGTTTAAGTTGAGGCAGTAAATCACTTGATCCTAATATTTTATTTCCCTGTTACATCATTTTTATCAATTAATTTTCTTCTTTCCTTTGGTATTAATTATTACTTTTAAGTAATTTCATTTCCTTGTCCAGTCAATGTTTTACAAACTATAAATTTAAAATTGTAAAAGTTACAAATAACTATTTTTGATAGTTTCCTGTATGCATTTATATATATATATATATATATATATATATTATTTATGGAAACTATCTAATTGATTAGCATATATCAACATATTAAACTGTACAAAAAGTGGTGTGATTTTTTTTAAAAAAACTGACTTAAATGATTACGATAATATTATCAAATAATTATTGTAACATAAACTAAATTTATATTTCAAAAACATTAATCAATTTAGCGGATTTAGTTTTAAGAGTAGGTGTTTGATATATATGAGTCATATGCTGTACGACAGAGAAAGTCAATATACGGTATACCTGAACGATTAAATTCAAAGTATTGTATGAGTAGAATAAGTGTGAAAGTATACTTAACCCAGTTTGACTACACCCAACTGAATGTTTTAAGCTGGTTCATTGAATCATTATTCTTTCGTTATTATTTTCATAAATTAAAAGAAATGCATTTACACGATTAAAATTAATGCCAGATGTAAAACTATATATTATTATTCTTAAATACATTTTATTAATTTTATTGAATTTGTTATTAATGAGTAGAAGGATTGTTTATTTTTAATGATATTTTAGTAGAAAAGTAAATCAAATGTAACTTCTCTGTAATCAAAATATTTTTTGTTAAAACGAAACAAATTTAAATATATTGAGAGTTAAATATTTTATAATTTAATTTTTATTTTCAAATAAATTATATAAATTGTATTTAAATTCTTCCATTTAATTATTTTACATTTAATTGTTGCACTTAATAATAGAAATTGCATATAAATATGAAAATATTTGTTCTATTATAAATTAAACAAATAGATGTATTTGTAATAATACTCGTAGCACTATAATTAAAAAGACACAAATTTAAGTCAATTTATATTAAAAAATAAAATTTCAGATATTTTTTACATTATTTTTAGAAAATCCCTTATATATCATGATTGAAATAATATTGTCTTATATTTTCCACTCTTTAGCAAATAAAAATTGAGTGTAATTTTCAGAAAGGACGATATTATTTCTAAAATATTTTAACATTTCTAATATCTTTTCCTGAAATATAAATTCTTTCATTTATTTGTTTACGGATCCTATAAGAAAATATTTTTTGAATACATTTTGAATACACGTTAGAATATTTTTTTACAGAATATAAATATTTCATATTTTGTTATTTTTTTTTTCTCTATAATAAAAGTTTTATATTATACAATATCATATTTTTTATTTGATTTATTCTGGAAACAAATTAAGAAATGGACCCAAAGTATATATATATATATATATATATATATATATATTCGTGTGTGTGTACGTACGTGCTATGTGTGTGGTCGGTTTTGATAAGTTCAATATTTTTTTTCAAGTGTATAAGATTATATGGGTATGAGGAAAAGAAAGAAAGAATAGAAATAAATATATATGATTTAGTATTGGTTACTTCTTATAAATGCATATATGGCTTTTTAATACGATATATATATATATATATATATATATATATATATATATATATAAGTATGTATATACATCCACGTCATATTTTATATCTAATACTTTTTGTGTGTAAACCAACATATGAAATCAAGTAGCTGTTTCTTCGAATGCACTGTATTTAAAGTGGGGACTATAGGAGCTTGAGGATCAGTGATGTAGAACACTTTCGATTACGATATTATCGGTCTTCATTCGAGTGAACCAACACCAAGGTCGTTGCAAGTCAGTCTTTAAAACATGTTGAATTTAAATTAGATTATGGAAATTTTCGTTAAATGATAATAGTCAAATGCAAAAAATATTTTTTCTTTAATTATATTACTTTATGTCTTATATTGAAAATAAATATGGTATTTGGAATATAATAATTATATTTGTATTCATCATTCTTACGAAAAAGGATCATTTATGAAATACATTAACAATAATAATAGAATTTATTTTATCTTTAATAATATTTATTTATAACATCATTATAATTTATTTGAAGGGGACAGGCTGTTAATATCTATAGTGTCACTTTTACTATAGAAAAACAAATTATTAAATATGAAAAAATTTATTAAATGTAATAAATTTATTTCTTGAATACACACACACACACACACATATATATATATATATATATATATATATATATGTATATATATTTAACGTGTTAATATATATTTAACGTGTTGAAACAAATATTGGTGAGCTACTAAACGTACTTTATTTCCTATTTAGTAAAGTACTCAGAATAATATTGTTGAAAAAATATTTATCAATAATTTATTAATTAATGGAAAAATAATTAACAAGAATTTTATTATAAAATATAAATGAAAATTATAAAAGATAAGACAAATATAACGATTTTATTTCATTTACAATTATATATACGTATATATATATATATATATATATATATATATATATATATTTATATATATATATATATATATATGTATACGTATACATATATATATATATATATATATATATATATATATATATTAAAAACTTGATTTATAGTGTATTTGTATTGATTTTTCTAGATATTAGATAAAGTAATAAATGTATTCGCAATTTCTATACTATATGTTTGACATTTAGTACTATGTTTATAGAAATTAAAATACCACAACATAAAATGTACATATTAATATGTATGGAAAATATCGTTAAGAACAAGGTTAATTCTTAACGGTGTTGAAATCAATTAACAACTATAATATTAATAATAATTACATTTTTGTGTTTATTACCTTTTATTTGTTGGAAATAAGATAAGAAGATAAGAAAGTGTAAGGTTATTACAATTTATTCATTACTGTTTTTGCTTGAGATCTTTTTTTAACATTTGAGAATTTTATTCTTGTTATTAAACAATTGTGTGCGATGAATGAAATATTTAAATAAAATATGATTACTGTAATAATAATATTATCAACAATAATGGAAGATATACGAGGAAGTAAATACATTTCTAATAGCAATAACTAATTAAAAAAACTGAAAATAAAGCTTGTTATAACTTGTAGAGTTATAGTTTTTTGTTAGAAAAATAGTGTATTTAATAAGTAAGTTTTATGCAATATATTACACATATTACGGAAAAGAAAAATATAAAAATAGATGCTTTGTTTACTCATAGAGAGTAAGATAAATTATTTTTTTATTTAATTGTTTTTTTATAGCGCTAACAACCTTAAGTGTCGAAGTGCGCTTTAGCTCCAAATAAACAAGTAAATCTTCTTTTTATGTTGTATTAAACTTCCATGTAGAATTTAATACACATTTTTACATTGTTATATTTATTATACAACGAACAGGAAAATAATTATTTTTATCTTTTTGTACTAAAATGAACTTGAAGTATACATAATTAAGTTTCAATCGATGCTAAAAGAGGTCATGGATGTACTAATTGTAGTTTTATTGTTTATCAGCAAGTGAAATTATTTGTTAATGTTTATTTTACAATAAAATTAATTGATGCTTTGTGCGTAAGAATTTAGAACAGAATAAGTAATACTGGGAGAAGAATTTATTATATAAATTTACATATTTGTTTATAAAAGGAAATGAAATGTGCGTTAAATATATTCTGAAGAAAGAAAATATTCGAAACTGATGTATTACATTGTTCTAAGAGGATATTGCAAAACGAGTATTCTCTTATTTTATTAGTAATTAATTTAAATTTTTAATGAAGTACGGACCTGAAAAGTTTCATAATATCTAATATTAAACATCAATATTAATATTCAAAGAAATAATATTATTTGTGAAATTGTTGATTTTATAATCATATCATCTTATATGTATATATATATATATATATATATATATATATATATATATATGTATATAAATATATAGGAAATAATATATTTATGGTCTTTGATATCTATGTGAATATATATATTGGTAGTGTGTAATATGTTTTATTCTACTTTTTTTTTGTAAAACAATAAATGACTATCAAGGATGAAACGTATCGCTTTTTTAACTCATTTTAGCTCAAGTACAAGAGAGATGAATGTATAATAATTTATTTTTTCGATATTTTACTTACATAATATATTATTAAAAATTAAAAAATATATATTTTTACATGATGGAGCAGTAGACATTTCTTAAATTTAAACTTATAATAATGAAATAGAACATTATAAAAAGAAATATACAAAATTTCACGAAATATAAATCTTGACTATATATATATATATATATATATATATATATATATAATTAAATGGAAAAGACATTAAATTCATTTCAATTTAAAATATTCTCAACATTTTTAAACCTAACTTGTTCTCTTCTTATTTAAGATTATTAGTGTATCAAATATCAACTGACGATAATATTTAAATCGGTCTTAATAAATGAATGACATTATTTTATGTTTTATAAAAAGAGAAAAAAATCTATGGTTTAATTTTAATAGTTAGATTGACAGTTAAATTATCTTTTATGTAGTTCATATAATCAGAAGAATCAGATTTAATAATTAGACAGATACAGTATTTTTCAAGATTTCGAATTAGTTAATTTTTCGTCAGGTGCATTTATTTCATTGTTCTTTTAAATTCTATGTTTATAGAAACATATATTTGTATATACAAATATATATATATATATATATATATATATATATATATATATATAATATAATTTATAATAGATTTATTTGTGGCATTGGATTTAAATCTCATAAAATATCAATATATATATATATATATATATATTTATATATGTATATTTCAAGGTCATCTGATATACAATATTTTTTATAAATAAAAATATATTTTTTAATAATGAATTATTTGGGTCAAGTTTCTCTCGATTATAAAATAATAAATGTTAGAATTAATGTATTTGACAATGAACCTGATATTTTTACTGTTTGGGAAATTATTTGATAATATACAAATACAATTAATTAGAGACAAAATAATTACTTAATAGTTAAATATAAATTAAATTCATTAAAAAATACTAATATTAACAATTGTTTTTGACTCATAATGGAAACAATTAGTATAAGTAACACTATTATTACAGAATAGTAAAACATCCTAATAAGTGGCAAAACTATTTTAATTTTTACAAACACTGATTTGCGTATATAATGATATGTAATATTTTTTGTTTAAATTATGTAACGGTAGTTTAAAGTCACTAATAAATGTTTTACAGCAGAGTTAATCGAATAATTAATTGTAATTCAGGCATGTGTCAATTTTCCTAATGATATTTATGAAATCACTCATTCCATTAGGTTCAACTACAGAAATTTTGTTCAAGATCTTTTATTTAAAATCGTAAATGTTAAAATTGATTGTGAAATAGTACATGTGTTGAGCAATTAATTGGCGCAATTGGCTATTATTACAATCAATTACAAATGATGATTAGTATTATTATCAAAATTGGATCAAATATAGATATCAGAAAATGAAAACCATTTAAAATACAATTAATTCAGTTTTTATTATTTTGACACTTACATTGATAATAAAAAAGCCAATTTGAAAAAAGTGCAGCACTGATTCTATTTAATCAAATTCTTAGATAAATAGAACTTTATGTTTCTTTTCTTTGGGTTCAAAATAATTAAATTAAGTAATTGAAAATAATATCGAGTGATAAAGATAACTAACAACAGTATTTATGCAAAAAATAAAAATTATTAAAGTCACAGAATCTTGATATTTGTCACCAAGTGATTGATGACAGGAATCAATAATATATATCATATATCTGTTTATCTATGTACATATATACATAAATACATACATATATATATATATATATATATATATATATATATATATATATATAAGAAAGTTGATAGAAATATTAGTAAGATCGTTGAAGAAAGTTGTCATATATTTTTAAAAACTAGATTTTTTTTGAATTCAAAAATTAATCATTTCAAAATAATATTAGCTACTTTCATATTCAGGTAACGATACAAGAGTCAATTTGGTTTTTAATTGTTCATATGTGTTTTTTTATTAATCCGGTTTCTAAATTGAATTTATTTGTATTCTTTCATTGAAATTGATTAATTACTTTATTTTTTATTATACAAATATATATTTATACTTAAACCTTCAAATATAAAATAATAAGATTTAATTAAATCTCTTTTCAATAGAAATGTATTTCATTGCAAAATTAGATATTATTTTCTTTATATCTTTAAGATGTCGTTAAATTAAATGACGAGGCATTCAAAACGAGACAATATTGATTTTTTATAATATTTATTCATTATAAATATTTATTTACTTTTAATATATATATATATATATATATATATATATATATATATATGCATTTATGTACACATACACATCTGTTAAGAATATATAAACTAATTTATATATTACAAAATGCATATGACTTCACAAATAAACCATACAGAATTTTTATACCTATAATTAAAAGTGTACGCACCATTAACGTGAAATGAACTCAGCAAATATAATATTCAATGAAAATTATATTTATTCTATGCAATCTATGTGTTCAAGGATATAAAGTAAATGTATTTAAAAATAATCCATGTTATTATATTAACATTAATTTTCAATCACAATAAACTCTTTTTGATATACACTTGCTACTTACATTTTTTTCATTGTTATTATTTTAAATTTACTGTAACTTATTCACCAATTAATATTGTGAAAAAAATGTTTTTTTAGAAATTTTGTATTATCTCTAATTATGGTATAAAAATTCATTTAAGGTTATTTTTATTCTTATTCTTTTTTAAGATATAATTGTCAAATTTAATAAATACTGCAATTATACTTCCATGTTACAATTAAAAAATACTTTTGAGATTACTTTTTTTATAATTATTCTGTTTCACTTTCATTTTTGTAAATTATTTACTTATTGTTCTGTAAATCATATTTTTTGGTTGAAATATACGGTTTATGAAATGGTTCAGAGAAGCAAAGTACTTACTGTGATTGGTTTGTTATTGATTTTTTGTATAGTTTTTTTTACAGTGGTATAATTTGAACCGTTTATGGTTAAATTATGAGAACTTTCTTTTTCATAAAAAAACTGAATGAAAAGTAAATTGAATTACATGTATACGAGATGTATTATCTAAAAATGTATATAAAATGGAATAATCTAATCTTTATTGAGTAATTTAATTTTTATATGTTAAAAAATAGGGAAATTTTTACATTAATTTAGTAACCTATAACATTTTTCTAAACATTTTCAAATGTAATAAAAAAGAATAATAAAATTTATTACTTAATATATGTTTAATACGTTTTAAGAAATTTACCTAATATATTTTTTATACATTATAGCTATAGAATATCAATTTAAATCTGTTTTATTAGTAATTTATATAAATTTTATATTTAATAAAATATTTTAATAAATTACAAAAAACCAAACCACATATAAGGTTTTCTGTAAATTGAAAGTATATTTTAATTAATAAAATGAAGGAAATCCTTACTGAATGGTATTCATATAACTGTGCTGTATATAATATATATTAGTTTGCATCCGTGTAGTTCTTATTTTGAAAAATTAGGAAATTTTCATAATGACTAATCGTAAAATACCACACAAACACTCTTTCGGAGAAAGGCAGATTCTTTGTTACAACATTTCTTCAACAGTCAATAAAACATTCTTCGGCTAAACTTTTTCTGTAGACTACATTTACTTTTCCCATTCACTATTATTGCTTTCGTTTAAACTAAGAGTGAATATTTTGTTTCAATTATAAATCAAACAGAAATAATACTTTAGAATAAAGTGTCTTCGTGTATATTGCTACATATTTAATGTATTAATAATTTAATTAGAATGCTCGAAACTAAGTTTATTATAAAAAAGATCTTCTTTAAATGTATTTTATGTTCAAGATTATTTTCAATCATACATATATATATACATATATATATATATATATATATATATATATATATATATATATATATATAATATAATTGTTCTTTTATAAATTTTAAATAAATGTTAAATATTGAAAACAGAATTTACTTATTAGACAAACTGAGTAACATAATTGTCCACTGTCTTAACATAATATAATTTATTATAAATTATTAATTTCAATTTGCAAAATGATAATATATTATTTACTTTTTTTGATAAAATGATAATTTTAAAATAGGTTTATCTGTCGTTATAGGAATTCTTTTATGTGTTGAAGGTTATTTTTTGATGAATTGTTATGAGGGAAAAGAATTTATTAGAATAAAAATGTGTAGTACGTTCCTGAAATTAAAATCATCGTATTGGTTTTAAATTACTGAAATATTTTAAACAAATAAATATATATTTATTTTTTAAAAAGAGGTCTAAATCTAATTTATATTATTAATAATTGTATCTTCTTGATTTAAAATAAATTTACTTATTTTATCTCTTTCTCTGAAAACATTTCTTATTTAATATTTATTTTTTTATGTTTTTAATGTATTTAGAGATTGTTATATAACCTGTTGACTTTAGTAATAAAAGTCCATTAAGAAATAAAAACTTATATGTGATTTAAAATGTTGTCAACACTTTTTAAACATTTATTGCGGAATTGTTATTTTAATTTGATTTACCTAAAAATATTTGTTAATATATTTGAAATCATGACCAGTAAAAAATATTTTAACTAAAAAAAGAATGTCTAATTTTAAAATATAGTTATTAGTAATTATTAAAAAAAATAAAAAAAATTATTGCTAAAATTAATCGTTATTAAAATATTAAATAGAATAAATTAATAGAAAATTTATTTCGTAAACCAAAGATTTGATTTTTAAATTTTTCTTTTGGATTATTTATATTAAGAGAATAGGAAATTATATTTTTTTAAAATCTAATAAAGTAATAGTAACTTAAAAATATAATTATTTTTAAATGTAAACTTATTCAACTGTGTACTAAACATTTACATACTTAAACTTATTATCTATTAAGACAGTTTAATAATAGTTACATTCTACATATTATCACATGAGTAGAGACATTGTCTTTCAAGAGAAACTTTTAATTTTAAATTATTAACGTAATTACAATCAAGATTGCATTTAAACAATTAATTTTAAAATATAAAAAAGATCTTTCAAAAAAGATTTTCAATTGTGCGAAAAAAACCCAACAAAATGGTATTTCTTAAATCTCACGTATATGGCTTTATTGCCAAAAGTTTTAATAACTAATTAAATTATTATAATTTCGAGTACATATGTATATATATATATATATATACTAGGCGGCTTCACCCTCTGCTCGCTGCACTTGCCCAATTGTCAATTATAAGTGTGTACATGTAATCGGATGAAACAATAAACACATTTTTTAAAACTGATTTATGTCTGTGTAATTATTATCGCAGATAGATTGCAACGTAGTTGTTTTATGTATGAGATAAACATATTTGGGTCACATAGAAACCTCGCCCCAAATAAATAATTCGAGATCATGGAATTTTTGGTGAATATTTTTGATTCTCTCTCTCTCTCTCTCTCTCTATATATATATATATATATATATAGAGAGAGAGAGAGAGAGAGAGAAAGAGAGATGTTAAAATACAAAATTGTGTATATTTGTTGAGTAATAAGTCGATGTATATAATTTTGCGATAATTTTGCGAAAGATATATAAAGTATACTATTTAATGTGTGGGAAATATTATTTCTTAATTTTTGTTTATACCTTTCCTTAGTGTGTATTTATTAAATGTTATTAATGAATAAATATGGCCTAGTTTTCAGTTAAATAATCGTTAACTAATTATTTTTTTATATCGTCAATAAGTAACAACTTCTTATATCTACTTTTCAAAAAACCTTTCAATGAGAATTAATTTATCTCGCCTTACGAAATGAAGGTAACCTCTTCTTTATAAGAATCTGTAACTATTTTTTTTTGTTATCATATAATATTTCTAATTGGAGATTGATTATTATATATATATATATGAATTAATGTTAACGAAAAAAATACTATGAAAAGTAAAGAAATCGATAATAATTAAATAAGTATGTTACTATTCAACTAAATGTTAAAAATGTCTGTGTAATAATAATATTACATGCTGTATTATCTTTTAGTCTTTTTATTTTATTATTGTACATTCATGCTTTAAAAGTAATTTAATTTTAGTCAATATTTTTTAATTAATTACTTTTACTATTTGAAGCATACATACATATTTATTTAGTGATTAATTATATAAATTATTTGACATGGAAATTATTTTTAAATTGTATATAATTTAAAGAAACATATTTGTGATCTTTTGATTTTGTGTAAATAGAAATACCGTTAGTATGATATACGTTTAGTTAACAGATAAAAATATTGGATAATATAATTAAATTTGTAATTAATTTGGAATCTTCCTTGTGAATTGTAGGTGTCACTTTTTCGTTTTATTAGAGTGATATGAAAGACAATAAATATAAATAATAATAAATTAAGAAGAAAGAGAATATAGAAAAATATTTAGATTGAATTATTTTTGTATTATTTTTTTCAAAGAAACATAATTTTTCTTCATTTGCATAAACATACATTCATACATACATATATACATACATACATATATATATATATATATATATATATATATATATATATATATATATATATATATATATTAAGAGATTTTATTGTCATTATTTATAATAAAGGAAGAAATAAGAAACATTCAAAGCAAGACAACGTATTAATTTCATAAATTTATAAAAAATAATATTATTATCTGAATATGTCAGTTTTATTATAACTACTCGTATATTATTACGAAAATAATTGTTACCAAAATATTAAGTCCAAATTTTATGTTCGTTATAATTATATAGTTATTAGTCTAGTGGATCTGGTTGTCGAATATTGCATCAGAATGGACCCTGCAATCCTAGTTGTGGGATGGTAGGGAGGTAGTTAAAGTATAATTACACTTTTGTGAACTGTGAGACCTTACGCTGTCGCGGTCAGCGCGAAAAAAGTGTTAAATTCCAGTTTTTAAAGTATCTCGCTTCCTGTTGTGCTACAAAAGAAATTAAAAAAAACTATTTTGTAAGGAATTTAATCTCCTATAATTTTGATTTCAGGAATTTTTTTCATGCGGTGAATATTTTCTTATTTATTGCAAAAAAAAACGGTAAAAAATGCTTTTTTGTTAGTTTTTTTTTGCATTTGTATTGTTTTACGTTCGTTTGACGTTAAAGATACTCATTAACAAAGTTGTCCATTTTTTATGTTCTACAAATTTGCTAAATTCTCTACAAAACAGTTTTTTACTTTATTTGTAGCTATAACAAGAAGCGAGATATTAAAAAAATTAAAACATTTTTCGCGTTGGCCTCGAAGCATAAGGTCAACAGTACACAAAAGTGTAATTATAATCTAGTTACCTCTCTTCCCCAATACGGTCCAATCTGATATAAGGATTGTCCTACATTTCAGCCAGATCTACTGGACGATATGAAAATTGGATTTAAATTTGCAGAAATTATATTAAAAATTAAAAATATAAATTTTTCTTAACGATTTGAATGCATGTCATTACTGGAACAATTTTATTTCTTTACGTGTATTCAGAACATGTAAATACCCATTCTGTTGCAGTTATATCAATTTAATCGAAAAATATTAAGTTGATTGAATCGTTTCAATATGATTTATAACTCAAATACAATTCATAAAACTTATTTTGAAATCTTGTTAAGATTTTACTGATTAAATTGGTTTAAAATATGGTGAAAGCTTAATTTAGTATATATATATATATATATATATATACATATATATTTATATATATATGTATATATAAATTAGAAATTGATATATGCCGTTTTTAAACATCGGGCATAAAAAAATATTTATTTATCGAATACATATAATTTATGTACACATCAACTGATTTATTATCTATCTTTTGATTGACTAAAAATCTATGTATGTCACTACAATGGTTTCATTTATACGACAGTTACGTCAGTTACACTTATTCTTTGGTTCTGGCACGCCTTTACAATAATGACATGTCTTAGCAGTAAGACTTGATGTATAAACAATCATAAAATATGAACTTTGACTTTGTATGTGACACGGCAAGTAGGTTGATTAATATTTGTGTACCTTAGATGAAAAACATATGCGTTTTATATAATGTTACTTTCTCTATGAGACAATATCAATAGTGTTTTGATTGTAAGATGATTCAAGATGTAAATACATTGTGACAAAAATGTATAATCAATTTAATTGATCATACATTTTACTATTTGCGATTAGTCAGTTCCGCAAAATCGTAGAGTAAACTATTACTTTATCATGGAAATATAATCTGTAAGTTTTTAAATTTTAATATTATATTTGCATGCTTTTGAAAATTATTTTCAGTTTATTCTTCCGTTTTAAATAGTCCAGTAATTAAACTGTCGTTATGTATTTTTAATGATACTGAAGAATGTCATATATAGACGTCATTTATTGATATTTTAATAAAAATATCCTTTTTATTTGAAATAAAAGCTTTTAAGAAATGTATATACACTATTATTTACATATATATATATATATATATATATAAATTTAATTAAAATTTACAAGAAATAATGTAAAAATAATTTCTTCATATTATACTATTAAAGAGAATTGAGTATGTTTCAGTTTTTTTTTTAGTTTACTATTTATTTTATTTATCTACTAAAATATTTATATGCTTTCGTAAATGAAGTTTTATCTATTTGGTTTATTTAGACATATTCAGATGATTATTATCTGTTCCTTTTTGAATTATGTTACTTAGTTGTATATATTGAGTAATCGTGGTTTTTGTTAAGTAACTTCTTTTTTTTATTTAATATGATATTAAATTATAGTTTAGAACATCTTTTACGATTTTTATGAAATGAAATAAAATATTATTTATGTATCCGATTACATTATTTGGATTTGATAACCTATTATTAAAATAATAATTACATGATTGTCTTTATACAAATATACGAAACAGATAAATTATTTCATTTACCTTTCGTATGATTATATATATATATATATATATATATATATATATATATATATATTTTATTAAAACAATATGTAATCTTTGAGTGCTAGTTATTTTTTTACACTAAAATCATTATTATTTTATATATTCTGCTGAACTTTAAAATAAAAAAAATCAGTAATTAATATGAACAATTTATTGACGACTTGTTTGTTTTAAACAATAACGATAACTTTTAAATATCACGATGATTCCATGGAATTTTTAAATGATTCAGTCATTGAATAAAAATAAAGCAAATATATGTAATTTCAGTTAAAATTATACATTCTAAAAGAGATTGTGGATGAACTAAAAACATATTTTGCCCTTTTTTTTATTTTAAATCATTCAAATGATCAAATCAAACATTGTCTGTTAGTAATGCAATATGATTCTCGATCAGGAATTTATGAACATTCTTCCATTTTAAGAAAATAAATATTATCGTTTGTCTATTTTTGATATCTTAATTAATAGCAACCTTTGGTAGACATAATAAATACAAGGATATGACGTGAGAAGAAAAATATTTTGCAGGTATTGAATATTAATAGAAAATGAATGTACATATTTATGATAATGTAACCAATATTTGAGATTATTTGTACAATACATACCAGATCGTTTGCTAACTTTAAAAATATTTATAAAAAGTTCATACAGAAAGGGAGTATTTGTTCACTAAAATTATAATTTATCACACGAAATAACAAATTTATTTTCAAATAAAAATATATAAAAAATAATATTGTGGAATGTTATTAATTAGTATTATGATGTGAATGAATGTTATTAATTAGTATACGTGGTTTAATGTAACTCCTTTTTAATATAGGTTTCTAATATTTATGTTTGTTGCCTAGCCTTTATAAATTTTTTTATTGAACTGAGAAATGATATACATCATTAATTACATAAGAAATTACATTGTAACTAATTACGTACCTTAAATATTTTTAATGTATATGTATATATAATATCTGAAATTTTAATTAGATTTATTTTTAATTAGATAAATATTGTTCACGTATCTTAAATGAAAATATAATTTATAAAAAAAGATTTGTTGTGTATATATATATATATATATATATATATATATATAAATATAAATATAAATATATATAAGTTCATGCAGTGACACAATATTGACGGCATGTTTTAATTGATTAAAGTGAAAATGTGTATTAACATTATTAGCGAACACCGTGAAATAAAACAAAATAGAATGCAAAGAATAGTAATTCTATTACATTTATTAAACTATTACACTTTTTATTGCGACAAAAGTGAAACTTAAAATAATGAACTATTTTCTATTATGTATATTTAATTATTCAGAGATATTTTTTATGATGATCAACATTTGAAGATGTAATAGAAACTATTACTTCTTCCTTGGTTATTTCAAATCTTAACGACGTCGTGAAATAAGTATAAAAAAACATTAAACATTTAATTATATGAAAAAAGTAATAGTTCTTTGTAATTCGAAGATTGTTACAAATGAAATGATATATATTTTGACATTTTTGATGTCTGTGTTTAAAGAACAAGCATTGTTATAATTATAGATTATTGTTATATAATCACATGAGTTATTATATAACATGTTACATAATATGGTACAAAAACAAGATTTTTATGTTAACTTCTACAAAAACTTTTAGTATTTCTATAAGAGAAACAATAAAACTTATAACTGTTATTATTTAGAGTAATAGCTAATAATAACCAGTCCATAATGTTTTTGCAATAACTTATGAGAGAATATTATAGTTTAGTTATGTTATATTTCACAAAAAAACTATGAATAAGTTAGTTATAAATTATTAATGTGCACTTACACATGTAAACAAAGTTTTAACAGAAATTAAATAATAATAATGAAAATCCTTATTTCTTATCCTAATTAATAAATACATATTAACTGTGTAATTATATCTTTTTTGCTGTTTTGTATTTATATACATGTTTTAAACTGCATATATATTTTTTTATTTTTCTCATTATAATCCTTTTCTATTTTACATTGTGTTTCTAATCAATTGAATTTTTCCGAGCACTACAGTCTACAAAGAATAAAGTATGTTTAAAAGCTTTTTTAATAACATTTTTCTTAAAGCAATCAGTTTAAATGTCACTAGATATTTTTTTATTTTTTATTAAATACTTGTTTTTATCATTGACCATTAAAAATAAATGGAAAACAATTACAATGGATTTACAATATTTTTTCTTTTAATATTAATCAGGGTTTATTAGAAATTACTTTTCTAAATAAACGTTTTTTTTAATTTATAAATAATATAAATTATGTAAGAACAAAATATTTTCCTAATAGCTTTCATTATATATATGTATATATATATATATATATATATTTATTTATATACTTCTGTATGTATCTTTGTTCTTACATACAGGGCTGAAAAACATATAAAGATAATAAAGGTTAACATTGTAATAATATGATACCCATTATATATAATGAAAAAATATACACATCATTTAAGGAGGGTTAAGATATTGAATTATTTTAATAACATTTTTTTTATGAAATATTTAATTAAATATTTAAATATTCTCTGTATATTTTCTATTAAATATAACATTTTATAATAAAGGAAACATAAAAGATTTAATGATAAGAAACAACAAATATTAAAATAAGTCTTAGCCTTACACTTTATAATTAAGGAAACATAAAGGATTCAATGTTAAGAATCAACGGATATTATTAAATATATAGTTTGTTATATATATATATATATATATATAAATATATTATGAGTAAATATAATAGTTATACTTTATATAGAAGTAAAATAAGTAAATTTATGCAGAAGTATATATTTTAATTAAATTTAATAATAGAAAATTAATTTAAATGTTAAATATTCCATTTGTTTGCATTATGATTGATTTGTTTCCGTTCTTGATTAAGTACTGATTAAAATTGTCTGTTGCATTGACTTTGATGAGCTATTGAATACTGGTATGAAAATATACTATCAATTATTTTTTTTATTTTTAATATATTGTATATTATACGAAAATGATTAAAATATATTAATCTAATGAAAAACATAAAAATAACCATTGTAAAGAATTTTTTATATTGTTTAATTTTCTTATGAATTTATTTATAATTTAATTCCATTCAGATATTTCTTTAAAGAAAATATATACTACTATAGCCATCTATATATAAAAAGAAAATTAAGAATTCAAGTGAAATTTTAATATTACTTCTATAAAATACAAAGTAATCATTAAAGCGGAACATTAGATATTCATAAAAGACAGAAGAGGGTCATAATTTTATATGCATAGTTAATACTCGCAATAATATTTTTTGAGAAGCATTGAATTAAAAAGATTAATAGAATATAGTCTTTCTTATACATACATATATATATATATATATATATATATATGTGTGTGTATATATGTTCGAAAATTATTGTTATGTCTTTACAAAAATTATTTGCATTTTTTTGCAAAAATGCCTAAATATTATATGCTGTAAAACAAAATCATTCCATTAAAATAAAGTTTGGTTTTGTATTTATTGGTACATTTTATTTTTTTATAATATTTTATATCAAAGTTATTAGCAAAAATTAGATTTTAGTTTTTTTTTTAAGTCAAAATTGCTTATTATGACGAATGCTTTTCTTATATAAGTTATTATTAATTTGAAATGTACAAATACGTTAGATTGACTATTTTATTTGTCGTCTTATATTTCATGAAACATTTTATTTAGATTTTCTTTTTAAATTTATTTTATTATCACTATATTTTTTTATAATTATGAAAAATAATTTAATACTAAATGTAATTTATGATCAAATCTAAAGGAAACGAATCAAATATGTTTTAATTTTTTTAGGAGTATTTTACATTAGTAAATGTTATTAGAGTAGAATAAAGAAAGATACAAATACTAAAGTTTAAAAGAAATTGAATATAGTGGAATTATTTTTACTATTCTTGCTTTAAGAAAATATTTGTGTTTGTCATAAAACTATATTTGTTTTAAGATTTCTATTATAAACTCTATATATATATGTATGTATGTGTGTGTATGTGTATCAAGATTAAAGGTGAAAAGATGTAATTGATTTTATATTATCGTCAAATAGAAAGGAGCTTATGTAACACAAAAGTAAAGTATATAAAATTTAAGTGCTCTAATGATTATAACTGAATAGGTTGTGCCAGATTAATAGAAATTATAAAAAGTTTGTGACTTATGTGATAGTAGTATTTTTATGTTTATCAATTGTAATGCTTTGATTTATATCTTTAATTAAATTGGTATGTATACAGAATGGATTTAATTTGAAAACTTGTTCTGAATCGAATGAATTATTATAGAAATATTTAATTTAAAACATTAACTTTAATTATATAATTTTTATTTATTGAAAATGATAGGAGTAAGATATATTAGTCAAACTTATATATATATATATATATATATATACACGATATTCATGTATAAGAATGGATATGGAATAATGATTCATTAAAAACGTTAGAATGTTGTTGCAATTAAAGTTTGTCAACAGTTTAATAAATCTTTTAATAACGATGACATTCTAATATAAACAATGATTATATGTCATTTTTTCTGCGATAATACTTTGAATATCATAAAGAATGTATCTCTTATAAATACTTATAAATTTTGGGACTGAAGAATTCCTGTTTCACTTTTTCTTAGAAAAATAAATTATTTATTTGTGGATATGATATTTTATTTAATCTATTTAATAATATTCGCAGATTTATGTGATTTTTATAACGTTCTAGCAGCATTCGTATGCCTATATTGGAAAAACTGACAGTGTTATCATGGAAGAAGACACATGTATTTAATGCGACTAAAGAAGCATCTTGTTTTTCCATTGATACTGTTCTGTAATAATTGTAACAGATGAAAATCTGTTTAGGTTGTATACGGAATATACAAAGAATGATCAATAAGATTCCAGTGTACTTTTTTTATTTTTCATTGGGTCTGCGTAGAAGTGTGCCATAAAGACAAAACTTTTCAATTAGATAAACCTGGAAATTTTTGTCTTGGCATTAATTAATCTCAATTTCTGATATTCGAGTACACAATGGAATTTTACAATCAATTTCTAACTGTTCATCAGGTACTGTAGTCTTTTCGAATACCCCACACACCGTTTTTATGTTTATTGAAACATTTGATCTTTTTCAGAACGCGAATAATATGTGCCAAAAATGAAATGTGCGCGTGTTTGTTGGTAATATTTACTGTCTTAATGAAAAATCCTTCAAAAGAAACAAATTTCATATTTAAAGTATATATATCGATATAACCTTTTGAATGATACATAACATTAATATTTGTAGTAGCGTTAAATATTAAAAGCAAACAAAAAAAAGATAACTGGAATTTTGAAATTTATTTATCTAATTGTTACATGTAATTTATGTTGAGAATAATCCAAGGAACTTATTAAATTTTGGGTACATACTTGACTTTATGTGAAAACATTACTGATAAAATCTGAAAGTATATGAGAAGATATTTATAAAATTAATTGAGAAATTAATGTTCATTATTATTATTAAAAATATTATTTCCTCTATTTTGTCTGTTAATGATGTTTAATTACACAGAATGTTATTTTATTTCAATTACTTTGTTCATTCCGAATAATGTACGATTAAATTTATAAAAAAAAGGTTTAATAATTTAGTATAGTATTAATTATATTTAAATTATTTTTTAAATAAAAGTTTATGTTATATTAATTATCGACATTAATGTTTGATTTTGTGGATGTTATTTTATATGACAAAAAGGCAATGCTTTTGAATATGTTGAGAAATTATTATTTATTTGCAATTTAAATGAAAATAATTATTATTATAGATTTGTTACTGCAGTAGTTTTAGCATCATGAAATATATATTTGGAAAAAATACCATAAATTACTTGAAAAAAATACTTCTATAAAAATAAAGCATGAAATTTTTAAAGAGAAATACTTTAAAAGATTATATAAAATAAACATTATTTTTTTACAATGGAAATAACATTAATAATTTTTTATATTTTGATTTTGTATTTCATACAAATTTAATATAAAATGATTAAAATAGTTTTTATAAGCAAAATAGAGTTTATAAGCAATAACCATATCGATAACAGTATTTTTTATATTTTAATTTCTTAATTAAATAATCTTTAACATTAATGGTCATTGTTAATTCTACAACATTATTAATTCAATTTTTAATTTTATTTAAGGTAATGTTATTCGATGAGAGTATTTTTCGTTATTTTATTATTTCAATAAAACTAATTGTAATTTAAAATTGATAGCTCTTCATTGGAGTATTGTTTTTTATTATAATATTTGTTTAAAAAATAAACACAATTTTAAAATAAATTCATTAATATTTATTAATAGAATGTAGTGATTATTATCTTTTTATTTATAAAAAATCATGCTAATAAGAATACAAAATAATACAAATGTATACTGAGAATATATTTAATTAAACTTGTTTAAAGCAATTATTTCAACATATTGAAATGTAAATTATGCAAGCGTATTGAATATTTTTCTTTTTTATTGTACAATATGTAAAGTATATTTTGTTTGTTTTTTGTTTTCTTGAATATTCATATAATTGATATTTATTTCATTTGTTTATTATATGTCACAAGATGATATAAAAATATTACGAAATGATTTTTTCATTTCAAATAATATACAGTGTTTTTTTTTAATTTATGAATTAAAAAAAACATTACAGTGTCTAAAATACATATTTGAAAATATAATATACTCGTGACATTCGTTAAGAACCATTGACATATTTTCGTATATTATTTTAATTTTTTAGTTTAGGTGTGATCCATAAGAGCTAATAGATAAAGTAATGATGGTTATTTAAATGGTAGTGTTGAAGGTAATGGAATGACTGGACTGTAGTGTGAAATTAAAATAAAATAAAAAATAATTATCGGCTGTCATGCAAAATTATCACTCATTAGCAAAAGGATAAAATATTCAACTTAGTATAGAAGTCCCTGAATAATTAAATTACAAATAAATCATTTTATAATTGAGTGAAAACGTAACAGTCACTTCTTCATTCAATTATTGTCACGATACTACAAACACAAATTAGAATGAAACTCATAAATATTATGTAACGACTTCATTGATATTTCAGTTGTAATATTTAATATATGGTATTTGTCGATGACGGATTTTAATATTATAGTAATTAGAGTCTGTAAAGAAAACTTGACGATTGCGACGTCTACGATGACCTCAATGCTTACATTTTCTAAAACAACAAATTTACATCAACGTAACAAATATATTCTCGTCGACAATTGGAATGACAAATATTATCATAGGTTAAACGACAAAAACATTTATATCACGTAAAGTCAACTTGAATCATCAATTACGTTTGAATTGAGTAATTGAGTTTATATATGGTAAGTTTAAGCGAATAATGCAAATAAGAGATAATCAAATATTTATTATTAAAATGCTATTTTTGTATTAACAATGAATCTATAATATTAATAAAGTAGCCGATTGATATTCTTTAAGCATTTTTCAACATTGTCATTTATGCTTGATTAATCAAATGACAAATTGATATTTTTGGCAAGGCAGAATATCACAAATATTTATGTAGTAATTATAAAATTAGTAATATATCTATATCAATTTTAATATGTATGTGTAGATTTTTATAAGAATAAGTCATTTTTCAAAGAATAAAATATGAAAAAACTATCTAAACAGTATTGTTGTAAAATTTTCAAGGGCTTTTTAAATTTTTCTTAAAGTGTATTTTTTTAAATTATGATGTATGTTTTCTATTCTTATACCAGTGGAATGAATAAGTTATAAAAATGATTTTTTTTTACTTGTATTACTCTTTCTAGATGTATAATGTATGGCACGTCGTGTGGTTTCTATTAAGAATTTATTTTTTATGGTAATATGTAAAAAACACTGTCACTGCAAGTATATAACTAATATTGATTCTTTGATGAAATACACTAAGTGTTTGAACTGCTATTCATTTTTATAAATTATTTTTAATATCTATTAATATATTCGTCATGGTATCTGCATGTTTTTCTCTTCAATCCAGTTATTTTATTATAAGAAAAAATAAAATGTAAATTATAAAATACAAAAGTTAATTTTAAATATATAATTTGTATAAATACAATCCCTTTTATACATGAGGAGAAATTATCACTATTATAAAATATCGCACTAATTTAATGCATTCTTTAAAATGTAATGTATTGAAAAAAATTTGCACATCTGATAAATGTAATTATTAAAAATAGATAATATTCTTTCAGATTGATGAATATTTGAATATAATGATGTTAAATACTAACATTATTGTATTTATATTGTAAAGTTAACAATATATGAACTTCGATTTAATAAAATATAAAAATATTAGAAGTATTTATTTATTGATTTTTTTATTCAATTAAAAGTGTTATTGAATTAGTAATAGGCATGACTTGAGATCATTTATGCAAATATCATAATATATAATAATTGAATATAAAATGATGTTTATATTAACATTTCATAATTTATCTGTTCGAATTTATTTATCAAAACATTGAAACTTATTTTATTAATAAATGAAAGTATGAAAATGATATTTGCTTTAGAATACATTGTCGAGAGTAAGAGTTTACTGATTACAAAGATTAATTTCTTGTATAATATATTTCTATTTTATTCGCTTAAATATTGACAATAAATTATAACACTATACTACTCGTTTGAAAGTTAAGATATTTTAAAGCTAATATAGCCCGTCAAAATTGACGAGAAAATAGATTGAAATATAGAAAGAAAAAACTGTTTATTGGTTTTTACAACATAATATATTTAAACATAAAAAATACCTAAGAACGAAAATTCATAAACTTGAAACCTATGAGCCAACAAAGAAAATATTTCTCGCCATCATAGATACATGCCACTTTGTCATACGGACAAAGTGACGACAAATGTGGGCTTATATATATATATATATAATAAAGAAGATTATATGATTCGATTACCGTCTTTCAAGAAATGATGGTTTTAGATAATTGTATTGAATAAAAATAGGTTAATGATTAAAACTTTATTCGGTGAAATTCTCATTAAATCTTCAATAAAATTAGTTTTCTTAGACGCATGATTATGAATATTTATGATGTCCACTAATGAATGAATTATAAGTCTTTTTATTTCTATGTTCTTCATTATTCAGTTGTTAAGATATTTGGCAATATATATATATATAAAATACATATTTTTTACTACTGTTCAAAGATTTATTTCGAATAAAATAGTAATACTTCATAATTTTCTTTAAAATCATACCATGTTCACTGAATAAAATGTAGAATGGAAGGATTAGAAAATAAGCACTTTTTAATAACTCCGGATGTGGATAAAATTTTATTGAACTGTGTATTAAAAGAAAACATAAATTTAAAAAGTTTCTTAAATTATTAAAAAATAAACAAGATGTGGTTTCAAAGTTATTTCTATATTTAAATACATATATATTTTTATTAATTTTTCTATATATAATTACCTAAGGGATCAATGTACATTTTTGTGTTTTTCAAGTGAATTTAATTTCTTGATTTCAATAAATGATTTTCAATATAGTTTAAATATTAGATAGATCAAAAGTTTAAACACATTTTAAAAGAAAGAAGATCATTAAGATATGAATTTAATATCAATATACACTCAAGTCATGTCTGTCCATAAAAAAATCATTGTGCATAATATCAATTATCGTCCTTACAATGAATCTTACATCCGCAATAATATAATAAATGTCCTGCTATTTTTCCAAGCGTACAAATCAATTGATTGCGTGTACATCGTTGTAAATTAATAATGTATTTTATTTGGTCTGTTGGGTTTTGTTCATTTATTCCCTCACTTCGAATAATTTTATGCATGGCTAAGGTACGCATTTTCGATGTTTGTATTGTTCGCATGAAACAAGAATGAAAATATCAAATCTTTCGATTTAATATAGTGTTTTCTTTAGAGCTTTTTACTGGTATTATCGCTGTTAGGTACGTTTGATTTGATTTTTTTCTATGAAGCCTATGTAAACGAACCTTCACTTTTAATATTATCAGTTTTTATTTAAAGATAAGCTAGAATTTATAGATAACGAAAGTGGTTAACGATTGTTGGGTCTTCGTGTTTATGTGATTCGATTATTTTTGTAATTTATTGACATCATTTTAGTCATATTTAAAATAATTTGTTAAATCAATTTGAATAAGTTTTGAGTAAAATAACTTCATATTATCGGAAACGATTACTTGAACTTTCTTGGATTAAACGATTTCTTTTAAAGGTAAGCTATGATTTTATCTAACAATATAATTATTGTTCATGTACGTTTAATTCGTGCAGACTATTTATTTGAGACGATTTAGAAATAATAAATTAATTCTCATTCGACAACTGTTATTATTATTAATCCTTTCTCTTTTAAGAAGTATGTACTATCAAAAATGTATTTCTTCATTAGAATTATGTGACAAATGTTAAAATGCCTAAAGCCATAAAAATAAAAATTGTACTCGATGTACATACTTATTGTGTTCAGAACGAAATAAAACTTAAAACTAGAATCATTTTTAATAACAGTACTCTCTAAGATTACGAATTATTTTCATAATATTATTACACATAAGGATATTAATAGGTTTTTGTATATTTTTTTGAAATATTTTGTAACTTGACCGAATTTTATGAACTAGTATTGTGTTTTAGTTCAACTTAAAATTTCTGATTTTGAAAGTGTAAATTATTTATATTAATTTCTACTACATTTTTTACAATCATAACGTATTGAAAGTAATATCATTTTTTTCTATTTAGATTTTTTGGAAACAATACTTACATACATAGTATGACTAGTTTGAAATGTGTTCTTTTATTGGTGACTGCGATTTACAGTTTACCTGTAAAACGGTTTATCGAGACGGATCAAGATGATTTTAAAAAAAATGTTGAGAATTCAGAAGGATTTTATTCAAAACTATCTGACGAAAAATATATCAATGTAAGATTTTAATAAATTTATACTAATAAGAAAATAAATTAAATTAAAATTATATTTAAAAGTCATTTGCAAAACTAATTATTGTTTTACATAGTCGATCTTTTTTTAAATAAATAAACGGTAAATGACTTTTTTTATAGAATAGATATAGATATTTACCAATCTTTTCGGAATTACAAATATTCTCAGAATTAAATTTATACGTTGTAAATATTAATTTGTTAATAAATTATTTGATCACTTGAAAATAGCAAATAAATTTGCTTAAAAAAGATTAATCAAATTCTTATATATATATTATATATATATCAATATTAATAATTATGATTACAAATTTAATTTGGATAATTATTGATTGGGTAAATATCTTTAGTTAATGGAGCAAAAACTTGAAAAAGAGAAACGTTCGAATAAATTTAATGAAGAAATGTACTCAAATGCATTATACGTTGATGAAGAATCACATTATGCTGCAAATATATTAATAAGAGACAAAAGAAATCTCGATGATGTAACCATAAACGAGTTACCGGTAAGTACGTTTGTATTTCATTATTTGTAACTTTTGAGGTGCTTGTGCTATTATTATACATCGAAACAAATTGTAAATAACTATAATTCAGAACATCAAAGTGTAAAAAATTCAAATAGAAAGTATTTTTGTAATTTGATACAAATGTACTGAATTAAAAAGGAATTTACTCTATTTTATTTTGGTTTAATTTCTGTGAATAGTGCATGTAAAAGAACTGATACTTTTAAAACCTTGATTTTAACAACTTTTTTTCATTCCTTCAGAAATATAGTTTTAAGGTTGAGTTTTTAAGTTAATATTCTAATACTTTGTACGTCTATATCCTTAATTTTAAATTAATTTTACTTATATAAAGGTCAATTCTTTTAGAATATTTCAACACGTTAGAAATTATGTCAGCCAAATTATTTTTAGTAATGTCTTTTTTCATAGTTAGTACGTTTTTTATTAGTTGTTCAAATACACACCCAAACACACACGTATATACATACATACATATATATATATATATATATATATATATATATATATATATATATATATTACCATTAACTAATACATGTAGAAAATATAAAAGATATTAGTGTGATTAATGAAAACTGAGTTCTTTAATAAATAAAAGAATGATAGAGCAAGCTCTCGGAGATGCGTTAAAAGAAGATACATAGATATAAGAACCAATTACACATAAATAACAATCAATTTTGAAACAAAGTCGGATTTTCTGTGTCTGATACTCTAAAAATGATGTCATCGGTATCGAAATGGGCATAAGCAACAATTAAAAAATATCAATTATGATTTATTGGCGTTTTGATCAGACATTTTTTTGTGTTTTATAGAATAAAAAAACTATTTATGGAAGTAAAACTAATAATTATCTGTTTATACGTATATAAAAAATAATTTCATCATAAAATTTCCATGAATTTTTTTTTTATTTTTCGCTGGACCACTTCCTCGTAACTTCCTCCTGCACTGAACAAGTAGCATTATGGCTATTTCCATTCCCGATCATCAATGATTGGTTGATTGATATCGCATGGTCTCTATTTTGATTAGCTGACATCAGTCACATGTATGTAACTCTCTCATGGTGCAGAACAAAAGAGATGTATACGATTTTAATGTAAAACTGATGACATTTATCAAAATATTGTATTCAGTGAAGCTTTACAGTAAAAAAATTGTTACACATTTTAAAATTGTTTTTTGTTTTTAATTTTTATAAACTTTTCCAATAAAAATTTAACGACTTGCACTTTGCGCAGATTATTTGTGCGTAAATTTGTTAATTTTTATTATTTGTTGGGAGAGAGCGAGTGAAGCCTCCCCGGGAGACATCGAGGGTAGTAAGGAGGGGGAAGATCTTCCAGGCATATTAACATAAATAAAATGTTGTTATTATTTTGTGGAAATGATTAAAATGTGTGTATATATATATATATACAAAACACTTTGAATATTATAGATTAAGACATTGATTTAAAATGGAGTGGTATAATTGAAAAGCAGGTTTTTTGATTATATTATTTACCATCATCGGCCTTTGTGTATAGTGCTTATTTATAAATAAATGCTTGTATATAAAAACACTAAATTGTTAAAAAATGTATCATTATGTAAACTTTTTTTTATTTCAAATAAAAAATTAAGAGTGATTGAGAATTTTCAGGGTTTTTTCAAATTTTTATCCTAAAAGAGTGCGAACGCCAGGGTGCGAAGTGTTAAGATAATAATGGTATTTTTTGTTAGTATTAATACAGAATCTTTAAATTTAGTTTCAATAAATATAGTGTATTTTTTTTTAATTCAAATTTATTTCGAATTTGTTTTTTTACTGAAAATTAATTACTTATAGACTTATTTAAAAAAAAATTATGAAAATACAAGTGGTGTAGTCTAATTACTTCTTTAATATATATATATATATATATATATATATATATATATATATATATATAACATAATTCTACACCAGTATAAACTGTTGAAAAGTATTAAAATATAATTAACAGGCATTTTTTCTTTAATTTTAATTTATATTTTAAACTATAAGTAGTACTTATTAAATGATTGATTATTATTAGCTTTAGGGCATGTAATATTTGGTACAATTTGTAAAGAACAAAATTAATGAAAGAAATGACATGCAGAAAGTTTTCAGAGCAATATTGAGTTTTTTAGAAATATTAAGGCCATTTTATTTAATTATGTTATAATTAAAATTACCTAAAAATTAATAAAACTTGACATTATCATTCTCAGTGTAAAATAATGCTGTAAATTATTAATTAGTGGTAACTATATTAATTGTAATTTTATAAATATTTTATAAGTGTGTAAGAAACTAAGAAATAGATTTTACTAAAATATTTAACAAATAAAAAATATCAGAAATGTTTTAATGTACTACAGACAATCAACAAATGATTTTTCAGTTAAATTATTGATATGTTACATAATCTTATTTGCTGACAACTAAGCCGCAAATAAATAAGGAACTCTTTTACATGCAGTAAAATTATATACCACTATAAAAATCATATACGTTACTTTTTATGAGACAATATTATTAGATACATTTATAATAGAAACTAAGTGGTGAAATTAATACAATACGAAAGCAATGATTTTTACAGCCATTAATTAACATGTATGTGCGATTACTTGGACATGAATGTAAATATTCCGGTTTATATGGTCGTATAATTACAATATGTAAGCCCATTGCTGTTACTGCATGAAAGCGTAAGTGAAAATGATTATTTTTCAATTACAGACAGTTCACAAACATGTTGGAGATTCTACTTCTTCTCCGGTGACAACTGAAAGCCATATTGAAGTATTGTATAAGGTATATATTTTTTATCAGTTTTCAATAATACATGTTCGTGGACTAAATTTTATTTGATATATTTATTAATCAATTTAAAGTAACTTTCATTTATTTTAGTAGATGAAAAACTTCTTTTTAGGTTTTAAATTTCTGCCATACAAAATGATACTTAATATTTGAAACACTAAATGATTTTGATTTTTTCGAATCTTGTTTTTGTTATTCACAAAAGAATAAATGTTAAGGATAAATAATATGATTAAGTTATTTATTAATTGTGAACATTAGAACTTAAATAATCATTGCTTTTACACTTTCTTTATTTTATAGTACATCGTTTTATTTTATATAGATCATCATTTAGAAACAAATTTTCTAGTAATATTGCAAAAAATTAATATAAAATCCTTAAAATATATTTATAAGAACATGCGTTTACTATTTTAATAAAAGTGTAAATATTGAAGAGGCCGTTAATATGACAGACTAGACAATATTGTCGATTTATTGACTTTACTTCGATAAATATTTATATAAATATTCCTCAAATGCAAATTTTTGAATAAATGATAATTCTTATTATCAAAAGTACAAATAAAACTATATTTATCAAATAACTGTAATAGTACGTAAATAAATAATATATTTATTATAATTGAATATATATATATATATATATATATATATATATATATATATATATGAGAAGAAAACGATTAACAGACATATTCTATATTAAAATCAGATTGTTTCACTGATAATTTGTTTTCATTTTACATTGTTTTATATTAAAGTACATTCCTTTAAATTAATTGTTTTCTATTATTTTCTATCATTTCCGCCATTTTAGTTTTACCATGAATTAATCACTACCTAGGCTATGCTTGTTTTTATTAAAGTGCATGTAAATCAAAATTTGAGAAAATACTTTTTAAATTGCCTAAAAAGTAATACTTTACTGTTTTTTTTAATTACCAATTTGCTGCAATGCGACTATTCACAGTTGATTCTGTCGTACTCATTACTTTCAGTTAAAATATCTTGTTTTAATGTGGTTTGCTTTCCAAAATCTCTCATTTTATTTGTTTATTTTGAGTTATAAATTTCATGGATATTAAAAAATACAAATATTTTTATTTGTTTAGCAACTTATAAACATTATTATGTGGCAATATTTTATCCGTTTCCTCTCTCCATTTAACGTTGTCATTTATTTCATAAATTTTTATTCAAAGAAAGTAAGATTTTAAAATAAATATTTATTTCTTAAGTCAATAATATAAAAGTAACAAATGTAATTTTAGAAAAAAAAATTATGTCTAAAACAAAAGAGATATGTAATAAACGAATTAAATATAATATGGATTTTACCAATATGAGGAAAAATTAAAAATTTTCATGAATTATTTTTTCTAATATTACAAAGTTAAGTAAAAATACTGAACAGAATTATTATAGTAAATAATTCGTAAAAGAAAAAAGAAACGACTTTTCAAAAATTTCAGTCGTGAAAGTAGAGATTAAATTTAACAATTGTACTTTCATGATTCATTTTATAAAAACTACACCGTACAAATACTATTTTCTCATGGAACGCTATCCCACTGTGTTTAAATAATATAATTTACTTTATTCACCTGCTTAATTGTATTTTATTATTTTGAAACAGATTTTTACGATCATTTCTTCTTTTCGTACAGTTTGTTAATTAATGGTATTGTGTGTATATGTATGATGAAATTTACTGTTCCTATGAAAGTATGTGTGAATAATTTGCAGGATTCAAATATTACTGACAACGATATCGGTTTTAAAGAAAAATTTTTTGAGGTAAACTCTTAAATTATTATTTCTGCGTATATATATAATTGTAGTGATACTATGAAATTCACCATTTATTTTTAGTGTATATAGTTATATTAATTAATATATAATTAATGTATACGTTACTAAAATTTTTGAAAACATTTTTTGATTGTCTGATTTTTTTCTTATATTTATAGCTTGGCAGGTAATTTATATAATGCATATATTAAACTCTGTTTAATTTTCGTAAAAAATGCGTATAATTTAAAAATAACACATTTATTTTATTTTGCTATAAAAGAAATATCAAATAATTTAAATACGATATATATATATATATATATATATATATATATATATATATATATGTTATTAATATAAATTTAATGTATTAGGTTGATAAAAAAATAACTGCGGTTTTTGTTTTCTGAATTCTAACATTAATTTTTATTTTTTTCAATGAAAATATCATTTTATTTTGTTCATATTAACATCATGTTGAAGTGTATTTTTCAGTCTGTATTTTGCTAACATCGACTTTGGTTTTATTATTAATTTTGCTTCAAATTGGGTTATTGAATTATAGATGGAAAAAAAGAAAGTAAGAATGTTTTTTTTGTATTAGTCCAAAATGGGCGGTAAAGCAACAGAATTTGCTTGTAAACTAAACAAAACACAATTCGAGAGCTTACACAAAAATTAAGCGTTAATCTTTTAACAGTTCTGGGTCACTGAAAACAGTTAGGACAATCAAAAAAAAGAAAAATGTATGCGAATTTGAAGGTCAATAACCGTAATTATTTTTTTGCAAACCAAATAAAATAATATAAGGTGTTATTTTTAAATTAGAAAATGTAAAATATTTTTTTAATTATATTTTTTCAATAAATAGTTTCAATGTTGCAGTTATGATTTAAGTTCGTAGTTTATTATGGAATATTAAAATTTCTATATTGATGTATTTAATATAGCTTTTAAAATGTATTTTATTTATTTTTTAAATTAAAAAATGTACATATGTATATAGATCTTCTAATTTGCATGTTCATTATTAAGATCGATTTGCCAAAAGACGTTGAAATATTCGAAATAACAATAACAGAAAATGTTACTAAAAGTAACAAACAGACCGACGAATTCGATGATAATGAAGAAGGTAATATGGATACTGATGATGATAATAGTAATGATATTGATGAAGTTGAAAACAGTATAAGCAATGAAAATGACAATGATTCTAAAAATGATAATGATAACGATAATAATGATGATGATGATGATGATGAAGACGAAGACGAAGATGATGAAGAAGAGCAGGGGGGTTTAGGTGGTCTTCTAAAAATGTTTTTAGCACCTTTAAGTACGGTAATGAATCAAAAAGTCTGTAATAATAAAAAAAATAAAAAAACCTTCATATTCTTTTTAATTTGACAGCCAAATGGTGGAATTGATTTGGATACTATTATATCGTTGATTGGTAGTTTAAGCACGGTAATTGATAATTTTCATTTCAATTTGATGGTTAAGTGATATTTGATACAATTATTTTGGTTTTTACTATTTAGAAAGTAATTGTACTTCGTTTCTAGGAAAATGAAGATGGAACTTATGATTTTTCTGGTCTCACAGGTGTTGTAGGCAGTTTGTCGGGGGTAAATTTAACAGAGCTGACGTTATAATATTATATAGAATTACTTTTACGTAAATAATACCTTTTTTTAATGTTAGCCAGAAGCTGATGGTACTGGTGGATCGGATGTTGGAAGTTTTTTAGGAAGTTTATTAGGAGCAACAGTTAAAGGATTCGCTGGAGATTTAGGAGCGGTAATTTTTTTGAAATGAAAAATACAATTTTTTTCAAAAATCAACGTATATTGTTTATCATGTTACAGAGTAATTTTTATTTCTAAGACTTAAATAGCGATTAAAATTCTTTTACTTTCCCCAGACAAGTAGTTGGATTAATTGTTTATAAACTTTCAGTTTTATTTTTTTAAAAAAAGTAAAATGAAAAACTGGAAAATTGAATCAATAAATATATGAAAGTCATATTTATTTATTTTAATATATACACGTAAATTTAAGAAGAATAGAAATATTAACAGTTTAAATAGTTTTATTGAAATATCTTTTACGTGATTATATATATATATATATATATATATATATATATATATATATATATATATATATATATATATATAATATAATAAAAATAACTTCTATTTTCATTTAAAGGAATGTAAACTGATATCCATAACCTTAATAATGTCAATGAAAAAGATCCCATTCTAATTGTATATATTTTTTTGTACTCAAATCTTTAAAATATCAAAGTGAAATATAAATAAATGGAAATAATGTAATCTAATCCTAGTTCATATTAGAAATAATAAACGAGAATATTATTAATTCGTAGTGATATCTAAGTTTTATCAATTGCTAATATAATTATAAATTAATTCATTGTTAATGGTGAATGTGGATTCACTTATATGCGTTAATTTACACAGTAGATAATTATAATTAATTAACAAGTTAATAACACTTTTGAGATAAATTTTAGATGTTTAAAAATGTGTCCAATGTTTTACTTTGCACTAAAAACAGTTTCATTGCATTATTAATATTGAAAGTATAGATATAATAATTAAAAAATCGAATTATTTTTATATATTAGTATTATTTTAACTGAGAACAAAATTCATCATAATTTTTTCTTCAATCAAATAATAAAATATTTCCTTTCCTATATTATTTTTAAAGAATAATTATATTTATTTGTATATTTTCTGTATTATATTTTCCATTTTTAATTTGTGAAATATTTGTTTAAAAACCGTTAATTGATCAATCAAAATGTGTATGCATTACAAAATAATTTAAGTACTTGAAATAATATAAAAATTTTAACATTTACATTCTTATTTCAATCTATTTCAGACATTTATAAAATGCAATTTTATTGAAATAATGATATTTTTTAATATTATTAATAAGTGTACTTTTATAAAGGTTACAGATTAATATGTTAAACAAATGTTATTACGAACAAGGCCTATTGAAGTACTTTTACTTTTAAATATTAAGCAAAAGTTGTATTTTTCATATTATTGTTTTTTCGATCAGAATGTGTTAATCATTTATAAAATTTATTGTAGACAGGAGCTGGAAAATTTATTGGAAATTTAGTTAAGTCAGTACTACCAGGTTTAAGTGCGGTAAATTGTTTTAATTATTTACAGCAATGTTTCTAATTCACGGCATTAGGTAGAAAGGCACTCAACTAATGAAATAAAAATTTATATTTTATACTTATATATATATATATATATATATATAATTATATCTATATCTGTATAAACTCTATAACTTTATTGATGAATGTTTAATATTAGAATATAAGAAAGGGTTCTACAATAGATAAAAGCACTAAAGCACAATGTACATAGATAAAATTCACTTTTCACATAAATGTAATAATAAAATTATACTTTTATTAGAGAAATATAAATATATGCGTTATTATTGTTTTAGCCTGGTGAACATGCTGGAGTTGAACATAAAGGAGGTGATGAACATAAAGATGATGGTGGATCAGATTCAGGAGGATTTTTAAGTGGCTTATTACCTACAATTCTGGGTGCTTCAAGTTCTTTAAGCTCAGGGGTAAGAAAATAGTTTAATTATATATATATATATATATATATATATATATATATATATATATCGAAGAGAAAGCTGTTTTTATAATAACTTAATAAGACTAAATCTTTACAGTCGTTTAAAATATTTTATTAAAAATTAATGATATTATAAAATTTCTCAGTAATCGTTATTATTCTTCATTTAATCATTCTGCATAAACCACGAAAACATTTTTTATTGATATATTCAACACCTTGTTATTATTCATTTTGAATTTAGCTTACGTGTACTTAATTGAATGATTTAGAATACAAAAGCAGTAAAAAATCTCACCTTAATGCCAAAAATATAATTATGAACTTTATAATTTTATATGGAGGGTTTCGTATTTAAATCAAATAATGATAGCAATGTACCTTGTACCTTTATAAAACTGTAATAATGACTTTTATCTTATCATGACATATAAACATTATTGTCATGTTGCTTATAATTTCTATTTTATTTACATGAAAATGACAATCGTTAAAGAACTGACTGATTATTATAGCCACAAATATTATACTAGACAGAAATTACATAGGTAATCAGTTAGTTCCTTATATATGTTATATGATTAACACACAAAGTTAGTTTTGACAAATTCAATTGACTTTGAAAGAATGTTCTTGAAACGTTTCCGCCAATAAAATAATATTTATTTTAATTCATGTATAAATAATATAATATTTGTTTTATATTTTAAATTAAAATATGTTTATTCGAGTGAAATTTTTTTTTCATAATAGACTATAATTTTAGATTTTTATTTATTTTTTTTTTTGATAGAATGTGCAATTATAATTAAATTTTCAATTTTTTGATATTGATTAATAATTATATTTAATGACAGGTGTCTATATATGGTACATTTTATTGCCCCTGAAACGATAGAAACCAAACATACATATTTCCACAAATTAGTGTAATATAATGAAAGAATGTTGTTTAGGACACAATGTTTGTGAATAACTGTTCGATTCTTATTTTATGTAACATAGATGTGAAAAAAAGCATATTATATTGAGTAATAAATTATTTCAGAAATGTCAGTTTTTAATGTGTAGCAATATTTTGAAATAAACAATTAGATGTAGAAAGTTGTTTAAACGTACTTGAATTTGGACTTGAATACAAGTTTATATGTGTATCGAGTTATTTACAAACCGGATGAAAAATATATCGAATAATATATGATTAGCGAAGAAAGACCAGATTAAGAATTAATAGATGTTAGATTGTTTAATTATAACTTATTAATTGTGTATTAACATTGACTATTCATTATAAAGAAAGTTTTTTCGTGTGTATGCACAAATTATGTAATACATTGATCTGTATGCATATAAATATTAAGAAGATAATAAATAGTTTCAATATTTTAAATAATGATCTTGTATACTTTCATTACAATTTGCAGAACGTTGACCTTTTTTCAACTTTTAGATATATTGAAAGAGAAATATGATTTATAAAAATAAAACACGGACTTTTTCTTGCAATATGCACTGCATTTAGTTGAATGTGACGGGTCAATAAACAATGCTTTAGGCAAAGAAATTAGTATATATTTCTTTAAAGAAAGTTGATTAAAGATGTAAGATTACCAGGAAAGATTGGAATTCTTTACCAAATATACTGTATTTTTTTATGTTTAATGTCTGAACTTAATTATTTATCTTTTCTTTAATAGCTGTCGCATATTTTCCTAATTTATATATATATATATATATATACATACATATATACATATATAAATATATATATATATATATATATATACATATATAAATATATATATACATATACATATATATATATATATATATATATATATATATATACGTATTTGTATTCGTACATATATTTATTAATTTTATTATATAATATATTAGGTATATTTTATTAAAATATCGACGTATTTATGGAATAATTATACATAATTTTAGAAAAAAATATTAACAGGTACTTTGAATTAAGAAGTAATATACTGCGATTTGTTTTATGCACAAAAATATATTATTTAATTATTTTAATAAATGTTTTTAAAAATATGTTCATTAATAAAAAAACGGATTGTTTTATTTAATTACTTTTCTAATTATTAACGTCGTCATTATGTACTATTTTTGAAAAATACATTATTTTGGGAATATTTGATTCAATATACGTATGTTTGAAAATATAATTACATTTAATCTTTTTTAATGAAGTAAGAGAAATTTTTGTTCAGTGGCGATTACTACACTGATTACTGGTTAATACTTGTATTCCAATTTAGCCTTGTAACATATCTTTCATTCAAAAATGTTATTTCAAAAAGAGTATTTAATGAGCTTTGACTTTTACAATATTGTAAAATTATATAAAAAGTTTTATATAATATTTTTAGCTGTAATTTTTATTAACACCAATTTTTGATTAATATTGATTAATAAATCTTATAAGTTATTTTAACTACAATTATATTCGTCATTTAAAATGATTTTTAACCATTAATGTAAGTTGTAAATACATGTTTTCTATTCATTAAAATATTATTTTTCAATATTTGTAACGTTTTTTGGCTATAAATAATAAATTATAATTTAACATGGACGATCAATTTGGTAAAGTTTTTATTAGTAATATACTTGTCAATTTTTAATAGCTTACATTTGATTTGATATTTAAATATGTTTTAAATGATTAATTAATTAATTCAATGAGATTATGAGTATATTGAAAATGAAATAAAGAAGTAATAGTTTTGATTTTTTTTTAAATTTATTAAATATAAAAATGACTAGTATTTATCGTATTTATTTATTTTTTTCACTCATATAATGAACTTTTAAAATTTAATTTTCGATTCAATCAAACATTTATGTATAATAAAAGTAATTTCAAAATATAAAATAATTACATATCTTGATATTTAAGGCAAATACTTTTTAATTTTAATCAATATTTGATTTTAATTAATTTGTAACATTTAATTTTAATTAATAACATTTTTTTTACTTATTCTTAAGAAACAATTAATCAAATTATTAATAAAATATCGCCAAGAATTAAAAAGTCAGATTAAAATAATTTTTTTGCTTTTTTTAAAGTCATAGTACATAAAATATGTTTTGGTTTATTAAAATCAGTGCCATACTTTTCTTAAATATGCTTCTGTATAAAAAGTGTTTACATTCCAATATGTTATGGCTACTTTTATTATTTGTGCTACTTTTAATATCTCGAGTTTGTTATATTATTTCTGTGTTTATTGAAGAATATTATTTTAAAGAACCACGGAAGAGTTGATTTTTTATATTAAAAATAGAAACAATTTTACAATCTCAAATAGAAGTGCTGAAATCGATTGTAAACAGTAAACAATCCAAAAAAACAAACAAGGAAATAAGGTTATTTTGAATGACCAATAAACTCATGTTTTAATATCGTTCAAAAATAACTTAAGTAAAATACTTATAATTAAATTATCAGCGTCAGGCATATGAAAAAAACAGACTTATTTTTTATCCTTTTCTCTGAGAAAAATATTTTGCTAGCAATAAATAATTGTAATCAAACATAATAAAAGTATTAAACAACATATGCGAAAATTACAGAGTAAATACTTAAGAAATGTGAAAATTATTTAGAGAAATTATTATTCCATTCATTTAAGTGTACATATATATATATTGTAAAAATAATAGTTTCTAGTTTTATTGTAAGGATTCATTAGAAGTGAAATTTATTTGCTATTCTTATTAAAAATAATCTATTATAATGGATAGTTTCTAAACCTATATATAAATAGATATAGTAAACAGTGATTTCGGTTAAACATTTCAAATACTTATATTTAAAGTGGATCTACTTAACTTTTGAAAAAATATTTAATGTTTTATTTATAACTTCAAAATAATCTAAAATTAAATCCAGTATATTATTTGTCTGAAAATATAATAGTATATTTATAAATAATCAATCCTACTTAAAGACATTTAAAAAGAAATTACTTTTCTTTAAATCAGAGATACTTTAAAGGCGGTTTCATGTGGATCAAATCTGTAAAGAGAAATTCACTGAAAAACTTATTAGTTTCTTAATATGAATTCATACCATACATAAGCATTTAAAAATGATACACTTATAAAAAAACCATTATGTATTATCCTCACTTTCTATATGATTGTTATTATAGATCATGTATTATATAATATGTTATGATGCAGTATGAAAAGGTCACAGTGTCTAAATCGAGACAAATATTTAAGTTCCCGCCTATAAGTAAAAAAAGTACGTTTATATAAATATATACATATTTAAATATTTATTATATTAATAACAATGAAGTATACCTACGTATAACATGAAAAAGATATGATTGATGATAAATGAAAGTTTGGCGGATCGACTTCTTGAACTGATTT
>CM068313.1:30960824-30968324 GCA_034766995.1 Acanthacorydalis orientalis
AACATACTTGGAAACGCTCAAATGGGAAGTCCTACCCCACCCACCGTCTTCTCCAGATATTGCTCATTCTGATTACCACTTGTTTCGATCGATGAATCATGACCTGTCTGGGCAGAAGCTCATTTCTTATGAAGATTGCAAAAAATAGGTCTATTCGTGAATTGCATCTAAAGACGAGGCGTTCTTCCGACGTGGTATTCGTCTCCTGCCCGAAAGATGGGAAAAAGTAGTGGATAACGATGGACAATACTTTGAATGATATGTTTTTTCAATTTAATTTAAAATAAACGATCTTTTTCATGAAGAAAACGATACGAATTAATTCCAACATCCAATATATATATATATATATATATATATATATATATATATATATATATATATATATATATATATTGCATTGGTTTGTGTAAATTCTAATTTATCAATTTAATTTCAAACCTGTCAAAGTAAGTACTGTTCAGTTTAAATTGTACTTGTACATAACCGGAAGTAAACCAATGAAAAATCCTGTGTTCTTAGAAACAGGTATATTGTTGATGTCCAAAAATTCCGAATACACGCTTTCAAATCATCCGGAACTAAACCATGTGCAAGTCATTGCTTAAAAAACGAGTATGTAAATATTATATAAATGATATAATAAGAAAAGAGATTTAATAACCTATGCGCTTGATTTATATATTAAAAAAAAATGAATTTTTTTATCGATGAAAGTGAAATTCTATAAATAAAAAACCAAATTACTGACAGCAATTAGAAATAATAGTTACATCATTGTTCCTACATGCAAAAGAAAGTAGACGGAAGTGCAATTATTTTAAATACATTATTTTGAGATGAAATGATCTATGATTTCTATGTCAGAATATCTTGATGCTTATTCTTATATCGTTTCTTTTTTTTGAACTGGAAATGACATGCGTTTATTTATGGTTTAATGTTACATACCTTTCTATTAATTATATATATATATATATATATATATATATATATATATATATATATATATATATATATATATATATATTAGGTGCAAAAATTAATTCGGTGCTTTTAAACTAAATCAATAATAACTGTGTTTTAAATTAAAATATTTTCTCGTCATTTTAGAATTTTGAAGTGCCAACCTTAACATTTGAAAACACTATATATCTTGGTTAAGTAGTTAGCATAATCTTACAAAACGGTGGTGAATATAATGGCATCCGAAAAGCAGCATAAGGCATTGCGTACCTTTCGCATTTTAGTTGAAAAAATTGCTGCCGTAGCCTCGGGCATTTGTTCAGATTTCGAGGTGATATGACGCATGAAACAACGCAAAAAATTCTAAAACAGTGGAAGAAGTCCAAAAATGCATTACGACTTCATCGACTCAAATCCACCATTGTTTTTTCAATAAAGGATTCGTCATTTACCCGACAAATGGAGCAAAGTTATATAAAATAATGGGGAATATTTTGAGAATTGAAATGTATTACATTTTGCCGTAAAAATGAATTTCTATAAAAAAAGTCCGAATTAATTTATAGATCTAATATACATATACACATTGCACATAATATTTCAATTATAGTGAATACTTGATATACTATTAAGTTACAAAATAAACACATTTTGAATTATAATTTAGTATATAAGTAAGTGTTTAAAATGACAGTTTTCGATTTAAGTACAATGAATTAAAAAGATTTCTATATAAAACTATTTTAAATATATATTTATATAAAATTGAATATAGGTATATTAAATTTGGAATAAAAAAGTTTCTTTTTTATTAGATTTATTGTAATAAGTAGCTATTAAGATATAGTTTTCAGTTGTGTAATATTTAATTATAGTTAATATTTAAATATAACAGATGTTATTCGTAAAATGAATTAGTAAAAATAAATTGGATACGAAATACATTAAATTTGTCACAAAACGATTATGTTCACACATACATACATATATATATATATATATATATATATATATATAAATATATATATATATATAGATATATATATATATATATATATATACATACATAAAATAATATGCACTTTCATAAAAATTGATATATAATTTAATTTTGTTATTCTTCTTCTTTTTATAGTTCATAATTAATAACGTGTTTTGAAATATATATCTAAAATATGGCTCATAATAAATGTTATTTATAGTTAACGTTTTTTATTCATTATGTCGTTTTCTAAATTATTTTTTTCCTAAAAGTTTTTATTAGCTAATTAAATAAATGAGTGTACCAATATTAAACTAATAAACTCAATATCTTTTTTCAAAATAAAAAGGAAAAAATAAATATATAGCTGAATTATTTTCTAAAATGATTGAATTTTGTTTTGTAACAACTACAATGTTCATTTATAACACTTATAATGTATAATGTTTATTTATTTTAATAAATAACAAAGAATAATCTTATTTTACTAAATATTTAATTACCTATTTCTTTCTTAAATTAAATATAAATTTATTTATTTACTTATATTGTATATATATATATATATATTTAGTATATTTTAAAATTAATTAATATATATACATATGTATATTTATATATATATATATATATATATATATATATATATATATATATATATATATGTGTGTGTGTGTATTTGTATATACACACATATTAATTAAGGATGACTTTGTAAATAAAGATTTAACGACATCGATGTACATTACATGTATATACGTGTTTCATTTGCCAAAAAATTATATAATTTAATTATTACACAAAATAATTGACAGTTATTTTTTGAAAGTTAAAATTTATTTTAAGTTTTTAATCTTAAATATTTCGAAATCATTTTGTTTAAATTTCTTAATTTCACATCAGTTAACTGTTTATTTGTTTGTAATAAAAATTACTGTAACACTATTTCCAGTAAGACGGGCAATGTAAAGTTTATTTAATCAGTTATCGAAATCAATGTTTTTTTGTTTTTAACTATAGTCAATATGCCACTCATACAGTGTTACCACACAAACTTACCTACTCATATATCCCTTGGTACATACATACACCAACATGTTATATATATATATATATATATATATATATATATATATAAATATAAATATGTGTGTGTGTGTTATTTGTGTAAAAGTACTTACAAATCAGGTTATTTTCATTTTTAAAGACGATAGCTTTCTATTTAAAAGGTTGTGTCTTCAAGACCGGTTCATGGTCTGTAAAATTTCTGACGAAGCCTTTTGTAATTTTTGTTTTCGATTTATGAGGGATTATTTAAACATTTCAATTTATATAACAATGTCGAAACAAACAAATCTATTGATATATATTTGTATACATTTACATATGCAGGCACATCCAAAAGGGTAATTTATATGATTTACAAAAAGTATTTTTGATTAATGTCATTTAGTTCTTAAATTATATTTTGTTAAAAAATTCTACAAAATAGTTTAAAATATTCAATAATTTTTATGTAATAGAAATATACGGTTTTTTTTTACTTTAGTATGTCCAAATGTTATCGACTAGCATGGATAAACTACTGAATAAAATACAAGAAATTTAAAAAATGTCTATTATTTACGAATTATTAATTATTTAAACCATAATAAACTTGTAAAAAAACTTAAGGCGATGGCTACATAAACAAAAATAATAATTTTTTTACTAAAAAAAGTCACAATTTTTTGTAATGAGGAAACAAATAATACGAATCTGTAACTTTAAGTTCAAGCCATAAACAATCATATAATGAATATATTTTCAAAAAGACATTCGAATAAAAAAATTTTAAATTCATTTCGACATCATTTTTTTTAAAAAAATATAAGTTAGGAAAATAGATTTTAAGGTTGTATAATGAAGATTGAGGTCACAGAAATAAATTATTATATCATCATAATTTGTATACATCAATTATCCTATCATTATAATTTTTTTATATAAACAAAGAAAATTATATAGTCCCTGAAGTGGTTTTAATTATCCCATAAATTCAAGGTTATTAAAATGACCGCATTAAATCTGATCTGGAACTGAACTAATTAATAACACTACTCAAATTTAAAAATCATACCTTAGTTAATTGTTGGGATGCAAGAGTGCGAGTCAACTGGTGCTTAAATTTTTCTTAAAAGACAACTGTATTTGAACATATGAAAGAAAAACTTAATTTTAAAATTAAATTTTACCTTACTTAAACCAATTTTTGACCAAAATCCTTATTAGATATTGAATTTTTTGGAAAATGATACTTATCTCTTAATAAAAAGATGATAAAAATATGACAAGAAGAGTAATCACTCCTCAAAATAATGTTCAATTTTTCATTTTAAAAAGGGGAAAGATTTATTTTTATATAAATATTAGTTGGGATGTGTTTCAAAATATATCCTTTCTTATTTAACAGAATATTGATTTAATGTATATAGATTTTTAAGAAAATTTTGCAGCTACGAAAACCTTCCCACAATTAGTTGAAAAATTAAATCGAAAATTTATTGTATTTTATATTAAAAAAAAACATAAAGGTATTCAATTAATGTAAATAATCTTTAAAGTATTTTTTAAACTAATTACTTAACATAATTAATTAATAGTAGTTATATTAATATTTTTATAAATTAAGTTTTTTCATTGATGAACTTTTGTAAGAATTTACATAAAAAAGTATATTTAATAATATGTCATTAATTTACGAATATCTTTAAAATTATTGTTTTTTTTTTTGTAAATTAACTTAAACTAAAAAATGATGGCAAAATAAATGTAAATTTAATTTCTTAAAGATAAAATATTCTAATGATTAATGATTGAAAATGTTATATGTTTTTAACAATTTAGACATTTAAGAACACTCATTGTATTGACATTTAATTCAATTCAAATGCTTAACTACAAATTCATTAATTATTATGAATAGTTTATTTTAAGATGTCTTTTTTACCACTTTCTACCACATCTTTTTTAATATAAATATATTGAACTTATTTTAAAAACATGGAACAAGAAAGTGAATATGATTTAAGTACATATTTATTAATAACCTTAAATAATTTTTACTTAGCTACTGTTATCCTTGTACATGGTTTAATATTTTAACAGTTAAACTTATTCTTTGTTTTATCTATATATATATATATATATATATATATGTATGTATGTATATATATATATATATATATATATATATATATGTATGTATGTATATATATATATATATATGTTTATATGCAGACACGCATGTAATTTATGAACAATGATAATAATTTAGAACGCAAATAACCTTCATACATGATCTACTTTCGTAATAAGATACGTATTTCTTATACTTTTTGTAATTTTATTTTCAATGTTCAAGAACCAGTAGTAATCGTCTGCATAGCCTAGTTATCAAAAAAGCAGATATTTACTTAGTCAAGAAGTATACTTAATCAATCACCTCATAATCTAATATTAGTTAACGTCAATCAATTATATTTAATTTATTACGAAATCCTTATTAACAATATGTTATTAAAAATTATTATTTCTATAGATAATCGACCTTCTGATTATCTGAATAAATATAAAGCAAGAATTGTTTAAACAAAACGGTTTCTTATTGAAGCTTTTTTTATTAAAATGAATTAAAAATAATTATTTTAAATGATATTTAAAAAGTATTGATTTTATTCAATTTTTGATTAGCATTGAAACTATGTAAACCATTAATTTTGAATATACAATTGAGTTAATTGAATATTCTTGTTAAACATTGGTAAACATTGGGCTTAAGAAATTACTTGAATTATAATGAAATTATTTTTTTTTAATTTAAAAAATAAATATATTTCTTAATTGGTTTATTGAGATTTATTATTTATAAAAATCGTATATTTGTTAATCAAAGCAGGTATTATAATGCATATATATATATATATATATATATATATATATATATATAATATTTATTGGAAATCAATTTTTCTAACATGTATCTTTGGGTTTTTTTGACTAACTTTCTATTTTATTTTTTTCTCCGATGGGTTTTTTTCAAGTGACAGTTGTTTTAAAATTGCTGAGACATTTTTTTTAAAAACACATTTATTTCTTTTAACATTATAAAAATCTTGATACATTTCTTATTTTTGACAAATTTTGTATTCTGATATTTTACGCTTAATAATATTTTTTAATAAAAAAGGTAATTAAAATGTGTAATTTTCACGTTATATTATCTTATAAAATTTAAAGGTAATTAATAAAGATAAAATTAGACATGTAATGAAAAATCAAAGTATGGTTCGTAATATTAGAAATAAAATTATGTATTGATTAACACTTGCATTTGTTAGTTTATGCTGACTTCATTTTTTTGTTGATAAATTCCAGTAAGTTATAAAAGTCAGCTAAAAGATTATAAAGAAAAAAAGTAGAAAAAATAAGAAAATTTAAATATAATAAAAAAATATTATTGTTATATCCATTAAAGTCTTTAATTTTTTTAATTAGTAAAGATAAATCTAATTGGTGTAATAGAATTAAAATCTTAGATATTGATATACTTGTACATTTGTATTTGCATAAGAAGTTAATAGCATAGTTTAGATGTTTTTTTTGATTAAGAAGAGAGTATCTTTTGAAAGAAATATGTAAAATAAGTTATTATATTTTTTAGATTTGAAATGAAGTAAATAAGAAAAAAGTTTATATTTATATTCGTACTTATTTCTTTCATAATTATTTGAAATCCATTGCTAAAAATATTAAAAATTTATAAATATAAAATTACAATAATGTTTTAGTTTCTGATAAGACTTATAACAAAAATTCTCTTTATTTTTTTTGAATATGAATTAATAATATCGATCATAAATAATAATAAGTAAATCTAAATTTAATATTCGTATGAGTTTGAAATCGAGTTTATAATAATGTAAAGTACTGTAAATTTGCAAATATCGTTCATTGATTTTTTGAATATAAATTAATAATATTGATTATAAATAATAATAAATAAATATAAACTTAATATTCATATGTATTGGAAATCGAATTTATATTAATGTAAAATACAGTAAATTTGAAAATAACTTTCATAGATTTTTTTTTGCTTTTAAATTAATTTATTGCATCATTTCCTATCAATTGCAATTAAATTATGTCCAGTGAAAATCCACTGAATTACTGTGTTAAAATGTATTTATTTCATCAGGAAAACGTTTATATTGGTTATATATATATATATATATATATAGTATAAAGGTCAAAAGAAATTCAAAATAATTATTTTTAAATAGTAATTTAAAACGTATGTAGCTATTTATATTAATTATGAATACTATTATTTAATGTTCGTTGTAAGAGAGAGTTTTTATAAAGAAAACTGAACGTAACTGCACGCACGGAACTCAATTGTTTAGTCAAATTTCTGGGTATCGTACTTGTCACAAAGCGGTGGTCTATGCGTTGATGATGATTAGTTTTAGGTGGGGTATAAAGAAAGTTATTATTATTATGGTGGGGGC
>CM068313.1:30973324-31083324 GCA_034766995.1 Acanthacorydalis orientalis
ATATATATATATATATATATATATATATATATATATATATAAATTTTCATTAAAGTTTGAAAAGTTTAAATTTTAGTTTTGTTTCGTTAGAGTTTAAATTGTAAATGAAAGTAGGAATATAATAAATGTAATCATATTTAACATGAAATTGATACAAATTAAATATCTAAAAAATATTTTAAGACGCAAAACATAAAAAGAGATTTTTAGTAAACAAAAATTTCTAATGAATTTTTCATGTGCAGTAATTACAGTTATAATGTAGGAATTAAATTATTGTTATTGATATTTCGCAAAAGTATATCTTTTTTGGATAACATATAATATCATATATTTTAACATAATATGTAATTCAAAATTATTAATTTATGTGAAATTTCGTGACTAGGTAATGAGTAATAATTTTATATATATATATATATATATATATATATATATATATATATTTATATATATGAAAAGTATGTTTAGCTCATCTATTATTAATACTGTATTATATTATAATCCGAGATTAATATTATCAGTGTCATGTAAAAAAAAAACTGTATCAAGGCGAAATGGTCTTTAATGCAAATGAATAAAATGTACCAATATACATTTTTTAATTAGAATATGTCAATATACGTGACTTGCAAAAGTATAAAATTTATTTGTCATTGAACCATTTGAGAAATAACATATTGAAATTATTATTTTTTAAAAAATATATCAGAATTGACCTATATAAATGATATTTATTAATCTTTTAATTACTCATATATTGACCATTCCAGGATGGTATGAAAATAATTGTCATCGTTATCCGGTATACCTCTTGTATTATATACTTTAAACTTGAATGTCCCTTTGAATGTTTCAAGTGTAGAAGAATTTTTATTACAAAAAGCATTATTATAGAACTATTTATATATTTAAAATATAAAATGTATGTACACACACACACATGTATATATATACTATTTTCCAGTAAAATATGTAAATACACATATCAATGTATAGAAGCAATGTATTCTACAATTCGATATTCACTAATTAACTATTATTCTCTATTTAATTTAAATTAATATAAAGAACTTCGGTTACAGACTGTTTTTTAAAAAAATATTTTTGTATAATAAAAGTACGAAAGAACTTTATTTTATTTTATTTTTATTTGTTTACATTTTTCATTCATTTTTTAGAAAATTTTTTGTAAATATCAATATATTTAAGTATGTATATTTATATATATATATATATATATGTATATATATATATATACATATGTATATATATATATATACATATGTATATGTATATATATATATATATATAAATGGATTTAGTTTATTTATGTTATAATTTGTACAAAAAATTGTATTGAGAACGAAAAAACATAAATACATAGGTACTACATATAGTAAAATGTAAAACTCAATTTTTCTCGCAAAGGTTGTCTAACTGTCAATTATATATTATTATCAACGTTATATTTTAACCTGCAATTATTTTTGTATTTGGAATTTTAATATTGACTTTATACATACATACATATATATATATATACATATATGTATATATATACATATATATATATATATATATATATATATATAAGTAAATTTTAATTTTTATATAATGCTTATTGTACATAAAAATATTCTGAAATTTTCGAATATTTCTTCGTTTAATTTTTATACTAATTAACTTTAACATTACGTTATTATTACTATTATATTTAATTAGTATAATTTATATTTATGTTATTGACACATTTTTTATTTGAACAATTTCTACAAACTGTAACAAATAGTATATTGATTATTTTAAAACGCATAGTTTTTTTATTTCGAATAAAAAATGTTCTCATTCATTTTTATGAAATAAGTTTCAGTCATATTTATGAAATAAATTGATATGTCCTTTTTTATATATTATAGTGTACTTGCTTCAAGTATTAGTTTATTTTAAATTGATTTCAATGTTAGCCTTAAAATAAACTCAACAGTATTTAGTTATTTATTTATAAATAAACAATTATTAATTATTAAAAAGGTAACACACATATTTCAATAAATTAAATTAAAGGAGGTAATAATTGCATATAGTGTATTAAAAGAAACGACTTGACATTTTCTTTAAAATTATTTGTTATCGAGTTTATAAACATTCATTCTTATATATTATATTATCTTTAATTATTGATCACTGTATACAAAAATTATATATATATATATATATATATATATATACATAGATATATGTATATATTCATATATAATACGTTTATAAAGATATATGACTATTAGTCAAAAATAAAATTCATAATTTTCATATTTTTTTATTATATACAAATATAATTAATGCCATTACTGTTTGTAAAAAATATTTTTTGAATATTGCATATAAGTTATATAAGATATTAAAATACAAATCCTACAACCATAATATAAATATATTCATAAATTTTAAGACATATCCAAGTTTAAATATTTCACTATATTACAGAAACATTTCTATAAATTTAAATATTATTAATGTTATTTTTAACAATTGTAAACCGATATTTATTTGTCGTATACTGGATTAGTTGTTATAATTTGTAAGTACGGGTTTTTAATTGTCTATTTATGTTATTAATTAATTTCTTTTAAAACAAACATATTTTTAATAGAGAAAAAGCGGTGATATCGATGAATACGGTTGACATTTACTTATAATTAAATTATGAAACACAGCTATAAAAAGTAATGGTTAACAATTATAAATACTACCTAATAAAATTGTTTCTACATCAAAATCACTTACAAACAAATATACTATTTTTAATGACTTTTCCTAAGACTTCAAAACCATTTTATTCTTAGTTTAAAGTCCGATCCTACAATCATTGGAGGAGTATTCCTTGACCGCAATCCTTTCAGTTTCGCTAAATATTAGAGATCACTGACACTAAAGAACAGAATCGACAAGATTTAACCCTACTCAACAATCGAATCGCCAATCAAATTATTACGTTCGTCTTTCTCTCCTCCATTTGAACAATGCAGTAAAGTGGCGAAAGGACCACTCCATTGATAACTAGATCCTGATCAAGAGATACCTTTCGAAAACGAAGAATGTTTCATCACAAACACATGTGAAATTAGTTCCTCTCTCTTTTTACGAATTATTAATTGCATTGTAATGAATTAAATAGATTGTTCAACGTATCATCGACTTTACATTCAGTATTTTTTCTCATTCTAACCAATACAGTCATTTTCAACATTGTATTTTAATACTTAAGATGTAAGTTTGTTCTCTCACTCATTGCGTATTGTGTGACCTACATCGTTAGTAGAAATAAGCCGAAATTTAAAATGCTTGTCGCACTCTTTACTTAGACTTTAACGTTCATCGTACGTGGATATTTGTAGTTATTTATTAAAGTGTAAGATTTTTTATTTTTGTTTGCTAATAATGGGTGTCACTTATAGGGTTGATTAACGGTTAGAAGACATCTTGTAAACAAACGCCATTTTGTTTTTCAAATATGTGTTGTGTGTTAAAGGGTGTTAATACAGTTTTATTTGTTTAATTTAATCATTTTCAGTAATTATTTCAAAATATATATTCTGTTCACTACTGATTTTAAAATTGTGTAAATTTATCAAAATAAAATTAATGAAGTTGAAACCATATAGAAAAAATTGTTAACGTGCTGTTTTATTTATTAGTTCTTTTGCTACATAAAGAGCATTTACATTAATTTATATTTGTGAATGTTAAACAAATATACCAAAATTTTTAAATTAATAACATATTGTATTTCAATTTTATGCCATATGTTGTAATCACGTAGTCGAATTTAATGTTTACTAATTAATTATTGCTAACGTGTAAATATTATTTGTTCAACTATATAATTATTTAAATTATATATATATATATATATATATATATATATATCAAAAATAGAGACCTATTTTATTTAATCGTATCTTTCAGTTATATTTCAATTCTATGTGTACGTTTCAATCAGTTTAATTGCGATCAGTAGCAATTTTTTGAATAAGATACATATTTATTTTTTTCAGATATAGAGTTACAGTTATATTTTTTTATTTTATACTTATATCGTAAAATTTGTACAATGATTGAATTTATATTGGATATATTTTTAATAATATTTTTTGATATAGTGTGGTTTAAAGTTGTAAAAAAATATAGACAAGAGTTTAATTTTAGTTAATATATTCATTTTTGACCCTGGACTGCATTTAAACCTATGGCCTTACGAAAAGAAAGTGACCACCTTAATCAAATCCGTTACAGACCTCGGTTAACTTAATAAAAAATCGAACACTGCCGGATTATCACAAAATGGTTCATTGTAGTTTCAACATTATTTTTTGTTATTTCTAATACTGGTTAATATATTAATATAAAACATGTATATCATAATCTTTAATACAAAAATTTATTATCGTTTTGATGTACATCGATGTTTTGTTATTTACTTTTTAATTTTTTAAAAAATATATTAATCTTTAATAAAGTATCATTTAATTATGATACCTTTATCTTTTTATTAAAATTGATATAATATCTAATGGGTTTTATATTAATATAATTAAAAATTTTAGAAATTTATTTAAATAACTGAACGAATGTAACTTCGAAATGAAAGTGAAAACATGTTAACACTTATATATGCTGCTAAACAACAACCGAGCTGCAAGTACATATCTTTCTTATAATAGATGCGTTGTAAAAGTAGCTCGCGATTTTTTTTACTTCATAAAATAGAAAGTTGTTTTAGTATCTGTGGATCAGCGTACTTAGTCTGTATAATCTTGACATTTGCTTAACAATTATCGAATATTGAGAGTGAAATTGTAATTAATAATAAAAAAATGAAATTTATACATAAATATTGAAAATAAATTTATTAGGAATATAGAAATTTTATTTTATTTACATTACAGGAGTTAACTGACTTATTAATCGTGATTTCTAAAATAACTTTACCCACACACACACACACACCCACACAAACACACACTCGCATATATGTATATACATATATGTTTCCTACATTTTTTTTTAATTTTAAATAGTTTGTTTGTTGAAGATTAGTAAAATTATTGTTCAATACTTAGTTTAAATTAACTAAAAGATGCAAATAAAATAATGGCAATTAAGATGTTTTAAAACCAAAAAAAAACATTTTAATTGATTTGATTTAAATTGAATTTAAAGATATTAATTAGTGAATAAAAATTCACTAATTGATATTCAAGTATTATTTAAAATTTTTTTTGAAAGTAGTAATTTACAAAAGATAACGTTTCTATCTTTAAGGAGTTTTTTTAATGATACTTAATTTTATATCACTTTCCACAGTGAATATAAAAATAATTTGAAAAAGTAATTGAACAATTTAATTCATTTTTGAAAGTCAATATTATGAACATAATTACTCTTACTAAATAATTTTTACTTTTATATACGGTTTTATGTATATTATCCTTAATATAAACGAATAGACACATGAACTGAGTTTTAAAATTAGACAATATTTTAGTTTTAAGAATATTTCAAAAGAACAAGATAAAGTATTGTATACTATGCGATTTTTATTAAGAAGTGTAACACAATTATTATGTTTGATTTAAAGTCTATATTAGTTTTTGGAGAATTGATTAGATATATGTTTATTAAAAGTGAACAAATTTTGAAAATAAATTTATTTATGTCATATATGTTGCTTTATGAAGCAAATTTAGTTTAAAACTTTATCTGTAACTAATTTTTCACTTAAATTTTAGCTTAAATGCGAATATAAACAAAATTATCCATATTTTTAGAATATTCACAAAATTGTTCTATAATGGCAACTACTATTAATATAATCCAAAAAAATACTAATAGAATACGAATTTGTTAATGTAATTTTTGCAACTGTAAATTATTTCATTTCCACAAATAATTAGTTTACTTACTCGTGGAAAAAACATTTGTGCAATATGAATTCACTTTTCACAATATATCCTGAAATATTTGGAGAAATACATTGGAATAAAAAATTAATAAATCAATTCTGTTGTTTTATTTTGTAATAATTATTTCATAAGAATTATCTTTCATAATATAATTTTTAAGTTTATTATTGTAATTTTATTTTCTTGCAAAATGAAATAAAAAATAAGTTTTTGAATTTAAACAATAATTTGTTTACACTGAACTACTTTTAAATATTTAAACAATACTGACTGGCGTTTCTTTTTGTTTTAGATAAAATGTTACCACACAACTGGTCTGCTTATGCCCTCGTGTGCATATTAGTTTGTCAAATTTTTGCAGCTCCTTTAGTAAAGAGACAAGCTCAACTTGCTGATTCATCAAGTTTAAATCCAGAAGTTCAGGTATATTGACAAAATAATATATATTATTCGAATGTTTATATTTTCCAATTATATTTTATTTGTTTACATATATATATATATATATATATATATATATATATATATATCGAATTTAGATATACTTATTCAAAATCTATTAATAATTATTATAAACCAATAAATATAGTACAAGCATTTCTATAATTTTTGTTTACTATATTATCAAGTTGTATTACTTAGATATTCGCTTTTGTTTTTGAAGTTTATGATCAATGTTTGTGCGTAAATTATTAATTTACAGTGATTAATGCAGATCAATGATGAAAAAAAATTTTAATTCGATTTTTTACACCAACAGTAAAATTAGTAATTCCATTATTTTATATTGCAAGAAAGGTAATGTTTAATTAATCTTTAATAAAAATTCTCTTGTTCATTCTATACATTATTAAATGTGTAAAGTTTATAAAATTATTCTAAAAAAATATTTTTTTTTATTATTTACTTTCGAAATACTTAATCGTTACTTTTTGATTTCATAAACCTTTTGTAAGTTAATGTTTTAACCAATAATTATATATATATATATATATATATATATATATATATATATATATATATAGAAAGAGAGAGAGAGAAAGTGAGATTTTAATTAGATTTCAATGTTTAATAAAATGAAAATTTAATCGAACTAGAAATACTTACATTATGAAAATGAATAACTAATTTTAAAAGGTGCATATTTAGTATATTAATATAAAATCTTCTAAAGAATTTAGTAAAGTTGATTGTATTTAATAGAATAAAGTATTAAATGTTAGTATTATATACATACATATATATATATATATATATATATATATATAATATTGCTATTATTCAAGAGAAACGACCAAAAAATAAATCTTTACGAGATAGAAAGTAGAATAAAATTCCTCTTATTATTTATCTTTAAATGAAATCATGGATCTCATTTATATTATAATGGATATTGTCTGTATTATTTGTCAACATATTTTATCTCAATGTTTAAACAATAAAATAGAAAATCGTGTCAAACTAGATGATGTACATTCACTTTTTAACAGTACTGAAATGAAATTTAAATTTCGAATCAAATATTCATAACCTATCTGTAAATAACGACATTAGAAGTTTTCTTAAAATATAATGAATCGATTTATATTGTAAGAATAGAAATATTTTAAATTTTCACAACAAATACATACGCTTACCTAAGTTGTAAATTCGCAGAGAATACAAATCAGTAGATTACACCTTAATTTTGGTAATAAAAAGTATATTATTATTCTGCATATGTCTTTCTGAACATAATAAACAAGTTGGTTGAAAATTGTGTCAAAAGTCTTATTTGAAAATTAAGATAATTTCTTTTCTACTGCTTTCGGAATTACGTTTAGTAAAATTCAATAAACCTGATATCAAGTTTACTGACAGCGCGTGTTATGTAATTGAATTAATTAATGATTTGTTTTTATGATTATAATATCATTAACTTTTTTGAGAATATCACTTAACAGTGAGACAAACAATGAAATAATATGCAAAATAAATATATTTTTACATTTACGATCAATTTCAACTGACTATTGATCTTTTGTTCAGTACTTTGATTTATATTAACTGACAGCTACTTTTTGTAAACATCTGAAAAGAAATTGATAATTTAATTTTATGACTTTGTATAAAACATATTTTACTGTTTAAACATTTATTGTTTTATTTAAAAGCATTTATAACTTATGCAATAAATTATTACTTTATATTTATTTTAGAATAAAAAGCAATTCGTTTTTTTTAATTGATGTAATTAGTTGTGAAACATATTTTCGGAGAAAACGATATGTTTTATAAATGAAATATTTTATATTTATTGAAAATGTAATATAAATGGTATATATATATATATATATATGTATATATATATATATATATATGTATATATATATATATGTATGTATATATATATATATATATATGTGTGTGTGTGTATGTGTGTGTGTAAATTACTTTAAAATAGGTTTACGTAATACAAAAATTAGTCAATTATGGCATTAAATACACATAATACGCATGATTAATAAATATTGAAGGTTTAAAATCGTAATAAAGAATCTTTTTTTAGATAGACAGAGACATGAATTACTATTATTAATCACAATCACGTAACATAAATTTAGATTTGAACTTTTTTGATTCGGTTTAAGTAATAATTACTTTATTTCTAATTTTCAGCTATTTTATTATTATTAATTTTGATTTTTAACAATTTATTAAATTTGTATTATTATTTATTTTAATTTATTTGTTCTTCAATCTCGAATTTATTTTTCAATAATGCATATGATCATAGATTTTTTAATAATATAAAAGTCTATTTTTCACCAAACTTTATTCATGAATAAGAACAAGCTGTATTTATCATAAATAATAAATTTAATTGAAAAAATAAATAAAAGTGTAGAAATATTCTTGATTTAATAAAAATTAGTAGTTAAAATTAAGATAAAAATAAATGAAATTGTTGATTTCAATATTAATTTATACGTTTAAGTAGTCAAAAAAGAGATAAATTTAAAAGTTTGAAGATAAAATACGGTTCAAAATTATGAAAAAATACATAACACATTTTTATTGAATTGAAAAATTATTAATAGGTATTATTTTAGGAAATTTTTTGAATCTGATTAATCATACAATAAAAACGGTTATATTTAGTTTGTGTATCAAGAAAATGAATGTTTTTAGCATATATTACAATAAATTTATATATCATTTCATTTAGCAAGGTTATTTTTAATAAGTTTACGAAGGTTAGCTTCACGTTATACTTCAAATACATTTTTTTCTAAACAGACGTAATAATTAGAATCAGAAAAAGTATATATTTACAATGAAATAAGTTCTAATATCTGAAAAAAGCACATTTTTTTTGGAACTTGTGATACTAGATACGAGCAGTGTCCTTAATTATGACCTAAATAACGATTCTATATTCAATAAATGTTAGTGCATTCAACTTTATATCATTAGAAACACATTGAAGTGTAAATAGAATTTATGTTTTTCTATTCAAGGACAGTAGTTACTAGAGAACATTGACGTGTGATATTAATAACGATGAACTTTCATATTTCATTTGACGTTTTTTTGACCTGAATTTTTTTTGCATTTTAATCATAACATATTATTTAATTGTAAACGTAAGTACGTTCATAGTTTTCAGAATTATATTCTATTAAAAGGTTAATATACCTGTAACAATTTTTTACAATTAAGGCTATACTTATTAGTGTTGCATATAGTTTGAAGTACCTATTACATAAATGAGTATTAAGAATATAAATCATACGTATTAGTGAAATTGAATTGCAATTATCAGTCATACTTATTATTAAAGAATAAAATTTATTTACCATTGAAATGTCTATTATGTGCCTTTTTAATATATATCATTATTTTTAATTTAATTGCACCTTTTTCTTCATGAAACACATTTTTTATTTTTAATGTTTATACTTTGATTGTAAAACATTTTCACTTTTATAATTTGAATTAAAGTTTGAAATTGTTTGATTTAATATTTTAAATTATTTGACTTACGAATTTTCAATATTGATTTTTCTTATGTACTTTGTTTAATGAGTCAAGTTATAACTATTTGTTTTAATATTTATAATCGCAATGTTTCTGGGCTCTTTGGTTTAGTTCTGTTGAAACACTAATGAATCACTGATTTCAGAACCTCGATTACCTTTTGATAGATACTAACGATTGTATATATATATACAATTAATATGTATATATATATATATATATATCATGTCTACAATATTTAACATGAATAATTCGAAGATAACAATTCATTAATGAACATATTAATTTATTTTTATTCAATTAAGCAAATCTCGATATTAAATAACTGTATGATTTATATTAAATATCAATATTTTATAGTTGATCTACATTAAATTATAATATTTTACTTTTATTTAATAATATGAAGGGTAAAAAAACATTCAATAATGATTTGCTTATATTAAACACAGTTAAAAATAAGATTACTTATAATTATATTAATTTAAATGTAAGATTATTTGACCTATTTTAAATGTTTTTTTAACATTTTAAGTTCATTGCAAACAATATCCAGTTTTTATTTTATCAATATTTTCAACTTCACGAGAATGTAAATATATTTAAATAATAAGGAACTGATCAATTTTACATACTTATATTTTCACAAGGTTATTGCATTTACTTTTTATTCTTGTAAATATTTTAATTAATATATATATATATATATATAAATCTAATTTTTATTATATATACATTACAGTTTTTATACTAATTTACGATTAGGTGTAAATTGGAGGTCGTGCTTTTGAGGTCAATATACATAAATTACTTTATATTATGTAATGATTGATATATAAATAATTAATAGATATTTTTTTATTTTAATTACATAGTATATCTTAATACAATTATATATATATATATATATATATATATATAAATGCATTGTTAATTACAGTAAATTGTTTTGAAATTTGCTATAATAGAGATTTACTTTTAAAAAACGTGTACTAATTTACACAGCTATTAATATAAAATATGTTTTTGTTATATTCAAGTTCCAAGTGGTTGGTTATTAGAGCCTTAGGGCGCTTCGACAGCTAAGATATTCAAGTTTCGATTTAAATATTACTTAAATGAAAAGATTTTAATAGTTTTTATACTGAAAGAAATTTTAACAGACATATATAATAAAACATCACAAATAAATAAGAGTTATGAAATTATTTTACTAATAATCTTGACTGCAACATTTTTAAAATAATTTCAAAATTTAAACCTCTCAAATGAAGGTTGCAACAATTTTTATATGTATATGAAAATGTGTTTCCATTATACGAAGATTATTATTGCAAAATGTTCAACTATAGATGTTTAACTTTCAAATGAAAGTGAATTACTTCATTAGTTGTAAAATGAGATGAGTATATGTACTATTAAGCTTATGTACTATTTACTTATTTCGTAATTTAATATTTCTCTATTATGATTTGATTCATTATGCAGATACTTTGATATTTACTTTTATTTTATGTCAACATATTACTAATCAGATGTTTAAAAATGTAAAATCACTTTCATTATTTTTTCTATTGCAATATATTTAATTACACATCGATTTTTTACTTTAATAACGTTATCTGTAGTATATAAGTAATAAATAATTAACTAATTATATTAGTTATTTTTTTTGTGTAAATCTTGTAATTAATTATTTCTCCGATAAATAATATAATTCAAGAAATATACAAAATTACATATTCTTCTCTATAACATATAGTTCTATCTAAATGTATTTCAGGACATAGAAGTAATAGATGATACTACAAGAGAAAAAAGAAAAATACCATTTGAGTTGAAAAGTTCTCTACTAGGAGCAGTTTTTGGGGTAAATATTTTGTTTAATATACAAATCTACAAATATAACATATTTTCTTTTATAAAATATAAACACAAAAGGTTAATATAATTATAATAAAGCATAAATAAATAAATAATAATAAATTCAAATTTTTTTGAAATTAATTAATACAGTTATAATATATATATATATATATATATATATATATATATATATATAAATTATTATTTCTTGAAGTTAATTGCTTATTTCATTTTTTATAATCTTGATTATTTATAGGTTTTCTTTTTAAAATATTTTTTTATTAAAAATCTACAAATTAATATTTAATTTATTACTGTTCTAGTTTTAAAAGTCATTTGAACAAAATAAAGAAAACAAAAAGAGAATGTAATAAGTAATATAAATTATTTACATATTCATGAGGTAGAAAGATAATTTATTCATTTTAATTGGTTTTGGTCAATATTTTAACTTTTCCATCATGATTCATAATCTTTTAATAAAAAAAAATATTTACTAAAAATTATTTTTTTTGTAGGAAAAATACTCTGTGTAATACATGCTATTTTAAAAATAATTGGAGCATATTGATGTAATTTACTGATAAACTTACTAAATAATTGCTTAAAGTTATTTAAAATTTTGATATATATCTCATTGTTTTACTGTTCTTTGGTCTATGTTTTACTTTTGAATTTTTTCTAAATAATTTATAAAATATATTAGAAAGTTTAATAAAGTGGAGTAAATGATACAGAAAGAGACTAATATTGATTTAAAAAAATATAAGAATTTTTTGTAACGGAAATATATTTTCAAAAATGCATTTTTATATGGGTTTTCCCAATATGTTTTTTAATTAATAAATGAATAAAGAAATAATCATTCAAAATTGCTTTATCAATTTAATCAACGCTTTTCTATTTATCATTTTATTTATCAATATTAATAATTAAATTTAACACAAATTCATGATTATATTCATATCACAGAAAATCAACTCATTTATCGACTCAAAAACCAGCTGGGTAAATCAACTGGATCAGCAAAATATCGCAAAAAATAAAGCTTATGGAATCGAAGCACCAAAAGATACCGGTCTTGGATCATTGACAAGTGTATTTAGTTCGGTTAGTTCGATAATTGGACCTAAACTTCAACTCATCGGTCCTAAAATCTCTCTTCTTAGCTCCTTGAGTAGTGGTTTTTCTAAAGGTGGTTCAGCATCAGTAACAGCGACTGCAGGAGCTGGAACTGGAGCTTCTACTGGTGGAGGGTTTAATCTTGGAAGCGTTTTAAGTTTATTCTCATCCTCATCCGGAGGAAATGCTCAAACATCAGTAACAATTGATGGCGATGATGATGACGATGCCACTAAATAAATTATTTTTTCTATTGGATGCTTTCCTAACATATTTTCTCACGAGTCACTTTTAAATTTAGTACCTTAAATCAGAATTTTATAAGTTAATATATATATATATATATATATATATATATATATATATATATATTAAATTGTTTCTACATATTTTGATTTAAATTATTTTTTCAAATTAGTAAAACAACAATAAATTAAATTGGATAATTCATTTAAAGAAACTTTTTTTAATTGTATTTTTAAATAGATATTTTTACATGTAAAATTTTATATTTTCTTGATAGAAATCTCAAAAAATTGATAAATATATATATATATATATTCATATATAAATATATTTATATATGAATATCATAGATAAATATATTCATGGAAATATTTTTGATGATATTTAAATTAATTTCACATGAATTTATATATTACTAAATTTAAAAGTCTGTTGAGAACAACATTTTTACCTTCGTTTTGAAATTACTAGTGATACATAATTTCATCACATCTCTTTTCAAATCATTTGTATTTTACGTGCACTATCTTTATTCTTTTTAAATATTCTAATTAAATTATTTTCTTTTATGAAATCTAAACGTTTTATATTATTGTTTAATAATGTAAGTATCTTCAGAATATTTTTGTATATTTTCAAATACTAAAAGTTAAATCATTTTAAATGACAGTAATATGCTAGTAAATTATATAATTTTAGAGATCAAATAAATAAATCATTTGAATAATGATTTTAAATTTATTTCATATATAAATTCATTCTTAAACAAAACATATTCTTATTTTACTTAAAATCTTACTAAGTTTAAAATTAAATTATGAGTTATTCTGCTGTTGTAAATATTTGTGTATTATATTTGAACAAAGTGGTGTGTTTTTATATATAAAATAAATATATTTGTTAAAATTTGACCTGATTTTTTCTTCCTTTGACATTGATTTTTATAGAATGAATGTAAGCAGAAAGAGTTAACTGAAGTACAACATTTGATGAAACATTAAGAGTGTTCATATGGGTCATAATGTTTACATATAATTTAATAATTACTAAGTTTCAGAAAATTAGAGGTTTTTTAATTTCGTTAACAACAATTTTTAATTAAAATTAACTTTAAAAGTAGGGAATATGATTTAATTTAATTATAGATCTACCAATACATTTTTACGTTTAATTAAAAATGTTGATATTAAGGTAGGAAATTAATAAATACCAGAAGGCTAATAATAGAAGAATTTTTCTAATAAAACTTAAGGCTTTTATAAAGTTATTTTACTTATGTTGATATCACGAAGTAATATAAAGTTCATAACAAAAAAATATATCCGAACATATAAAGACTATCTGCTTAGATCTGTTCATTTGGTATTTAAATAGTAGGGCTGAAGTTATCATGTATTTAATCCTTAAAATACACTAGTTTGTACATTTATATATATATATATATACATATATATATATATATATATATATATATATATATATATATATAATATAGTTTTCAGTAATACGATTTTAAAAAAGACAAACTAAATAGATATTATTTATTTTTAACTTTTCAAATTTTAATTATTTTTTTATTATCGTACATACATTTGTTATTGAACATTATTTTTATAATTTCACTTTATATATATATATATATATATATATATATATATATATAGAAATTCTAAATAATGAATCACTATTATAGTATTCATAGGATCATAGGATTCAGTAGTCCGTAATCATAGGAAAAATTATTCAAATATTGTTTTTCATGATATCAAAAATTATTATATATATTATTTTTTACCATATATTAATTTTTTTATTATTTGCAATAGATTCACGAAAAATACAATACATAATGGTAAAGAAGACATTAAAACAAATTTCATATTAAATCATTGTACTTCAGTTAAATGCAAATTGTACAGGTATGAATGGAAATATATGTGTTTACGTTCAAGATACTAAATAATAAAAAAGCTGTAAAATTTTCAATGAAAATAATATTAAAGGAAGAAAAACATCTAATTATGTACATATATATACATATATATATATATATATATATATATATATATATATATATGTATGTATTAATGATCAAATACACCAAGTATAAAATTTGTTTAGAAACAAAATTTAAATATAAAAATATTAAATTAATACTTTTATTTTTCAACATAATATTCAATGATTGAAATATACGTTGTCATTATGAATACATTTTATTATTTATCTGTTTATTAATGATAAGGACTTTCAATTAACTTGTACCTATAATTAAATTCAACAATAAATATTCCCCATTTAAAAATAAATATGAAAATATTCTGTACTATTCTTAAATATATTTCTTGTTTAGAAACTGTCTTCTTATATAATTTATATTCTTTATTCAATATATGTTAGATAATATAAATAAATTATCTACAAATTGTATTTACTGATAATAATTTAATATTTTTTAGGCAAAAACAGGACTTGGATTATCTGGTACAAAAGTAGTAACTACAACCCAGAGAGGTCCAACAACGACAGACGATACGCCTGATTTTGATAGAAGACGTGTATCATTAGAAATACCAGATCAGTTATTTGGATCTTCATTTACAATGGTTACAAATATATCTAAAATTATTGGAAGCGTGATAATGGTAACAGATTTATTTAAATTCATTAGAATAAAATTTTGTTTATTAGATTTATAAATCTAAGTGCAATCTAATTGCTAATTGCAATTAATTATATTTGAATTATTTATGTAAATGAAAAATGATTATATATAAACATAAGTAACTGTCTGTAATATTAAAAACAAAATTTGTATTATCGAATTTGATACAATACAGTTCTGACACAACTAAATTCACTGCTACAAATGAATACTTTTTTCATTCTACAAATCACAAAATATCTTCAGAGCACAAAGTATGGATTTTTTTTTGTTATATATTGGCGCTTTGAACATGATATTACCATCGAAATGCACTTAAGTAACAATCAAAAATGATTGATAATAATTTATTGAATGATACTTTTCGTCAGAATTTTTTTTTAATTTGTGCACTGTAAAAAGAAGTCATTACTATAACGAATTTGATTTATTATTTTTTTAAAAAAAACAAACTACTTTTTTTTTCTAATTTTTAATTAGTTTCTAAAATTATTGTTAATTACATATAATTAATTTAATTCTATATGAAATTATGATCATAGTGAAGTACGAATTGATAATTTATAATATTTATTTATACTGCTTTTTGTAAAGATATTAAATTGAAATTTACAGTTTCTATTTCTTTTCAGAATAATATAATATTTTAATTTAAATTTACTGAAAATAATATCTATCTATCTATCTATCTATCTATCTATCTATATATATATATAATATATATATTATATACATGAATTTAATCTGTTTAAAAGGATTTATTTTGAAAAAGATGTTTATTTTAATGTATGTGGATTTATTTGTGTTTTTAATGTAATTCATAAAGAATTTTGGACAGTTTTTTTATTCATTCAATAATGGAAATAAAAATATATGTGTTTTTAGAATTTCTTTTAGTTTAAGCCATATATTTATCTACCTATCTAAGTACATATATACATATATGTGTATGTGTGTTTATATATATATATATATATATATATTATACTTACTATTATATTTATTTTTTAGGGTACTGCTGAAAGAACGCAGACAATTATTGAAGCAATGAAACCATTCTTAGGAAAATTCTTTTTGACAAAAGGACTCAATATATCAACTAATGCACAAGGAAGTGCATCAAATAAATTATAACATGCTGTTATACTTTTAGTCACCTTTTGTATATTAATTAATGATTTAAATATGCATTATATATTTCACATAGATAATAAATGTTTGCTCAACATAGCTCAAATTATACGTTTCCATGTATAATAATAATTTAAAATTAATACTGATGCTTTGTGAGTGAAAATAATTTCGTAATAATTGATATATATATATATATTTTACAATAATATATTTCACTTATTAATTGCATTAAATGTGATTTGTAACTAGTACCAGTAGTAATAAGATTTTAATTTAGGCTGGGAAATTGCATATCTTGAATGTATTATTGCTGTTAATAATTAAAAATCAGTTTTAATATTATAATTGTTAAATTTGTAATGAATAAATTGACAAAAAATGGTACATGATTTTTATTTTATATCTATTCCTTAACGTAATTTCATTTGTATTGAAATGAAAAGTATATTTAATTTAAGATTAAATTCATATAACATATACGACATATATTTGAGGTTTTTGAAAAATGGATCTTATAACTATTTTACTAATTGTATATATAATTATTTTCATATCATTCACGTCTTATAACATAAAGAAATTAATACTTTCCTTATTAAATATTTAAATAAAATGACAAAGCAAAGAATAATTTTAGAGATATAGTGTGTTGGGTTTATATATTTAGTTTAATTAGTACTATTCTCAAGATTGTATACATTAAAGAGAAATTGAACGATTTAATAAAGCAATATTATAAATTATTTTCTTATTAAATCAATAAATACTTCATTGACATTTTGAGGTATATTATTTCGAAATTATATACTTTATTCGAAACTTATTTTATCTGAATTAGATAGACTGTAATAAAGTATTTTTTTATATACAGTCAAAAATCCTTTATAGAATTGTTTATGTACAAAACAATATTTTTCCATCCATTTATCTTAATTTTGGAGTCAAGAAATTGAATTGAAATATTCGAGTAGTTTTTATTATATAAAACTACTGTAAAGTTAAGAAATAAACAATTGGAAAAATTCTCCACTTTAATAGAAAAATATTTTTATTCATAAGAAATAAAAATCAATTGAATGTAAAATTATGTAACATGCATAATATTTAATATATGAAGGTTATTTTTTCTTTAAAAGTATTCCGTGTCTAAATAATTATACCCGTAATTAATTTTATATAAAAAATGTTCATTCAGGCGGAATGCATGAAGGACATAATACATAAATTTCATTCTTGATTTCAAGTTTTCATTAGTTTTATGTATTAATCATAAAATTATATTCTTTTATAAAATAAAATTTAATAGTGTTGAAATTGTTTGTTCGTCTGTTTTGTAATATGTTGTAAGACTAATGTAAAAATATTTAATAATTCTTTTGAATATAATACATTATACTTGAATTTGTTAATATGTCTCAAATAAATTAATGTTTATATATAAAGAAACATCTAGAAAAATATATCAATAAAAGTTATTCAATAAAATTTTTTATTACCCTTAATTATTTATTTAATATAATTTTAGTTTATTTCCTAACACCTATATCTTTTTAGTATAAATAGTGTTTCATTCGAAAAATTATTTTCAGAAAACTGAAGTTACATTAAAAGAATAATTTGAGGTTGAAGAACTAGTTAAATTCAAAAATCTATATATTGATGAATGGTGTTATTTGAATGTTAATTTTGTGTTGTTTCTAAAAAGTATTATTATTTATTTGAAGATAGAGGTAGTTAAATAAATTTTAAATTTTAGTTATCTATCGATGTAATCGTAAAGTTGAATTAATAAATATTACAGTGTAAAATTTTTGTGATTTTTTTGAAGAGTACGTTATTTATTAAAATAAAAAATATAAATTCAAATTATCAAATGTGTGTAAATATTTGCAGTATTAATCTCAGATAATCTACATTACTAAAAAATAAATATCTAAAAAACATTGGCATATTTAAAAATAAATTTTAAAGGTTAATAATTAATTTTAAATAAAAATTAAATTTAAAAGTGAAATTTCAATTAAAAATAATATAATTTTTGTTTGCTATTATAAACCTGTTATCGTTAAAACATATTAACTTGAATAACATTTCTAAAAAATGTAGTATATCCAAATATTAGATGATCAATTAAATTTATTTTCTTATTCTTTTGGGAAAATGTATTTACAAAATATGATATAAATTAAATTCATTTTTTTTTTATTTATGAATAAGAAAACTGATTTTTTTTGATTTATAGTTGGGAAGTTATATGATGATTGCAAGATAAATATTAAAAGTTTAGAGGCGGGTAGAAAGTTAAAGTTACATGTAAGTTGAGAATAAGAAGAGATACGAAAAAAATAGGAAGAATAAAAAGATAATAAGAAAATACGATTATATAATAATAATAATAACAATACATAATATAAATACATAATAAGAAGAGTGAAAAGTCTGAAATGGAAATGGGACATATTGTATGAAGAGAAGATATTGATAGACAAGAGAAATTATTGATTGGGAACTAATAAATTTAGATATACCTACGTACAGATGGGATAAGAACATAAGAAAATTTATTGCAAATTGATGGAAAAGAGAGGTATTGAATCGTTTGATCTGGAAAGTTTCAGAAGAGGTTTTCATCCAGCAGTAGATCGAAAGAGGCTGCAGCTGTTGCCGCTGATATATATATATATATATATATATATATATATATATATATATATATATATATATCACCGTCTTCAGCCTCTGTTAATCCACTGCTGAATAAAAGCCTCTTCCATGATTTTGTATTTTGTATGGTTGAATGCTTCTCTTTGCAACAGATTTCCAATAAAATGTTTAATTTTCTCATCCACTAATTCATTAGTCTCTTTTTTGGTCTTTTTATATTCTTTGGTTCCCAGTTAATAATTGCTATTGTCCATCGGTTCCCTTCTCTTCTTGCAACATGCCTCGTCCATTTACATTTCAGACTCTATTCTTCTTATTACATGTGTGACCCTTGTCTGTTTTTGCATTCATTTTGTTCTTTCCTTATCTCTTCTGGTTGTTCTTAGCATGCATCTTTCTATACTTATATGTGTTTGGATTCTCTAAATGATTTTGGAGCTAAGCACCTATGTTTCACTGCCGTAGGTAAGGACTGGTAGTGTATATTAATCAAATACTTTTTTCTTCAAAGAGAGTAGAATTGTGGATTTAAATATTGGGGCGTTCCTTCTAAATGAGTTCCATCATATTTTTATTCTCCTGTTTATTTCTTCAATAAATAATTCATCTTTGTTTATGAGCTGGCCTAGATAGACATTCTATATAATTATATATATATATATATATATATATATATATATGTATATATATATATATATATATTTATATATATATATATATATTTATATTTATATATATATATATATATATGTGTGTGTGTGTGTATATATATATGATTCTAACCTACTTTATATTTAAAATTTTATTAATTAGAAAGGCCAGTAAATATTAAATTGATAAATTATAAATTTATACAGTGTAATGTGCGCTAAAAATGATATTATTTTTTATCAATTAATTAGAAAAAAAAAGTTTTTTTAGCTGATGAAATTATCTATTCGTATTCACTTTCAATTACTTATTTTATATTTTATTCAAATTATTCACGTAATGCTTTTAAATTACTGAAATTATATATATATATATATATATATATATATATATATATATGTGTGTGTGTGTGTGTGTGTATGTGAGTGTATTTGTGTATGGTTATATGACTATATATATATATATATATATATATGTATATATATATATATATATATATATATAAATGTACGTATGTATAATAAATTCATAAACTTGTTTCTTGTAATAATGTGATGTTAAGGTACGAAATTCTTTTATATTGAAATTGCACGCCAAGATAGTGGTTTTTATTCTAAACAAAAGTAAAAGTAAAGCTTATCATCTTCAAATATTAAATGTTTAATGCTTGATTACGATATCAAAGATATAGCACCAACGATGTGTGTACGATGTTACATTCCATATATTATATTAACACATGTGCTAAAAGCATTTTTAAGTATATGTTACAACAGACAGCCACTCGATTATTGCTGTTACATAATTTTGATACAATGTTCGTCTGAAAATATAAACACGAAATATAAGACTGGACCTCTGTTAATCGCGAACTGATAATTTGTGGCTTTAGTTTTGTGTATGTGTGTAAAATGAAACTATGCTTCTTGATGTGTTCTGTGTCTGGATATTGATTGTGTTATTTTGCGTTTATTTTTTGAATTTTGTACGTGCTACTACTTATATTGAAGTGAAATTTGGTGATTTATGATTTGTGATGACACTATTCGATGAAATATATACTTTTTAATATATGTTTTCATCCTATCATGAGGTAAATAATATAAACGTTTCTAATTATTTCAATATAAATTGACTTAATGTATAAAATAAATCAAGAATATCTCTTAAGGTTTTGAATGAATTACTTTAAAAATATAATTATTTAAACTAAAATTCAGATTTATTTCATTTACTTTATTCAGTGACTCATATTTTCTTTAATTTAATTAATTTTAAAATTATATATATATATATATATATATATATATATATATATATATATATATAGATTATAAAAGATACTAATAACATTTCAATAATAAATACATTTTTTATTAACTATTTATGTTTAATAATTTCTATAAAACGTCGATACCAATTTAGGAAATTAATTATTATAGGAATAATTGAAGATATATAGATTTTTGTGTTCGTCTCCAACTTTTCAAAAATTAATAGTTTTTCATTTCTTATTTAATACCCTTTTATTTTTTATCAAATTGTCTTTTAATAAATTATTATAGAACAAATAAAAAATATTATTGGTTGTACTTTTTTCTCAAATAATATATATATATATATATATAAATATTAAATACTATATATTTTTCAGAATTACAATTAAACAAATTAAATTACTGCCCTGAAACAAAAAAATACGTTTCGAAATATTCGAAGAAACAAAAAAAAAAAACAAATAAAACCAATATAATAATGAAATAGTATTTAAACAGGTATTTCTTAATAAAAAAAATATTAATTTTATTATTGTAATGTACATATATTAACTTTTAATTATATTTGAATGAATCAGAAGTAAGAGTTTCACGACCTATATTTATTGATGTATCTCTGGGTTTTTAAATATTTTCTTCTTTTTCTTGTTGTATTCGGATTTTTTATACGATCATTTACTATTAGTTGTTTATTAATCGATTATAAAATATTAATTTTTAACATTTACAACTGAACTTAAGGTAAGTAAAATAATTACATTGAATTATTTTAGCATAAAATTCTAAATAATTATCAAAAATATTTTTTAATTTTTAATAAAGTGGTTTATAATTTACATTATTTGTATTGAATATTGAATTTTATTTTATTTTATTTTCATTAATTTGCTCAATTGTATTTTTATTGTATTTCTCAATGCTATTAAAAATTGAATGTACGTACATACAATACTATTCCATATTTGCTATTAAAATATTTTAAGTATGTATACGCAAAATAAACAGTTTGACGGCATAATTTCTTTGATATATCTCCACATTTTTAAATTTTTATTTTTTATAATTAAAATTAATATTTTTTATTTAAATGTTTTTAAATATATCAGCTATTGAAAGTTGTTTAAAAACATTATATTTGTTAAATAATACTTTGCAAAAAATATTTTAATAATATTGCTTAATTCATATTAACTTTTTTATTTCTATTTATGAATGAATATTTACTTTATAATTTATACACAGACAGCACTCTATTGCTTATTAATGTCTATTTGAAAACAGTCTACAAAATTTTAAAAATAAAGTGAAATTCATAACAGACAAATTTTCATATTTAATTGTTATTTATTTATTTCATTTTTTTAAAAAATATATTTTATGATCATATATCATTATAATATTCTTTATTTTTTTTATGAAAATCGTATATGTTCATTTTCTACATTAGTATTCATATATATATATATATATATATATATATATATATATATACATATATATTATATATATATGTACATATATATATATATATATATGTACATATATATGTACATATATATATATATGTACATATATATGTACATATATATATATATGTACATATATATGTACATATATACGTGTGTGTATATTTATCTATCTATCTATATATATATATATATATATATATATATATATATATATATATATATATATATACATTAATTTCTTCAATTTTTATATTTTATATTGGAAAAGAAATATATTTCCAAACGACATTTTTTAAAATCATTATTTAAATATGAACATTCAAGTGCTCTTTTTATGATTTTTAAAAAAATACCTTTAATTATATACATTTTAAAACTGAAAGCATATTTTCAATTTGTTAATAAGGCTTTTAACACGAAGTATTTTTAAATGAAAAGAAATGAATACTTTTTCTTTTCTATTTGAATTGTGGTTATACAATATAAATAATTGCAAGTATGGGAAATAGTTTAGATGATTGTTAAGATTAAAATAAAAAGAATTAATAACGAGTTCAATTATAGTATAGAAAGCTAAATACGTTATTTTTACTTACTTTTATTCTGTGTGTTCTAACAATATTGCATAAGAGAGAATTTATTTGCCTTATTATATTATAACGAGTTTTTGAAATAGTCCTTGACTCATATGAGATGCGATATGAGAAAATCATGTTTTCGATTGGAGAGGCTTTCTTGTGATTTGTGCAATGACAGATAGACGTAAATACCTATTCGTTACGTTGACTCTTATTCTTAAACTTATTGTACAGTGTTTATTGATTTCACATTAAGTGCGTTAACATAAAATCATGTGCAAATAGTTTACTTTTAACTGTTATTTTGTAATTTTGTGTGTATTTACTTTCAAAATTGTAAGTACATTTTAATTAACTTTTAATATACATTTAAAGCAATGAAAGTGAATTTGTTTTTTTATTATTATTTTATTAACTAATTTTAAATTACCAAAGTTTTGATTACACATAGTATTTTTTTAATATTATTTCAGTATATATATATATATATATATATATATAGTTTAGTTTTGTTACTAGATAAACATTTTTATACTTTAAATCTCTCTTATAATTACTAATTTGTTTTTTTTTATCTTTAATTGTAAATAGTATATTATCTTTAGATTTCAAAACTTATTTGACAATATATAACTAAGAATTTTTAATAGAAAGTTATACACATTTAATATGTAATCACTCTTCTCACTCCCGGGTGTCACCAACGTGTTTGTTACAGTAATTATAATTTTTAAAGAAATATTTACTTTATTTACAACTATAACCTATTCTACATTTGTAATAACAAAACATTAAAGAAATATGGGTGTTCTGGCATATTAAAAAAGTTTCTGTTTGTATTATTTTAAAGAAACATTCCAGAAAAAAAACATTTACTGAATATTTAATTGCACTTTTGAAACAAGAATGTAATAGATGTATTTTATTGATTAATTAATAATCAATACTCTGAGAAATTATTAAATTAGTATTGACATGAAAATTATTTATTAATCTAAGTATAAAACAAAAATATTTATTGATAAATTCACCAATATATATATATATATATATATATATATATATATATATATATATAAACCTTAATGCACATACATTATATCTTATTTAGTGATTACAAATTAGAATAATGTAACAATATAAATACGGTTACCGAATTTATAAACACTAGTTAATATTCATAAATTACTTATTGTTTTACAAAAAATATCATAATGTACATTTTAATATCTGATAATATAACACCATGAAATTTACACATTCACTTTATTCGCGAATCTAGGTTACGCTATGTAACATATATCATTTCATACATTTAAATTTAAATGAGAAATATTTTTTGTGCAAAAAATAATTAAAGGTCTATATATATGTTATTTATAACTCAATATTATTTTACTTGTATTGAAAAAATTAGTATATACTATTCGATTTAAAATTTTTACCTATAACATACTGACTCACAGATTATTAAATACTTTGGTATTTGCAAATTCTTTAAGAGAAATTTTTCATTATGTATTCGTTATGAAATTACTGATAATATCTTTGTCAATCATTAGTTCAACTAAATAGTATTACATATTGAATTTTTAATATAATATATATATATATATATATATATATATATAAATGTATAATATTTATATATAATTTTATATGTATATATATATATATATATATATATACTTGCATATATATATATATATATATATATATATTTATGTAGAACATTATCAATAAAAAATTAGAAAAGGTATTCTTAAATAAAGTACATGGATGCAAAACTGAATATTATTAAAATTACATTTCTATTATAATTAAGCACAAAAAGACCAGATTTAAAACTATTATTTAATAATTTTTCATGTAAAGTAGAATTTTCTTATTGTTGATTTCAGTTTTTAATTTCCAACAATTTTTAAATATAATCGTTTATGAAATATATTGAGCGTTTAATATTTATAAAAATTATTGCAAAGAAATATTTCGCATATTTACACATACACACACATACATGTATGTATATATGTATATATATATATATATATATATATATATATATATATGTATATATATTTAAAATATAAATTGTATAACTTAAAATTAAACTCAACTAATTGTATCAAATATTTATCATTTTGATAGTTGAAACTGTACTTGACATACTTAAATTTTCAAAGGTACCTTTAAATTATTTCTATGTCAATTATTTCAATGCCTTTTACTTACCAACGCTTATTAAATAGTGTATTAGATTTAATGTAAATAAATTTTACATCTTTTCTTTGTAATATCTATTTCAGAGCAGTTACATGAATATAATTATACAAAAGTCCATTCATAAGCGCACACACTCTTACTCACCTTATTAAAATATTACACAGATAATTATACACACACACATACACACACATATATATATTTATATAATATTAAGATTAAGAATAGTTAAAACCATTATATAAAAAAGAAAAAGTTTGTGTCTACCTCTGGCATCTACCACTTTAATATAAAGACACTTGAATGGCTTAACTTTTTTATATATTCTTGGTATTATCTGAATATATGCACCTTGCTTTGTCTTTTTCAGATATTGTCCATATTTTAGTTCCATATGTTTTAATTTTTTACCGATTTTAGACTACATAAATTATTTTCGAATATAGTTTTCTTTATATATCCTGTACGTATTAAAATTTATTATAGTACTGTCGCCTTATAGCAAAATTTAATTTCGATATATTTTTGAGAAATCGGGAATACTTTATCTGGAAATATATATATATATATATATAAATAATTAGTGTTAATTTTGGTAATATATTACATTACTTAATAAATATTCTTTTGTAATATTGTTTATATTTAATATAATATTTACATAATATCTAATTGCAATTGAATGAAAAAATCATAAATTTTGAAATAAGGGGTGTAAACTAAAAATTATGTTATTCATTAGTAAAGAATAAGTTGAGGTTAAGAAACACATTTTTTAAAAGTAAAACTGAGAAAATGTAATTCTTGAAGGAAAGTTAATTGAAGTATACAATTGTTACGAATAATGATTACACTGTAGAAATATTGATTTTATTATTTTGCTGAACCAAAATAAAATATGTAGATATACTTTACGAAAATAAGTATAAATTATATATTTTTAATAAAAACTGGTACAGAATGAATTAATATAAATTTATTTAATCTGTTTACTTAATATATTGTTTCATTTTTTTTTTGCTTAAATGGCAAAATATTAGAATAACGTGACTAATATAAATATTATTCTAAATAATTTTAAAACAACATTTTCGACGTTTTTAATTATTAAATGTTAGTATAAGTTTACTTACCTAAATAATATATATATATATATATATATATATATATACAGATATATATATATATATATATATATATATATATATATATATATATATATATATTTAATATATATATATATATATATATATATACACATACATTTCGTTATTGACATGTTTAATATTGAAATTATTATTTTTTTTATATCCAAAAAAATTTACGATTTGTTTCAAGAGTATTGCATAAACATCAAAAACATAAAAAAGAAAAAAATTATAATGAATAGACTTCTGTACATTTTAAAAATAAATGAATGTAAGATTCATTTTCTAGCGCATAGAAGTTTATAATAATAGTTTAATTAACTATCATCAACGAAAAGTATTCTGAGAATGAACACAGCACTGTATTATTATATTTAGTATTTGTATAATTTTGAAATGTTTTTTAAAAATATTTCATAAATTAATATACGAAATGAATTATAAATTGCATCAAATATACTTTCTCTTTTGAGATTCGATAATTGTCGAATGCGTGTTATTTCTATCAATTTGCTGTGTTATTACATATATTGATACTATTATTTACGATATGTATTATATTTTAAATAGTACTAATCAAAATATTAATCACTTAAACCAGTACTAATAAATGCAATTAAATTTTTTATAGAAATTTACACTTGTTATATAAAAGAAATTTTGAACTTTTAGTAAAAATTCGTAATTGATTATGAATATATTTTTGTATATGTTTTATAATTATACAATTTTAAATTGTTACAAATCTGATCTGATACAATAATTTTTAATTTAATTTATTTCAAAGTTTAAGCTTATAATAAAAGATGAACTATTTATATTAAAATACATTTTATATTTAAGATTGAAGAAAAGTATTTAATGTGCTTTTTTAATAAACTTTTCTCTTATACACTTTCAATAAACAATCTTGCTTCATGCGAATAATTTCTAGGACATCTATTAAATATTAACGTATTTCGTAGGTCATCGCCTTGTATTGCAAATGCATATTAAATTGGATTTTAAATCCTTTCACTAACACAAAATTTTATGTTTTATTAGTTAACATACGTTTTTGTATGTCAAGTAATGTTTTATATTGTATCATATTTTTATTCTCATAACCTTGTTTTAATTTTTATATTATATTTATATTTTTCTTTTTTATAATTATTTATCTTTAAATATTTTTTTTAAATATAAATTTAAATTTCAAAATATTTTACATTTGATCAAAAATTGAACTACGAAATTCATTTCAAAAGTATAGTTTACAATGTTATTTATATTTATTTATAAAAAAAATATTTTAACACATTGAGCCAAATATATCTTTAAATAAGTTAATTACATTAAAAAATGTACACTCTCTTTTTAAATTCCATAATATTGTTGTACATTTAAATATGTATTTTCACTTTTCACATAACATAAATAACTTTTCTGATTAAATTAATTAATATTTGAACATTCATCATTATGATAACATTTTAAGCATATTTTGATAACGATTTCAACATTCTCAAAGCAATAACGTTGTTAAGAAAAATATGTATGTTCAGAACAATCATAAAATTAAGAAATTGTTCTCTACCTTAACGCTTTAAAGAGGATGATGGTATCACTATCGATAGTTCAATATTAAAATAGATATATAGTCAATTATTGAACATTTTTATAATTTTTCGTAGCACGCAGATAGATACAATTCGTTTTTTCCCGCGAATTTTAGAAAAGTGAGTCTTATTATAATGTAAGTGTCTTCGTATCCGTGGTCTTACCTCGGGGATGAAGCTTTCCCGAAACCAACCTTTATCTTCATATTATATGTTATCTGTGTATGAGGGCGGAGCCTGATTTGTGGAATATGTAGAAAAACTTTTAATAAACGTAGATAATAATGTTTATCAGTTTATATCCTCTCTGGACCATCCCTCTTCTATACCATGCTCCTTTAGTGTCCTTACCCATCGCCTCCAAGATTCTGTTGGCAACGATGGTCCCGGTTCATCAAAGTATGATGTCTGCACAAATCTGTTTCTTCAACGGATCTCGCCGATCCTCTTGTCCAGAGGTATAATCTTCATCAAACCAATTTGTTCTTTTATCTGGCTATGGAGAGACTTGGTGTAGAATTTCCAGTTCGTGTCATGTATATATTGTGCAACCATTCTTACATCGGCTTTTGTATGTAGTCTTTCCTTGAGGTAGTCTCTTGGCTTGTCCATTGCCATTTTCAGTATTTTGTTTTGAACCCTCTGCAGGTTAAAGCTGTTTGTTTTGGAGATGTTTCTCCATATCGGTGAAGCATACGTGAAGGTCGGCTTGGTCGCCATCTTTTAGATAATAAGATTATTTTCTCTAGTCAGGCTGCACTTCCTGGAAATTAGACAGTTAAAATTCATGTTCAAATTTAATTATAATCTCAAAAATTACAATTGTTGATATGTTTGTAAACAATCGTCACTTATAGATCAAACTTTACATTATTTTGCACAGATACGTTTATAAAACTTTAAATATGTTTTGTTCATGCTAAGCAATATATTTATCTAGAAACTTTTTAAAACTAAATATGTTAACATATCTATTTTTTCTGTTATTAAACCGTGTATCTTTTGTAATTAATAGTAGCAGATAGTTGTAATAAAATTTCGTACTTACTATATTCAGGCATTATTATTATTATATAGAAAAATATTTTTTTGTTTGTTCAAAGTTTTATCGAAAGATCTTAAAAATTATATATATTAATACTATTATTTTCAGAGTATTAAATGACTGTCATTTTCAAGATGAATCTCAATTATTTCCACACATAAATGACGAAAAGCAAAAATATAAAATTGTATGTATTAAGGTAATTCTTAATAACTGATATTTATATAAATACTATATCACAAAATAACAGTAAGTTGATGTCATCAAATCCATGTTGTTGCAAATTCTATGCAACACTATTTTAGATGTAATGATATTTCATAACAAAAACTTAGATCCTCTTTTGTATATGTATATATATATATATATGTATATGTATATATATATATATATATATATATATATATATGTATATATATATATATATATATATATAATAATGAAAAAAATGTTAGTAAGACTATACTAAATTTAAAATATGTGTACTCTTCACATTTTACAAATTTTATCAATATTTTAAATATGAAAAAATCCCTATTAAGTAAAATTCCCCGAATTATACTCTATTGAGCATATGTAGATTTGTATGTCATTTTTTGATATAAGTTTTTTTAATGATTGTGTGATTCATAAATATTAATTATATTACCTGTAACTAACATTAAATATTTCATTAAATATTTTCTTATTAGTGGTTTACATACACATTTATATGTACAAACAATTGAAATTAATTTATTTCGAGTGTCCTATTATATATATATATATATATATATATATATATATATATATATATAACTTCAGTTATTGTTATTTCAAGTAAAAAACCACAATTTATATACATGAGTGAATAGGTTGCAATTTTTAACAGTATATTGGATTTGCAATATATACTTACATTTCATAAGAAAGAAGTCCACTTTATGAGATTAATTATAATCATTTATACCTATTATTTTAACCTGATTTTCGTATATACTTGCATACAATTACAATTTTGTGCAATCAACATTATTATATTATACTTATAGAAATGTACAAATATGTATTGTATAATAACCAATATTTTTTATGCTGCAAATTTGAAAAAAAATCACGTATACTAATATTTTACTACAAATTAAACGTTTTTAACAATTTTTTCTTAATACATTTTTTTTAGTTGTCTATATAAGTTTTAACCGCTTTTGTATGAATTATGTTTTTAGTTACTAGACCATTCAGCAGAATTTCCTTTTTTATATATTTGAAGATCATAAAACAGTTTACCTCAAAATTCAATTAGGAGGAAAAATTTGTTTTGAGAATTTTAACTAATTTTTAAGCCTGATTATGCTATAACATTTTAGGATAAACATTTTTTTCAATCATACATGACATAAAAACGGAAGTGAGCTGCATACAAGAGACATCCAGAAAAAAATTACCCCACTTCTATATGAGATAAAAGAATATAAATTAAAATTTTAAAAAAGTCAATCCAAAATATGTATTTTAAATATTTCTTCGAAATCTTCATTATAATACATAAATTATTGTTATAAACGTGTCTCGACCGCAAACGTTTAAAAAAAACACATTGCGGCTAGTAATGTGTAACAATGCAAACCAACAAATGTATTTATGAAAAAAAAACCGTTTATAGTAGATATTATTAGTGATTTTATATAAAACAGAAATATAGATATTTGAAAAAAGAGGTAATATCAGATATATAAAAATTAATAGTGGTAAAATATAGAAAATTAGTTGTAAAATATAAATTTGTTGAAAACGAATTAATGTAATTCTTTTATTTGAAATATTAAAATAATAATTCAGTTATTGAGTTTGGAATATAAAATTTGAGATTAAATCATATACCATTTTGCTAAATGTTAATTAATTGTCATTTCAATTACATTATTTGTGAATCGAGAAATTTTTTTTCCATAAATATCAATGTGTATTATATTACAGGGGATTTTTTGTATTGATAGTTAAATCATCAGTCATAAATAAATAAAATTCGATGATAATGTGAAATTCAACATAATTAAAAAGCAATAAATATAAAACCAGAATTTTAGATTGTTCGGGACATTGCTATATATATATATATATATATATAGATATAGATATATAGATATAGATATATAGATATAAATATATATATATATATATATATATATATATATAAATATATATATATATATAGATAGATAGATAGATAGATAGATAGATAGATAGATAGATAGATAGATAGCTAGAGAGAAAGAGATGGGGCCCAGAGAGAGAGGGTGGGAGGAAAATCGATAGTTTAAAAGGGTAAAACAGTATTTTTATTTTTAAGATATTAATTACTTTATTAGTTTTGAATTACCAATGGTTTTATAAGATTTTAAAAAAATAATAGATGTTCATTGAATGAAACTAAAATTGAATGAATCAAATATAAAAATTCGAAATGAATATAATAAGAAAATAAAACAACGGATATTATTTTATTGTGTTGTTTTATTTTGTACCTTATCATTATTTTTCTGTTCGAAGCAACAGGTACATAAGTTTATGCTACCTCCAGGATTCTCATAGAACAATGAAAAATAATTCACTTTGTTAAATAAAGTATCGTAACATATTACAAGTATCATTCTACACACTGCTTAACAGTGCATATAGGTGTGAAAAATGTTGTTTGTTTTTGTTCATTTTCAGTTCTTACATGCAGTTAAGTTCAATCAGTTTCAATTATTGAAAAATTCAATAAACTATAAATAATAAACACTGTTTTAAATGAAATGTGTTCTTCATTTGCGTCATATATGATTTCTCATTTATTTTTATCGGCTCATTTAACATAACGGTTTACGTAATATATCGTTGTAATATCTTAAGTAAAATCTCCGAACAAATAGCACTTTTATTTCAAAACTTATAATCGAATCAATGCATAATTCGTTAGCTTCGGTGTTCTACGTTACGTGGAAGTGGATGTACTGTTAGCAGTTCAGCTTGTACAATAAACAAGAACTAGTATCAGAAACAACTTGACATTTGAAAGCGGTGTTAAGGTGTAAAATAATGTTGTGATTATACTATTAGAAAAAAATAATATAAATATTTTATTAAATCATTTTATATAATCTTTAAATGCTATTAATTAAAATGATAATTTATCAAAATTACATTTTTGAAATGACAAGTTGATGGTAGATTCATTTTGGAATTAATATTTATTTAACTATACAAGTTGTTTAAAATGTCAATTGTACTAAATAGTTACAAACATTATCAGACTTGAAAGTGTTTTTTGGTGAATAATGTGAGTTAAATAGTTGTTTTATTAAAATATATTGATACCTGTAAGTGATTTTAGCTTATTACAAAAAGTTTAGACTTTCATGCATATACATATATATATATATATATATATAGAGAGAGAGAGAGAGATGATAGATAGATAGATAGATATAATTTTGTTATATAATTCAACTATTTAAGATTCTAAAACCTACATATAACACATTTTCATCACTATTATAATATACCTCATTTTTCGATTTCATAGTTTTTAATATTAATGTTGATAATTATTTTTAGTATACTAAATCTTTTAATAATATATATATATATATATATATATATATATTTGTCAAAGTATATTAATAAAAAAGGGTTCGATTTTAAAAAAGGGAAGGTCAATAAAATATATCTTAATATTGTGATTTAAATAATTTTATTGTTAAATAACCAGTTACTAGTATTTACATATCTTACTTTTTAGTTTCTGATATATTTAATACAGTGTGTGTATATATATATATATGTGTGTGTATAATGTATGTTTTATACAATATTTAATTCAATTTTTTTGATTTTATTTTTAACTTACGTAGTAAAAAGTTTCTTGTTTATATTTCTTAATAGTATTCGATATTTTTTTTTGTGTACCGTCATTGCTAACATTCTCTTAATTACTTTTACTATTGAGAAATAACCAACTATAATCAATACTATTCGAAGAGTTTTAACAGATGTTCAGATATTTAAGTTCTTTTGTATGTGTTGAAAATTATTGCGAAATCAATTATAAATATATATCAGTGCAAATTTCATTTTGAATATATAAACATACTAATAAGAAAAGCATTCAGTAGAAAGCGGACATACCCAAAAATGTAAGAAATACATGTCTGGTATCTTCTTAAGTCATAGTATGTGCTTGAACAATTCAGTTACGTCAAAATTGGAGACCTCGTGACCGGTAACAAGTGGCGTAAGAGGTGGGACAGAAGTGAAAGTGATTTATTTAACCACACAAGTATTATGAATGATTATGGACATTTTATAATAATGATCAAAAATATCATTATAACTAAATATCATTAGCTTAGCTAATACCTGTATTTCATTACACGTGTTTCTAAATTTTTTTTGAATGAATTAATATCTTTCATATTTCTGTTTACCTATTATATAAATATTATATTTTTACATCCTTTTCTCTCTACTTGATGAACAAATCAAATAAAATTTATGTACAAGAAAGTCGGAAATGTAAATTTTACACGCTTCCTTTTAGTATGTGTACATATTTATGTGTATATATGCATATATATCACGTAATAATTTTAAACAAAAAATCTGTAGACTATTTAGAATTTCTACTATCATAAATATTTTTATTAAATTGTTTTTAATTGATATTAATAAAATATATTAAAAAAATAATGTTTCATTTAATTTGTTTTGTTCCACACTGATTTTCCTTTAAAAATTATTTTAATGCATTTATGTTATTATTGAACTACTTAAACTTCTCATTTGTATTCCTATCTAATAATGCATTTATTTTGTGAAATATATTACACAAAATGTATATCACATTAAACATTATCAATAGTTATAATAAGATAACCTTTTAGAGTAATTCTACAGACTATGAATGTAACATTTTAAATTACATTCTAATTTGATTACAATAATGTTCGATTATTATTTGAATACTAAACGTATCTAAATGTTTGCATGAAATTTTTCTCGTACATATTACCATAGAAACATTTACTTTTATAACGAACTCGATTCACAAATATACCAGCACAACTTTTGTCTTCTCTAAGAACTTATCCTTTATATAATTGGTGGTAATCTCCATTTTTAGAACAGGTAGATAATAACTGTCTTACATATTCCTAATACAAATTTTCCTATATCTGTCTGTCTTTTTTTATGTTAAAGTTTAAAAAATATTTGTTTGTTAAATAAAATGATAAATATGATTATATTATTTCTAGGTATAAATATTATTTTTTTTTAATTTTTAGTTGATATTTAATACATGTATTACTTTCTGTCATATTATAATTTATGATCGTACTGTATGATTTTATGTAGACATATTTCTAGGTGAAATTTATTAATCACTGAAATAACAATTATATGAAAAAAAAATAGTTAATCCCAGAGTAATGCTAGAATAAAGTTTGACTGCTTGTATATGTGTATATATATATATATATATATATATATGTACACATATATAGACAAACAAAATATTAATGAAATTGTGTACTTTTTTCAATAAATGTATGAAATAAACAACTATATTATCATATTTCACTTAAAACGGAAAAAAAATTTATCACATTTTTTTTATTATAAAAATCTTTTGATTTTGTTGTATGAGTATGTATTTTGAATGTCAACATTTATTTTTTATAAATATTTAATAATTTTTTTATTGTTTACAGCAGACCATGGTACATTCTGTTGTAGGAAAATCAACATGTTTCTTCATACTTGCAACATGTATTACTGTAGCTTTCCAAAGTTCATTAGAACAAGATTATTTAAATGTAGAATTAGAAAACGTAAGTATTATATCCTGTCAGATATTTACGCATGTACGTATAATATAGCAGCTAATTACTTTTTGATGTATATTTAAATATATGAAAGATATATGGAACGGTTTAATATTTTATATCGTAAGATTTTTATATATATATATATATATATAATACATTATACAATTTTCCGTAAATTGTAAATTTAAAAGTATTTTGACAGCATATTATTTTTTAATTGATAACTTTCATGTTCATTCATTATATTTTCAATGTACAAAATATCTATTTTAAAAATTTATTCAGTATTCAATATTCTTTGAAATGTAATTATTTTTTCCTTCATTCTGTATTTAATCCTGTTAAAAATCTATTTTTCCTGACTTGTATACATATTGGTTCCATGGTGTAATGGTTAGCACTCTGGACTCTGAATCCAGCGATCTGAGTTCAAATCTCAGTGGAACCTGAGTTTTATTTTATTATTTGTATTATGTTTTTAAGTAAATATTAAGATACATCAGAATGTATATAGTGAAGTAACAGTAAACTAATTATTTTAAAATTTATATTATTTGTAATAATGTAATATTAACTTACTGTATTATTTACATGAAAGTTTTTTTTGTAAATTTTGGTGTATATGAATATATTATTTCATTCACATATACATACATACATACATAGAGCGTATTTAATTAATTTTAATTGCTAGATAAATAGCTAACTTTTACTTTTAGTATATATTTTTTTTTCTCTCTCTCCTCTTATATATTACACATTTTACGAAATATTGTAACTTATTTCATATGATTGTTATACGATACAGCGTGTTAATTATTTGAAATAAGGATTCATATTTACAAATGATTCATTCTTAAAAGCACGAGTACCGTCAAATATTTCATTATCATAATTATTAGAAAAATAAATAATTAAATAATCAATTACTTGTGTAAAATAAATGGTATTATTTTTGTATGACAAAAATTGTATTTAAACGCTTGAAGAAATTATTAGTACCTTCTTGGTAATAGTTGGAAATTCCTAATGAAAATTTCATGTTTGAATAACATCTAGGAAAAGATTTGTTTATTACACATATCAGTTATTATTTATAATAAAAATAACATTTTTATAAAAGTACTTACTCATTTTTAATAAAATGATATCAATACATGAATCAATGATATCATTAGTTAGTTAGGGTATAAGGGTGCGTCGAGAACTAAGATCATTAGCGCCCTACTGATGCAGCTATATTTCTTCAATGTTTCTTAATTGTTTTAACTTAAATTTTATATATATATATATATATATATATATATATATTGATTAAAATAAGAGTGGAAATTACCAAATCTATTCCTATTAATAAGTTGTTATAAGCAGAATCCATATTAATAACTTTTATATACTTTATTGGATTTTACATACATTTTTATTTTGCATTGGAATTTATCAATGCGGATTGTTCATTACATAGAAATTAATAAATTTATTTATGTACCGCAGAAAGTAATCAATCCATTCACCTGTTGAAATTAAATGTGCTTTTTATATCCTCCAGTCACTTTTGCTTCTCGAATCGAAGGAAAAGTATTGAAGTATTTCCTTATTCCATTTACCTTTCCTTTTGTAAAATAAATATGTATTTAAAAATGAAATAAATTGGTTTTATTAAAAAATTCATTCATTGAAAAATTTAATTGAAACTAAAATTATAAACGCATAATTTAATCACTAACATGCAACAAAAAGCAAATGTATATCAAAAAATTAATTTTGTTTTCTGCAAATAACTTTGATGCAGACTCACACTTATAAAGTATGATGTTATTTAAACATGTTTACTCTTTTTATATACGAATTATGTGGTGACATTAATATGACAATGGCACATGCATATTTGAATGACTAATAAAATTCCGAAACATTTTTAGTCTGATTAAAATTCCGAAGTATTTCTCCTTACCTATGATTAGTTAATACATGCTAGTGAAAAACAGGAAAAAAGAACTGCGAAAAATGTAATATACATCAATATAAATTTACCTATTTATGAAAGATGGTTTGGTTGCATAAAATTAACTTAAGTATTTCTTTTCAGGAAATTCAACATGATACAACGCAAACGAAAGTACTAAGAGAAAAACGACAATCACATACAATATCGAAAAGAGCTGGTTTAGGATTTTTTGGTTTAGTAGGACGTCTTCTTTTTCAAGTAATCTGAATATCATACGAATCAAAATAATTTTAATTTATTTTAATTTTTATTTAGGTGTTTTCTTGATTTCTTTTAAATGATGTCTCTTTTAGCAAATAAATGAAACCGCAAGTGCATATAATCAAGTTTCAAAAATCTTTAATGATCAATTTTTGGATTCCAATGAGGTAAAAGTACATACAATTTGTACACACACACACATCTATATAATATTTATATATATATATATATATATATAATATTTATATATAAATATTTATATATATATATATATATAATATTTATATATATATATATATATATATATCAATATGATAACGTATACTTCTATAAAGTAAAGCTTTGAAATATATATTTATATAATTACTGATTTATATCTTTAATTAAATTTTGATATTTTTCAACCACTATGTTCATCCACATCTTTTTGTTTAAAAATTTCTCTTTTTTGTTTATGAATAAACATATATAATAAATTCCCGACATGAATTATATGTATATGTATATATATATATATATATATATATATATATATATATGCATAGAAATGATTACATTATTATTTACATACATTTTTAGATTACTTCAACAACAACTATGAATCCAAATCCTAATGCATCCACCACAAAAGCTCCTTACAAAATTACACGAGAAGAAGCATTAGCAATAATAGGGAGAAACATCCGAGGACTTAATAAGCTATATAGAATAGAAATTGCTGATGCGGAAAAAGTAAGGATAGACGAAAATTTTAGCATATATTAAATACATATGCATAAATGATCATCAGATATACTCAATTCAAATTTATTCAAGTTTATTTTAATATATTAATACTAATTGTTATATGAATAAACGAAAAATCAGAAATAACAAACACTTAATAAAAATATACAAGACTTTTCGATAATATTAAGTCACAGGTATTATAAGTATTTAGTCATAATTATTCATACTTGAGTTTTCTCCCATTTTATTCATTTATTTTTACAAGGTTTTGAAAGTATTTATATAATGTTTTACAAGATTTAGAAAATATTTATATAATGTTTAAAATTTTCCGTAACAATTTCTCGATTGTAATGTTTTTTATATTATAATTATTTACATTTTATGGAAGTTAATATATTTTTTATAATTATTTTTAAACTAAAACATTTCTTAATGTCTAATTATATACATATATATATATATATATATATATATATATATATATCGTAATATTTATATCGTGACACAAAAATTTAATTTAAAATTTTATGATAATTATACATTTCCTAAATATATTCAATAATACAATGAGAATATTTTTAATTAGATATAATAAGAAATGTTCCTTTTTATTCATTTAAAAATAGAATAGAAAATAAGTTAAACTCATAATAATGTCATAATATTTTTAATTTGACATTATATATATTTTGAAATATTTTATTATCTTTCAGAGATAAAGAAGTTATGAGCCAATATAATTTAATATAAACTAAAATATTAATAATTAAGCTTTTTCGTGTCAATTTATAAAATATTATTATTATATTTTACTTGCTATATAATTATATAACATTAATGTACATATATATATATATATATATATATATATATATATATATATATATGTACAATTATAAATAAGTAAAAATTAAATAATTATTTATGTGAAAAGGTAACTACTTTGTCTTGGATATTGTATATATTTGTTTTAAGTAATGTATCTATCTTATTTTATATAACTAATCATACACATGTCAAAACTTAAATGGTTTGAATGGAACATTTTTATAAGATTAATGTAATTTTTGATCTATAAAAGGCTGATTCAACTATATATATATATATATATATATATATATATTTAATATATATATATACATATATATATTTTATATATATATATATATATATATTTAATATATATATTAAAATATTTACATTTTTACAATTTTCTTAAATTTTCAGCAAACAAAAATTTCCTATAGACAATTTAGGAAGCAGTTGAATGATGAAATAGCTAAATCTTTTGCGCCGAGAAACTCAACGACTTGATTTTTTTAGTTCATAATATAGTAGATGTAAATTATTGTTATTTTTTTTATTTAATGTTGTGTAACATGTGATTTATTGATTTTTTTAAATACTAATTTATGAAAATAAATTATTGACAATTTGTAAATATAAAATTGAAAATGAAATTATTAACAATTTTTATACAAACCAGTTTACCTGTTAACATTAAAATTAGAGACGTACGGCCATACTTAAAATCATTTGCTAAATGCAGAAAATTTTTTTCATATGTTGGACGTATTTATATCATTAGGTGGAACTCGGTGGAACTCGTGGAATTATTCTTAATAAATTCAATAACCATAGTTAAATCTAGTGGCATAGTAAGCATACTAGCTAGTGAGACCTGTTGTAGTATTTTGTAAATTGTATATGAACTTTTCATTATATTGAGACTGGCATCTTTTCCTTACCTATTTATTATATTCGAAAATTGTTTTGTTATGTAGATATTTCTGCTGGTACTTCCATTGGATTGAAAACAGAAAAATAGTATAAATTATACATAAGTATTACTTTACCTTGTATTATGTATTGCATTTTTTGAAGTACTATCTGAAATTGTTACAACAGAAATAATTTAAAGGAATACATATAAATGTAATATTAAATTAATGAATTTATTATATACGTATGCTTACATGTTAAAGTTTTATATTTTATATGCGAAACCAAAGAAATAGTAAAAATTAAAGTACATCACATAAGAATTTTTGGAATTATGCTACTTGAATTTTATAATTTTTTAAGGAAATGAAAATAAATATCAACAATAAATGCATTTATATGTGTATATATATATATGTACGTATGTATGAATATATGTATATATATATATATACGTGTTTATAACAATGCTTACATTTTATGATTCAAGGCTGTCATTATTTTATAATAAAATCAATTAGTCGTATTAAATTTCCTGAAATAATTAAATATCTTTTATTTATGTTAATATACTTATATTATTATACGTATTATTTACATTAAATACACCCACGTATATGTTCAACTTGCAATCATATTTACACATGCTTACATTTACACACGTGCATATTAGTATACATATATATATATATATATATATATATATATATATATATATACAAATATATATATACAAATATATATATATATATATAGATCAATTATAGATTTGTATATACAAGCACATTTATTCATCTGTATAAAAAATAATATAAAATATAAATGTTTTATTGACATTGCTATTCTAAAACTATATTTTCTTATTTAATCTCAAACAAACATATAAATATTGAATCAAAAATGTATATTTATTTTTTCAATAAAATTTGAATAATTTATTACATCTATATGTCTTGTAATATTATGTCTACATGTAAATGTGTAATTGTTAAGCAAATATCTATAGTTGACATTTAATAATTAAATTCAGTAAAAGTCATGAATGTAAAACGATATATAGACATTATAGATAATGCAAAAATTGTATGCCAATCTTATTCAATATAAGTAGTTTTATTTTGATTGTTACTTTTGTGCAGAGTGAACGTATGTGTAGTTTACGATTTTGTTTTAATGATATAATATTTTGGCATTTATGTTGTTATTAATGTTATTTGTCATTATAAAAGTTCTAAAATTTACTAAAAAATGATTTATACAATTATCGTTTTAATAGCTATGATGAGTGATATTAATTTAACCTTCTTTTAATATTGAAATTAAAGAATATTCCTACTAAAAGCAAAAAAAATTAAGTGCTTCAGATTAAATTAAGCAGTTATTTAAAAATGTGACATATTGATGTGTCAGATAACTTTTTATGTATATGAGAAACAATTATTTTTTTCGTAATTAAATTGAAAAATAAAATATCTGAAAACAAAAACAATGGTATAATGTTATTTATGATAATCATATAATTTGTATGTCTTCAATTAGATTATTGTTAACTAATAATATTATTCATAATAAAGGTAAGCTAAAGGAATTAAATTTACATTTACTACTTCTCTCTAAACTTCTACAATAATAGTTTTAACATTTTTAACCACTTTAATCGATTGTGGGTTATTGTAAATTATTGAAAAAATATTTTTTACGAATGTTTTTCACAAATTTTTATTAAGGAAAAGACATTTACATTCTATGGTGAATTATTTACATGTATTTATTTGCTTTTATATTAAATTCAGTTACAAATAATGTAATCTATATACAATATTATTTAAAAAAGTATATGCGTGTACAAAAACAATACTCTTTCTTATATTAAGAATACTGATATTTATTTTGAACTTTATAATATTTTCTAAACATTTTATTTAAAATAATAAATAATAGCTATTCTTATGAGTATCTTTGTTTATTTCGTGTTCTAAACAATAACATAATGATGATAGTACATAATGAAGTAAATACAATATTCACTATTTTGTTTCTAAATTAAAAAGAAATCTTTTGATAAAAAAATTAACATTTGTTTATTAATTTTCCTCATTTTTTTCTCTTAAATATAAGGAAAAATATATTAACCTTATACATCATTTATTTCGTAAAAGAATGGCTTTTCTGTTAATGTTTCATTTATATATTACAAGAAAATATCTAATAATTAGTTTTTCATATTTTGAATTTTATATTCTTTATGATTTGAAGTTTACTTTTTGCGACAAAACTAACAAAAAAATATTTTTTTTTCAAAATTATCTACTCTCTCTCTCTCTCTATATATATATATATCTATTAAAATAATTGATTTTATTTATATTACTTTGAACAGTGACTCAGAGATTAAGAAAGACTATAATAATTAGTTATTGAATAAAATGAATATCATTTATATGCAGTGTGTACAATAATTTTCAACTTATCAGTAGTTATATTAGTATTAACTGAATATAAATACATGTTATCAAATGCCCAATTTCCTTAATTATTAATATTCTAGTAGATTAATTTGTGTTTGGATTAGATAAAATAGTGTTACGAAAAATGTGTTTTTTTCGGACTTACTGTTCACCTTTAAAGTTTTACTAATTATGTTTTCCTCCTACTGTATTTTATTAAAAATGAAATTAATTACTTAAGAATGCTGTATCGATTTTTGTTAATAAATAGTTTTCTAATAGTAATAGTAACTTTTTATCAAACCGTATTTTATTTGTTTATTTATTTAATTTCAGACTTGTTCTGAATAAAACGGGTGATAAAAGTAATGAAAATCATATTTCTCTTAATAAAAACAATATCAAATATTGATATAATAATAAGACAATAATTTAATAAGAAATAAAATATTCTGTGTTCTTAATGAAAAGTACATTCTTTTTCCAGTTATTAAACTGTTAAATGACTCAAATTTTGATAATCAAATTAATTGTAAAGTGTAATACTTTGTGTCTAATGATCGAAACGGATTTTATTAATTACATATGTGTTTCGTTTTCTATAAAATAAAATCAAACTTTTTATACTTTGAAATGATATTAAATGCCAGCACAGAAAATATCTTTTGTTGAAAATGTAAAATATATATGTATATATGCATATATACATATATATATATATATATATATATATATATATATATATATATATATATATATAAAGAGAGGGGCACAGAGATTAATTTGTATACAGACAAATTTTATGTTCTACATTTAACATTTAATTATAATCGTTATTTCTAAACATAAATCAGTTTAACGCAGAATGTAATAAAAGTATAATGCAAATAAATATTTTTCTTTTCTTTATACATTTTTCTCAATGAGATAAATTATTTAATAAAGTAAAAATTAAAATTTTAGAATAAACTTAATTTCTCGATTTTATTTTATAATTACATATATATATATATATATATATATATATATATATATATATATATATATATATATACATGCTATCGAAAAATATATGATTCTTTTTTACAATAGTCAATATATCACTCTTCAAAATTATTTGTATAATTTTAAAATTATTGCTACTAAAAATTCAAAATAATTCTTATCAAAGTGAACTTAATCATAATAAAATGCGATTCCCATTTTAATCAAAAACACAGTATGAAACTTCAACCAAGCTATACGAATATTATCTGTTTTAGGAAGAGTTCTTCAAAATGATATTTTCTACCTTGAATAAAATCTGATGAATAATAACCATAAAATTAAATACTATACATGTGTACATACATAAATACAAATATATATATATATATATATATATATATATATATATATATATATATATATATACTTGTGTTTGTATGTTTATTCTTGTATACAGGGCTAAAGAACATATAAAGATAATAAAGGTTAACATTGTAATAATATGACACTCATTATATACAATCGAAAAAATATACATCTCAATTAAGAGAGGTTAAATATTCAATTATTTTAATAACATTTTTTAAATAAAATATTTAATTAAACATTTAAATACTCGCTGTATAATTTCTATTAAATATAACACTTTATAATTAAGGAAATATAAAGGATTTAATGATAAGAAACAACGGATATTGTTAAGTCTTATTAACGACATTTTTAGAATATTAAATTCTAATTCTAATTATACATTATATTGAACAGTATTTTTTTCTTGGTGTGTATTGATTGATATATTATGAATGATTATTTTCAAGATTTTCAGTACTAAATGAAAACGTGTAAAACAGCTTCTAATCAGGTCGCCCCAGTTAAAGTTGACATAGTTTAGAAAACGAATTTGAATGAATGGTCAATTTATCATTTACTTGTCACACTTCACTGGATACTTCAACGAAATGTTTTTCGTATATAAACAACCGACTAATTCTAAAATATCATGTTACATGTTGCATTTGTCAGATTTTTCAAGTCAATTACATCAAACTATGTTTAGATTAATAATAAAAAAAATAGAGGTCAAAAAATCTTACTTTTTAAAGAGGTTAGATTTGAGATTATACATCTTAGAAATATTTATAGAACAATTTTATCAAATGTTGTTTTAGAAAGTTACGTTTATATTACATTCTCTATATAAATCATTTGTAACAATTTAAAAACAGAAAATAATTTGACCTTCTTATTGATTCTTCTTAAATTTATTTATAAAAATAAGATCATTTTTGTAGTTTTTTTCGACTTTACATTTTATTATGTCATGTTAAATGCATATTTTTATGAAGATAAAATTTTGTTCTTTTTAGCTAGTATATCTTCATATTAGAATATATTTTTAAAACTAGTTTTTTTTAATTAAACAGATTAATTATAGAAAATGACGAACAATTGTAAATACTATTCAATTTGTAATGGATATACATATATATATATATATATATATATATATATATATATATATATATATATATATACATTTTTTGGTTATATAAAGTCTGTGAAGCATACATTTTAAATACTTTTATTTAAATAAAAAAGTATATACTTTCGTATATTAGAATATTTTTAAAATAAACGATATAAATAATTTTTTAAAAATGTATATATGTGCTGAATGCAAGAAAGTCTTATATTATATGATGATTTTATTATATACATACGTACATACATACATATATATATATATATATATATATATATATATATATATATATAAATTACAGATTTAACTATTTTGTTCAGAAATCTATTATACTATTTCGTAATAAACAGATGTACACATGTGAAGTTTTTATGTAAAAGTATTATGACATAAAATTATGTTGATAAAAAGTTATAGAAGTTCTCTAAACATAACTTTACTTTCAAATCATATATATAAATTTAAAAATGATGTAAAATGTGCGTGTTTAGTAATTTAGTCCACGCATTTTGTTCGAAAAATGTTGGTTTTTAACTTCACAGAGATATCTTTTTTATATTTCTTCAGATTTTTTATTTCTAAAAATAATGTTTTATACGTAAAAAAATTAATGCATTAAATAATATATAATTAATCTCGTTTTTCACTAATTTTATGTACTTAACAATATAAACCAATGATTTTCTTAAAAAAATATATTTACTCTTGAAATTTTCATTAAAAAATATAAGAGAGAGGAAAATGTCTCAATAGTTTACTTATAAATATATATAAGAAAAACAACATAAAATAAATATGTAATATTGCAATAATGTTAAATAATGTCTGTTATGTAAAACAGCGATATTTCCAAATTTTTTCTTTCAACATAAATATAATTCAGTTTATTTCAATAAAATTATTTCAAACGTGACATGAAGTGAGTTATAATGTACGATAGTTGTCGATTTATTTTTACAATTATTTTTTTTTATTACAGTAAAAAAAATTTCAATCTTAGGTTATTTATTGTGAAAAATAAATATTTTTTTCAAAATCGTCACGCAATCTTTAAATTTATTTGGTTTAATATAACGTAAATGTGTATAAATTATAAAGAAATACAAAGAAAATATTTTTAAAATAAAGAAATATATTAAAATATAAAAATTACAAAATAATTTACTTGAAATTTCTCTTGAACTTTTCTTAGTGAAGCTAGAGGTGTATTGTGATTTCTATTTATTTCAAATAACAAATTGAAAAACATATGTTATAAAACTAGAAATAGTAACAAGATAATTAATCTATCAAAAATTTCGAAATAAGTAGATGTTTTTTTCGTGTATAATAAGAACGGAGAAATTTTGTTTGTCAATAGATAATGTTCGCAGTTTATTAAGAAACGAGTTATTACAATTTATTTTAGCTACAAAAAATCTTCGATATAAATTCTTTCATAGTAGTTTTGTGAAAGGGGCTTGTGATTGATAGCTCATAAGAGAAAATATTTTTTTATATGTACATCAATATAATAGAAAATATGACTAAGCTGAAATCTTCTGTTGCATACTTATGCAAAAGTGCAAAGTACTTTCTTCGAAACTGATAAATAATAACCATCTGTTAATTATTATTCTGTATACATGACTAACCTACTAAATAATATTAATGATTCTAAGTGAGTAGATATTTATGTTGAACTTTGCCAAGGTAATTATTTTAAGATAAACATTATATATACATATATTTATATATATATATATATATATATATATATATATATATATAGCAGTAGAGAGAAATTCCAAATTATTTTCTTAGAACAAAGAAGAAGTAATTCTGGTGAATTAGAAAGTATTTCTTAGCTATTTTTAATTTAGGAAAAAACTCTAATTAATTTTCTTTTGAAATGATAAAACATGATATTATCATAAAAGGTTATTTATGGTAAATTTCTGTCTTTCAAATAATTATTATTTTTTAGAATAACAATAAATTTCTTTCAGTTGAACTTATTACGAGACTGTTTTTATTAAATAAATCTTTAAATACAAATTAATGCTAATTTAATTACTGATTAAATAATTTTATTTATATTTGCATTTCTACAAAATAATTGATGAATTTTTGAGTGATTTTTTAAAGGATTATTGTATATAATAATTAGTATAAGTAATGAAAAAATGAGTGAAATTGTTTCATATAATAAAAAAATATTAATTTGATGATGGTAGGTTTTCTGCTTGACAACATAAAATTAACCAACTAAATAAAATCCTCATATTTATATAATGAGAGAGTGCTAGAAATGATTGAATTTAGAGAAGTTTTGGTATTTTGATTGATTTAAATAAGTAATAGTTTCATGCTTTTACGGTAAATATACATATGTTTATCTTGCAAGATCTTTATTTTTTTATTAAATATTTTACTAATTTTATGATATTACGTAAACATTTTTTATTTTCAATTTATTTAATTATATAATTTGATAAATACTTCAACATTAAGAAAATTAATCGATAATTAATGTTTTTATAAATTCTACAGAATGGAACTAGAAACCTTGAGACCTTAAGCAGTGTTATCAATCTTATTCAATTCATTCTATTTATAAGGTGAACAAAAAAATCAAATTTGAATATATTTATTTTTTTACTAATTCCTCTATCTAAGAATATCTCAGTAACAATTAAAGTACTGCTTAATAGTTTTCAGACTTAAGATATAAATGAAAAATAGTAAATAGTGAATAATATCCATGAAAATATATATTAGTTATAAATTGTAATTGTATACATTTCCAATCACATATTATATTGTTATTTTTTTAGTTTTTTATGAAAGTTTTAACGATTTATTTAAATTAAGATGATAATATTTACTATTTTATAAAAACAATATATGAGTTTTTACTAACTTTATAATAAATACCATATGTATAAAAATTATATTTTTTTTGCATAATCAAAAATCACGATTTTAATTTATAGAATAATATTTATAAATCACTGTCTGATTTTGCATTCAACTTGTATATTTTTTTATATGCGTACAATTTTTATACGACTTCCTTATTTTTTTTGTATTATTTTGAAAATTATAGAAGTAGTAATATTTAATTTAGCCTTGACTTAGACACTTTAAATAATTATATGTTTCAGTTATATCATTTTAGTTTTATAATTTATTATTCATGTATGTAACAAAAATTAAGATTACATATCTGTTCATTTAAAATAAAATTTTGTAAATATTTATTTATATAAATATGTTATCAATAATCTTATCAAATATCTTATCAATATATAATATCTTATCGAAAAATTCATATTTTTCCAATAAGTTATTTAAATATATATATATATATAAATATATATATATATATATATATATATATATATATATATATATATATATATATTAGATTTATTAAAATACTAACAATACGTTTTCAACATTTATAATTTCAAAATGAATATATTTTAGTCGTTAAAAAAATCGAGAGTGTTTTCAGCTATTGACCGCTAACTTTCTTCTTCCTCAATCATCAGTTCAAATACACGTGACTCTAGTATGCCGGTTATTATTTCCCTGTGTATGCGTGCATATAGACTTGTATGATACACACGTGAAAGTGAATTTGTAACGCGAGAGAAAGGTGGCCACCGATTGGTCAGAATATACATTTTTTTATTAACACCTTGTTAGCATCTAGTGCCATAACACAAACAATATTGTATGTATCTTCAAAGTTGTAACATTTTCGTTACAGCTCAGATAACGTCGAGATAAAATTAACAGTGTGTTTTCATCATTAAATTCTGTATAGGTGTATTTTGGATGTTGTGAAATTGTGCATTTAATTAAATATTTGGATTATAACAAGGTATGTTAATTTTCAAACATATAGTATATATGTAAATACACACACACACACACACACACATATATATATATATATATATATATATATATATATATATGTATAATATTATAGAAGTAATTAATAAAATACTATTAGTAGATAAATATATTTTTCCAATAACAAATAATTCAGTTCTCTAATAATTCAAGGTTAAAATCTTGAACATATTTATTTACCCAAATTATGAATTGGTTTTGTATGTAAATATTTCATTTTTGTTGTATCAGAATGTAAAAAAACTAATTTGGCCTTATTGATAATAACTAATTTTTTTCACATAGTGGGTATTTTATCTATGCAAACATATTATTTGTTGTTTAAATAAATGAAGGGAATTTATAAATTCTTTAATATATTTTTATTTAAATTTCTACCCACATAACATACTAAAAAATTTACCTCTATATATATATATATATATATATATATATATATATATATATATGCATATATATTACTAGTATAATAAGGTATACGCTTTTTCACGATATAATTTCTGAACCACAGGTAGAATTATTATTATTATGATAAAATATATTATTAAAATTTGTATTTTTGTTAATAATATAATTTTATTCAAGTTACAAAAATATTTTTTTAAATAAAACGTTTTATGAATTTTTAAATATTTACTTTTCCTTCTTCTGAATTTTTACAAATAATTCAGTGTAATTAAAATTTTCAAGAAATAGAAACTCATTCTTTTTTTGAAAACTCACATAGTAAATATATTAAATATTGAACGATTTAAATGTATATTTAATTATGTTCCTCTAACAGTAAATTTAAGATTATTTATAATATAGAAACCGTATGAGTAACTCAGATATATTAGTTTGTAATATATATATATACATACATATATATATATATATATATAAATATTTATATCACTTGATTTTTATAAAGTTATTATTAATATTATCAAACAATTACATAGTCAAAACTTAAATTCAATTTTTATATTACAATAAAATAAGGAAAACATAAATCTATACAAGTAATTGTTTTACAGAATTTTTTTAAGTTATATCTTATAACTATCTTTTACAGTATCTGGATGATTGTTATTATCTGAACATGGATATCTTGTTAAGCTCAATTTGAATGAAGGTATTTTATTTCGATTATACTTAATTTGAAATTACTTTAATGGAACAATTTTATTTAATTTAATTTTTATATTTAAAATGGTTTATTAATTCAAATTTTATAACTATGACCTTATAAATTGTGCTATTTCTTAATTTTTTATATTATACTAATGAGGATAATTATTTATATAATGTTGATATATATATATATATATATATATATATATATTTATATATATACATATTTTATATATATATATATAATTATATATAGAGACAAGTATTATGTTGGAAGAAAAATAATTGCTGTTTATGACCCTCAAATTTATAAAAATTTTAGCTTTTTATATTTTCCTAGCTGTTTTGAGTGATCCAGAACTGTTGAATAATTAACGCCTAATTTTTGTGCAAGCTCTCGAATTGTTGTGCGTGGTTCTGATTCCACTAACACCTTCAGTTGTTCCTTATGAACTGAATAAGGACAACCTGCTTCATCTGCAAGGCTCTCGTACCCAGCACAAACTTTCTGGAACCACTATTGCACCTTACGTTCCTTAATAGTATTTACACTAAAAGCATCGTTTAGTTTACGAGCAGTTACTGCTGTTTTACCACCCGTTTCAAATTCAAACAAAAAAATTACATTTATTTGTTACTTTTTCATTTTTAATTCAGTAGCCCAATTTGAAGCAAAATTAATAATAAAACCAAAGTCGATGTTATCAAAATACAGATCGAAAAATACACTTCAAAATGATATGATCATAAACATAATGAAATGACAATTTCATTGAAAATAATTAAGGTTAGAATTTAAAAAACAAATGCCGCAATTATTTTCCTACCAACCAAATATAATCGATAAATAAATGGATACATAAAACAGATATTTACTTATAGTACCATAACAGTGTAGGATTTGCTCTTTAAATTACTAATAATTACTCTTCTAGTTATAAGTGAAAGACGCTAAATGACCATAAAACTTTATAACCGTTTTGTATTATCCCATAGAAAATATTTGTCTAATAGACAAAATAGTATAAAAAATATAACAGTAAGACTATGTTTGGTTTCATTATAAATAGTTTTTTATATATTTATTTTTTAGTTGCAAGAACATTATTTTACTATAATATATGTTAAATTAAAAAGATAATAAAGAAAATGTTTTTACGTGAATTGCAAAAATTGAAGATGTATATGTAAGAAAAATATTCTATGAATAAATAGTAATAATGTTAGAATTTTAAAATATTAAAATTTTATTTAATACGTATGTATTAAAACTCAAACTGTTCGTCTGTCAAACTAGTTTAGCAAACTAGTTGAATTTTAAAATTTAAAACATTAATCTTTTATTAAAATAATGGAGGAATGAAAAATTCATTTTGTAAATCATTTTAAGATTTTTTATAATCTTGGATAGATTTATCGCTATCTCCTTAGTACATCGAATAACTATTAATAAGAAATATATATATATATATATATATATATATATATATATATATATAAAAAAAATTAGAATACTTATACAAAAATTAATTTGCTTACTACAGAAATTAATTGCAAATTTGGGATTATCAAACTTTTATTTTAAAGATTAAATATTTTTGACGGATAAATCAATAACAAATTTCGTATTATTAAAAACTGTTTATATAATTGTCTTATTTAGAATCATTAGCAAGTGATTTTAATAGTTTGCACTTTAGATCCACTCTATTAGTTCAAATTTTAATTATACAGCATTACCAAATACTTTTATTTTCTCATTTATTATTAATGTGTATGTTACAGGTAGATAATGAATTGAAAAACAAGAAATCATAAAGCACGTATTCGGTTCACTGTGTTAATAAAATATTTATTAGTACGGTTTGATATTAGCTGCTAAGTGATAATAGTTTTGAAAAAAACTATGTGAACTTTGTAAAATAATATATTTTTTTAAACAGTGAAGAGTGTTAAATAAACGATTTTGTAATTTTGTGAAAATTATAAAATCGTGTTGAATTGTAAATAACAAAAAACGCATGTTTTTAACAATAAACAAATATTATTATTGTGTTTATACTGATAATATTAAGTCATCAAACGTTTACATGTATTGTGATGAAGTTGCATTAAATTGTGAGTATTGTAATATTTTTCAGTTATTTTTCAATTTTTATTAAATTATAAAATAATTCGTCAGTATTTTTGTTTATTTTTTTAATAATTTTCAATTTAAAAAAATTAATATGGTCCAAAAAATATAATTATTTTAAGAACGACACATCAAACTCATTCATAGCCAAAATTTAATTGTTAAATAGTTATAATCATTAAAAATAAATAATATTAAGGCAGCTTTTGAAGCGATAAAATAATAATAATATAAAAGCTTAAACTGTTATATTCATAAAGCATTTTGTGCATATATTAGGTATTTTTAATATTATCTTTTATTATATATATATATATATATATATATATATATATATATATATATATATATATAATACCTGTGTATATATGTGTTTCCTAAAGTATTAAACTTTAAAAATATAATATTTAACTATATTATCTATAATTGTAAACATGTATATGTGCTTAAGGAAATAAAAGATGTTTTTTGAATAATTTATTATTCCACAAATAATTTTATTGAAAACCTTGACTGTTTTATTTTAAAGCTAGTAGTTCTAAAAATAAAAAAAAACGTTATATATGGTAAAGATAAAATATATTAAAAATACAGATGTATTTAACTGCTTGTTCATGAATCACAAGTCTCACTTATGAACTGCAAAAAACACTTTAGTCATCACGAAGTATGGGATAATAATGATACAGTAGAAATAAATTCGGTAACCATGCGTAGACTAGGATAAAATGCTTCAGTTTTAGATGTATTTTACGAAGTTCTAATGAAAGATTTTTGGGAAATGATAACGAACGAAACCAACAAATACTTTCTTTCAATTTAAACAGCCAATTTGCATGCAGTACTTTTTTTAAAAAAAATACAGGTACAAGGGGTTAAATAATCGATCATTGGCTAAAAATAAGGATCATCATATTGTATTTTAAATTTAAAATAAATTACAATTTTATTATTTAATATAATTTAATTGGTTTCAAAGTGGCATTTCTAGGAATTTTCTTATATTAATATTACGTTCATGTAAAAACAGTCAAGATTTGAAATTATTAAAGAATCAAACAATAATTATCACCAAAATCGTTATTAAATTGATAAAATTTTGCAAAAGCATTTAATTCTCATTATTCAGGATTTAAAATTATCATGCTATAAAAATAATTGTAAACATCACATGATATAAAAAAGATAAAATTTAAACTATGCTATACAAAATATTTCGTTCAACATAGAACGTTTTAAGTAATAAAATTATGTATTTGTAGAAGTGCATAATTTCAGAACAACAATTCGGCTTTATTGTTATTTTTTTTGAAAAAAATAAGTTTTTTATTACTAAAGTGACTTCATAAATTTGAGTTATAGTTTTTTTACACTGGTTTTAACATATCATATGTTTATGAATTTACAAATAACGGTTTCTTAATAATAAGTGGCATCGTGAGTGTAGGCTTCAATGTTGTAATAACATTATGTACATAAAAATAATTTAAAAATTTCTCTATGTATATAACTGTAAAATTTATGTATCAAAAACTGTATATTGTTATGTTTTTTAAACAATTATTTGTTCTTTAGGTTCTAAGAAGTACGATGATGGTGAGTAACACTTAATTATCTGATAATTAACTTAGTGTTATTTTGTAAGTAATTATTAAATATTTAACAATATATATACATACATATATATATATATATATATATATATTTATATGTTTATGTTTGTTTATCCTGACTACAAATTAAAACCTATTTTTTATAAAAATATACATTTTGTCCGAGATATTTTACAGTAAATTCAAAAAATAAGCTATTATTCACAAAAAAGTAATAAATAATTAATTATTAATACGTTTTTATTTACTATTCTTTAGAAAACAAAAATGATACATATATACATATATATATATATATATATATATATATATATGTATTGACGAATGTTCAATATATAAAATATTGTATTATGTGAGGTGTCATTAAGTTTAAACAATGAATCAAGTTTTTTTAATAAATTACTGAACACAATAATGACAGAAGCTTTGAAACGTGCAGAAAATAAGAATAGCATACGAGTACAATGAATAAATATTGTCGATCTTCTAAATACGTGTTTGAAAATTTTATCATAAAATAAAAATAAATATAGCAAATTTTTATATAACTTTTTTTTAAAATTTCCAAGAGTTGCTTCAGATCGCGGTCACAAAATATTTATTTAATAATAGAACATATTGAACTTTATTACATTAGTAATTAACACTTGCCTATATAATTTATATGGTACATAATATATGTTTAAAGTTATATTAAACTATTATTTCTTATAAAATAATAATTTAATTTTCTATCTTTTACTTTTTTACTTTTTTGATATTTTGATTACTTATACGAATCTTGACATTAAAAAAAATAATTGAACATTTTTTAGAAAGAAAAGTTATTGGTTTTAGGTATCAATTAATTTGTGAAAATAATTTATTTCTTTACAGAATATAAATATGTTTTATTATATATATATATATATATATATATATATATATATATGTATATATATAAGATATATATAAAAGATATATATATATATATAAACATTAAAGTATAATTCAAACTTCACTTGATTTAATTATCTTCTTTACATTTATAACAGTTATTTACACTATGCATTAACTTTTTCTTATAAAATGACAATGACATTTTATTAGTTTCTACAAAATAATGTATCTTCAATGATATTATACAGTTTTATTTATTTTTCACTCACTATATATATATATATATATATACACACACACATACGATTTAGGTTGTTGATAATTTTAACCATTAATTATCTATCTAAATATAGACATGATAATTACTTTATTGATTTTAAAAAAATATTTTTAACATATTCGATTGAGTACATTTATTATATTTATTTACTCATAAATTAAGATAATATCCTGATAAACTTTGTAGTATCATTTTTTTCTTTATTTACATGTATATATATATATATATATATATATATATATATATAGACCATTTACAAATATTCAATTATAATCACTGAAATATATCATTTTCCAGAATATCGAGCTTTATATTAAACAACCAGTTTGAAAATTCAGGAAATTTAATTACGTTAATTTCCAAGGACAATAAAATTACTTGTTTACTTTGATAAAACACATTTCGTAGTGCATATGCGTATATTTTATACATTTTCCTCCACATATCATTGTGTTAATGTAGAATCTTGTATAATTCATGAGATACGAGCTCATATTAAATTTTTGTATAACACTTTTACTTTATAAAAAAATTTAAACAGAATGTGAATGAATATTTAATAATTTTAAATATTTTAATTCAAAGAATTACTGACCTTACATATAAAAAGAATAAATTAAATAATTACTTCACGTTAATTAAATTTCTTATTGATGTTGGTATAAGATTGTTTCCATTTTTAATATTGAACAAAATTCTCTTCTTTATTAAAATTATTAATAGTATTAGTATTAAAATTATTATTTCAAGTATTAGTTAACTGTAAATAAATTCGATAATATAAACAAAAATTTTAGAAAATTAAAAATATTCATAATTCAAGTTAAAGTTGCAATTGTATGTTTTTATATGAGTGATCACAATGTTATATGCTACAGGTCTTTAATGCTAAGGAATCACTTATTTTCTGATACTATTAGTTTTGAGTCTCAAATCATAGTTTAGCAACTTGTTGATGTACTATCAATCGTGTTACTAAAATCGTGAAATTAATAACTTTTGATATATGAATTTAATATAAATTAGAGAAAAGAATCATTCTAAAAAGAAAAAAAAGTGGTTGATTTATTATAAATATTGCAATAAAATATTTATTGCCAATTTATTTTCTACTAATTTTTTGTGCATATTTGTATGTATATATATATATGTTATATATATATATATATATATATATATATATATATATATATGTATGGTATTAATTAGTTATATGTATTTTTATTGTATAATAAGTACTGGTTTCTTTTCAATCTAACAAATAAGTGCATATTTATATGATTTTTTGAACAATAATGTATATTTTTGTTTATTGTTATGTCAATTTGAATGTAAATAAAATATAATTTAGTGAAATAATTAAATAGAAAGACAATTATTTTGACTTTCTTTGCAGTAACGCTAACTTCTCGTTAAAAAGATATTATCGTTTTCACTTTTCTATAAATAAAGGAAACAAATATTATTCGTTGATATAAATTAATAGTTTTCACTTTCACGTATAGTTTTCTCAATCATTAACTATTCGATAATTTAAAATAAACATAAATGTAATGTGTAATTTATTTCAATTATATTGCAGTAATTACAAAAATTCACATAAATATTTAATGTAAAAAATTATTCTAAATTTCGTTTACTTAATTTATCGTTTTTTATGAATTATTAATGTATTATATATATATATAAGTGTGTGTGTGTATGTATGTATATATAGTTGAATTTATTTTATACAATATTTTGCATATCAATTTAATAAATTAACTTTTATATGAAATTGAAGAGTATAGAGAATAATAATAGTTCTAGTTAATTATTATTTGCTATTCAAAACAATATTTTTGTTCTAAAATTCTTATATTAAAATAAATATATCGTTTATGATTCTTGAACTGTATAATTTTCTTCAAATTTATATTTTTATTAATAAGAAGAAAATATTTATATAAGAAAGTTAATAACATCATAATCTTTTTTATACTAAAAATAATTCTCATATTGATAAGTTATAAAGATATATCTTTACTTTTTTGTCGATCCAAAACATTTAATTTGTATTGTTTTCAGTATTTATCATAAGATTCATTTTTCTAACAAAATAATAAATAACAACAAACATAACTGATAAAAGAAATACAAAAACGCGTTCATTTGAATAAATAATATTAACGTTAGTATTTTTTTACTATAATAGCTTCTAATATGATATTTTAATTAAAGAAAGAACGTTTTGACAATTAGAAAATAATTTTTATCAAAATTTTGATCCAAGTATCATATTCTATGGTATAACATTTAATAGTTTTATCAAAAAATCAAATTTAATCAAAATGAAGCAATTTGATGAAATTTATATATATTTTTATTTTAATAATATAAGAATTTTTTGTTCAACAATTTAATTATACAAAATTTTAATTTATGTTGATAAAATAGGTTGTACAAAATTTTAATTCTTATATGATAATTATAAAATGCATATTATTAAAATTTAGTACTTAAATTTATATACATATATATTTTTAATCCGTCTAAACAAAAATATTTTTTAAGCTATCTAACTCATATTTAAAATCTTTTTTTATTTTTAATAGTTTAATACATACAAAGCAACAAAAAATATTTTGTAGATGTAATTCTATATTGTGAATTATATTCAAGTAAATCCGTAGATTCACTAAATAAAATAACATTTTTTTGATACATGTTATAGATATTTAATTTTATATATATATATATATATATATATATATTCATATATGTTTACATATATATATATATATATATATATATATATATATATATGTGTATATATATTAAAAAATATTTTTTTTCGACACATACATAATCATGCTTATGAAACCTTTGAATTTAAATGAGAATAAATAAAAGAACACTAGTAACATTAAAGTACAACTATATTATAAATTGTTTTGAAAATAGTAAAAAGTGAAATAACTATTTTTTTACACATTTACCTAAATCTATAATATATGTATACAGTTATTATATATATATATATATATATATATATATATATATATATAACAAAGAATATAAAAAGTATTGAATTATTGAGGAAATCATTTGCTCCAGTTCGTTTTGAATATTAATCATCAATGCTTTAGGCTTACTATACTATATAATGAGTGAAACTTCATTCCAAATAAACTAATAAATTATTTCCTATTTATATTATTTTAATTTAAAAATAGATATTAAACGTGATATTCTGTGACATTTTGACTTTTAAATAGTAATTAAGATTTAATAGTATAGTGAATGTTTATCTAGGTCTATAAGTCTACTTTAGTAACAAAAATTTAAATTTTGAATATGCAAAATGAAAACATATCCTTTTTAACCAGAAATATTCTAATCATTCCTTTTCTCTTTCCAGTATTCTGTTATTTATAATCGTATCATTGCAAATTATCGTGACTATTGTTCTTATGACCTTTTGTGCAGTCGATTGGAATATAAATAATTTTCTGGTATTTTTTTTGAATTGGTTTTGAAATCAATGAATAAGTGATTTGAAATCAGTTCAGTTAAACTGACGATAATACATATCGAAACGGGTCATAGACAAATACTAAAGATTAATGGTTATAAGGATTCCAGTGAAACAAATTATATATAATAATATTAAATAAATGTACAATAAACATAACATTTCTTTTTTTTATTATTACTTTTCAATTTAAAAAAATTAAAATCACTGTTGTTATTTACTTATTACTAAATTGACCTTTCTACCTCCTTCTCCCTCTCTCTATTTATATATATATATATATATATATATATATATATATATATATATATATATTTATATATAGTAGAACTATAAGATATTATTCTTTTATAGAACTTCTGAATAAAAGACCTTGGTTTTATAAATCTTAATCAAGCATAACTATTTACTTTATAAATATTTCAATTATCTTAAGAATACCACTTATTTTATAATATTTAAGTTATTATGAAAATGTAAATGATGTATTATATTTATAAATACATTAAATTAACAAGTAAGTTATTGAAATTGTGATTCATATTTTATTATTACTTTTATTAAATAAATTACTATAACATTTTATAATGAAATATATCAATATTAAGTCAAAATTGTGAGGTATTATATAATTAGTAAAATATTTATTTGTGGATTCGTGATATAATATATAAAAAAGTGTTATTATCTTCATACAAATTTATCACAGTCTGTAATTTTATTTAGCATATTATTAAGTTACATCATTTAATATATAATAGATTGAAAATATGTAAATAAATTCTAATATTCGATTTCAAGATGTTAAAAATAGAGAACTAAGTAATTAATGTAAATTAATAATTTGGACATTAGATGATAATGGTTCTGATTGTCATTTTCAAATAAAAAAATATACGTGTTTGTTTCTTTTTCAGTAGCTTTTTTAATAACGTGAATTCTTTGCTCCGAAAGTAGTAACATTTTATATTTTTTTGTTCTCTTTAGATAAAATTTTGTCTGGAAAATATCAAAAATAATGGGTAAAAACCAATTTTAAATATTTTCATTTTAATAAAAAAAACGTATAGTCGGCTATATATTATTAAATCATTTATATATTTTAATAAATATATTAAAATATTACCCATTTTACTTTGATTTTATATTAATCGTAAATTTTAAATAAATAGGTAAAAAATAGATGTTTTTTTTTGTAAATCGATACTAACGTATTGCTTTGAATCTGAGAATTATTATTCATCCAGGTAACTTCCTTTTAATTAAAACTTTTACGCAAAAATTAAAAATATATAAGCAAAATTTCTTATATAAGCATTATATTTGCGCAATATATAATTTCTTGTCTGGTCTTATACAATTTTATTGAAAATACTTGTTTTTGAAATGCAATTCTAATATTGATAATTGAAATAAAAATAACGATTTTATATATTTATTAATTTAGCACAGAATATAGTTAATAATAATGTAACATTATGAATAAAAATTTTAAGGGGGAAATGGATTCTAAATTTATCTGATCGTAATTATATTAATAATAATACTAAGTATAGTTCCTACACTAAATCAGGTGTCTGGATTTCAAAGCCGAAGAAATATTTTTTCTACAGATTTATCTTTTATTTATTGTTGATAGGGCTTATTAATGAAGATACTGGATTTAATATACAGAAATAAAATTTATTAATTATTATTTGACAACTAAATCGTATTCAATAAGTAACTCAATTTTCAAATATATTCATTCTATACAATATAAATTTTTGAATAGTTCTTGAGTGTGTAACAACTGTTTAATGCTTGGGGCAAATAAATGAACTTTAACAAATACTAAGTTAAATTGTATGACAGTTATTTAAAAATGTTACATTAAGTTTAATAAAATCAATTAATCAATTTAATTATCCAACAAGAGCAATTTCATTAAAATGTTTTTTTTCAATTATAAAACCTTGACTTGAGTAATGTACGAGTATATATAGTATGTATTAATGAGTATGTACCTACGAGTAACCTTCATAAAAACAACTGCAAGTAAAATAACGCATTTACATATTAAATATAAAAAATAATTATTTATTTAGGCTGTCTTATTTTTCATTTACACGTTATCTTGTTTTATTATATTCATAATAAAACAAGCAATATGTTTTATTTTTTCTAATAGAAATTCGGTTGAATAATTTTCAATACAACAATACCTTAAGAAAATTAATAAGTTTAATTATACACATTATTGATAATAATTCGTTATTATATATACATGTATATATATATATATATATACATACCATAAATATATATATATATATATATATATATATATATATATATATATATATATATATATTGTATAAGAGCGTGCATAAATTTCTATCTAAACAAATCAATTTTCAGTGGAGAATAGGTAAATGTAAGTGTAGTCACGAATTCAATAATAAATTATTTGAAACACAACAGTTTAATGTGCTAAAATCGAATAAAAAGAATATGTTTTTCTAATAAAGAAAAGGTCAAGTATTTTTAAATATCTAAACTACCAGAATGGTTTTTATTTTTAATATGAAATAAAATTGCCCTCATGTGGAATAATGTTAACAAATATTCTTCCTACAATAAATTTGAAAAAAAATGTATTATTTCTTCAATTAACTTATTAGAATTTTCTCCGTTTACATAATTAATGGATATTTTAATTATAATTAAAAATATTAATTATAAATAGAATATTTATTTTATAGATTATTGTCTTTTATTTGACTTATTAATTGAACTCTCTAGGTTATTGGATGTTCTACAAACACTTGTATTTCTTTTTCGATGAACACCTACAAATTTAGACTGGCCTATTAAAATGCAAAAACAGGAATATTCCCGTCTATTTTTTAATATTTATGTTATTTATCGGAATGTATCATGTATAGTCATTTATATTTTCATTTATACAGTAACAAACTATTCATATGTATAAGTTAAATCAAATTTTAAAGATATTATTACCGCCATTGTTCCAATTAATAATTTGGAATTTTTGATTGCCGTAGTTACTATTAAAATGTTACTGAATAGTGCCACTATTAATCTGTTTTGTCGATTAAATTCACAATAAATGTATAATTATTTTGCTATACATGTAATTTAATAAATGGAAGACAGAGAAAAACAATGTTGAAGAAAATAACTCTTTATAAAAAAAGTTGTCTCTCCAAAATAAATATATATGTTTACCCTATAATAAATTAATATTTTAATGTAAAAAAATGAAAAATAAATTTAAATATTTATTTAGTAGAACACTTAGATACAACTGATTATTATAGAGTAATATTTTTAACTATATTTATTATTAGATTTTATTATTGGTATGGGAAGATGTTTTAAATTAAATTATTAAAAATAATAATTTAATAGTTATATTTTTTTTATTTTATTTTTTTTTAAAAAATATCAATAGTGAGAACCATATGATGGATATAAAATTCCGAAACTATCATACTTTATTAATAAAAACATATTTTTTAAATAAATTATAGCATTGACTTATCTTTGTAAACATAAAGAAAAAAATACGTAATAGATATAAAAAAATGGCACAAAACAGTTACTTGCAACTTTATTATTTGAAATATCGTTTTAATTATATAAACTACAGCCACATTTCTTATTACAACAAATCGACGTTTTTTTTTGAGACATTCTTATTCCCAATTTTAAAGAACACTTTTTACTTGACAATCTTTTAAACATCTACCCTATTATGTCATTTTATTTGCTTGAGGAAAAAGTACGTTAATCTTTTGTACTAGAGAGATAAAAAAACCGATGTTAATACACTCAGCAAAAAATGCTCGTAAATTATGATCTAAATATAATATTACAGTTAGCATAGATAATTCAATACAAAAGTTTTGCAGAAAATAAATACATATTTGACGAGAATATATGTGTTCCCGCGAGGTATATTGTTTAAAAAACGGTTAACAAATGTAAATATAACGTTTCTTTCTAGCATATATATATATATGTATATAATACATATTGTATTATATATATATATATATATATATATATATATATTCCATAAGTATAAAATTGTATTAAAAAAAGTAATTGAAAACAATTTACAAAAAATAGTATTTATATGACGTTATAACATATGAACTTTATATTGAAAATTAAAAAAAATATGGCTCTTCAGAAATTGTACTTTTTATTAAAATAATTTGGGAATCATATACCAATTAATTGAATTTTAACAATGATTTTATAAGTTGAAGATAATTTATGAAATGATATGTAAATTAATTCTAATTCTACAATTTTAAAAACACATAAAAAAACAACACATTAGCAACAAATTTTAGAAAGACCCAATTACTTTCATTTATTATTTATTTTAATAAAAAAATACAGTTTAATGTTCAAAAAATGTTTAAACTTTTGATAACTACAAAACACACCTTATTATTGAGATAAACTTACAAAATAAAGTTTGATTAGAAAAAATACTAACGTCATTGTTAGTATTTAAAAATATATATTTATATAAAATGCAAAATACGTTACGAAATTTTCTAGAAAGGTTAAAAAATACAAGGTTTGTCAGTTATAATAACCACTTTCTTAAATTTCTTATTGAAATGAAAACGCATGCTCATTCTGTTGAATCTTTATTATAACTAATTGTGAGATATTAACCGTTATGTTATTAAAACATATTTATATATATATATTATATTTCTTCATATAACATTTTTTGATAATTATTTATTAAATAATTTATTAAATATTTGAACTTATTAAAAATAATTTTGCATCACACTTCAAGTTTCTGTAAACTAATTTAAAATTACTTACAAATATAAGTGTTACAGCCGTGATTTTTATGCAATTATTTATAATGAAATATATACTAAAACATTAGATCTATAATTACTAATTTACAACATACATAAATACATGCATGCATACATATATATATATATATATATATATATATATATATATATATATATATTTATATGTATATATATATATATATATATATATATATATATATATATATATATATATATATATATATATAGTCACTTAAATTGTGTAAAAACAAATATTTCACATTTTACATATGTATGTTGTTTCAAACATAATTGTTAGATAATAATTTAAAGTTATTTGTAATTTAACATTCAATAAATTTCTAATATTCCGTTTGTATTAAAGTTAAATACAATATAGAAATCTTATTGGAGTGTTTAAACTATGAATGGTACACATTAAGTAAAATGTTTGACACCATTTTTACATTTTCTTATGAAATATAGGAAGTCACGAAAATTTGAGTACTGACCGTGAACTGTATTTGAACTCATAACCTTTTGAATAGAAAGCGGCCGGGTTAAACGATTGCAGCAGAGACTTTATTTCATATACTTATTCTTATGGAATAAATTATTTCTATTTCATTCATTTAATTTTATATTCAATATAACATTTTATTCGCTGAATTTCTTTTATTATATGATTTCTTAATTAATAAAAAAAAGAACTAGCGCTAAATATTTTTTTTTAAAAAAAGAACAGTAATGCAATAACACGAATAAAGACCTATACATAATCAAATAAATTAAATAAGGCATTTGATGTTGAGCGTAGTAAATAAAAGGGAATTCATTTTTCTATAAGCATTAAAATGAATTGTTACTATTACAGTATAGTAAGTAAAAGTTGTATCTCTAATCTAAAATAAACTTAATGTAATAACAATAATTTGATATCAGTATAACTTCTTATATATATATATATATATATATATATATATATATATATATATATATATATATATGTATATATATTTGCATATATATTGTCTATGTCAGTTACTAAAAGTAATTTGTAAATTAAAGCAATATTTTGTTTCGTGGTTTACAAGTTAAACCTTTTTTTTACTCTACTAGATATATGTTTAATAATACTGTTTCATAATTAATATATGGAAAAGTTGTCCTTTTATTTTAAATAATTCATTTAAAATTTCAGTGAGAAATTCTGAAAAACTTAGATTTTTTGATTTATAGTTTAATATTAATTTCATTTTCTGAACTGAATATTATACACGTTTTATTTTTTAAACACATATTTTTACAATTTGAGTGGATTATATTTTCTTTCATTAATATTCTGTTAAATATTTTTTATAATATATTTATTTAAGAAATTGGTCATAATATATTACATTATAATTTAGCAAATAAAATATAAAGTTTTCTTTTTTGATCAAATTTTAGATTAATGTTCCCTTTTTGTTTTATTATTTTAACATAATTTTTGATAATATAAAAATATCTTATTTTATTCTAAACACTACCTTTATAAATATTTTAAAAAAATTAAAAGAAACAATATGTTATTTTATTAATATTTTGAAAAAATATATCTAACAGTAAAATTATTTGTTTTATATTCTAATAATATTTGTCTTGCAAATTTAAAACAAATAATTGTTTATTACAATTAGTTTTATTTTTAGAATTCTAATATTTTAAGAACTTAAAACAATTCAACCAATTTTTGATATGATAGATTTTTATAATAAAAATTAGATTCCGTTTTTGTTTTAAATAATCAAAAAAGGATAATGTCTTTATCTTATAGTACTGTATTTTCAATTATTTTATAACATAAAATAGATATAATTTGTTTATATGGATATTATTTTTCTAAAAATTAATTTTGTATTAGTGGTTTAATTATACATAACAATATATACTATATATGTTATAATCGAAATTTAAAATCCTTTATAAGTACTTTTTACAAAAAAGTAATAAAAAAACAAACTAATAGTACAATTAACATCTGATCTGATTGAAATAGAACTACATAGAAACACGTTATATACAAGTTATAATGTAACTGACGCATTATAGACAGTAATTATTTTCTAATAACAACATTTCTAGATTATAGTGTATTGCATTTATAAGAAAAATTATAATTTACTTTGAACTCGATTAATTTCTTTTGTTATCTTTAAATGCGTGGCTGTGACTAGTGTCACGTAGGTATAAAACAGTCAATGGACTATAATAAGAGCTCGATATATACACCAGTTTTTTTTTTAATATTATTTTCATATTTGTTATAACATTATCGCTTTGAAAACTTGTTTAGAGGTCTTCGCTTTTTTAGTCATATGGTTATTGATTAGTGAATATTTATCTAATATTTACCTGATTTAGTATATGTTAAACGGAATATTTACAATCTTATGTATAAAAAGTAGTTCTGCCTATATCATTATTTTCATTTTACATAGAACTAAGAACTATTTTTACAGTTATTAGTCGTAATATTTTTTTTTAATTTTTTTATTTTCTTAAAGAGAAAATTCCACATTAAACATGTATCAATTTTTATTATATATATATATATATACATATATATATTTATATAGTAAAATAAAATAAAAAATATACACTAAATATATTTATATTTATATTAAATTAAATATTATTATATTAATACATAAACAAAATTAAATTTTATATTAAATTGTATTTCTAATTTAATAACTGGACAAAAATAAGTGTTTGTTTTTTATATACAAATCGGTGTATTTTTTGATTAAATTTATAGAATTCTTTCGAGTTTTTTTTCTACAGATATAAATTTAGAAATTAAATTCTAATATTTTTAAGCTAGAAATTGAAACGGCGAAAATGTATAAATATACAGCAAATACATCACAAGAGAAAGACGCATCAAATGAACAATTTTTCAAATAAGTTAATACATTTGCAAAAAAACTATATGTGGGCTTCATAATTTAACGTAAATGTGTAGATAAACTAAATGATCTAACAACTAAAAAAATATTTTACCAAAAAATGTTCATACGCCTTTCTTAAAATTCTTAAGAAATTCTTATACGAGTTGCCTAGAATCAAAATTCACATTTTCAATTTAGTTGAATTTTAAGAAATTATAGAACCTATCTCAAGTATTAATGTATTTATTTTAGACATAATTTATTTAACAATATCCTACATTAGATTCTGTAAAGTTATAATATTCTGTAAACCTATATATTCGTTAGGAAATATATTTTATTTATTGTTGTAAAAAATAAATTTGAAACTTTTAAATTGTAAGTTTTGTCTAGAGGTCTCATATATGCTTTTATAAAAGTATACACTTGTTATATCCAATTCTGTAATTTAATATTTATAAAGTTAATATATTTATTTTAATAAAAGTGCATTATAATATTTTAATTAAAATATGTTTTCATTAAAATAAAAAAAAGTAATTCAAATAAAATATAGAAATAACATCAAATGAAAATATAAATAAACTATGTATAATAGAAAAAAGATTTAATAAACAAAGTGTTTCAAAAGGTAATCGTTTGTATTATGTATTGTTGATAACACATTGATAAGAGATAGATATAATATCGATTCAATACGTATAAGAAAATATTAAAATGTAATTAAATAAAGAGCGAGCTAATAATAGAATGTAAGTGTGTAAAATCTATAAATATTCATTTTCGTACACATATCGTATTAATGCATTATCTATAAATAATGACTTATAATTACATTAAGTATATGCGAGCATTAAAAACAAGTATAAACAATGTCCTATAATTATAGAAATAAAAACGTTTTTGCCGGTCTAAACAATAGAAAATGATTTATTCATATTTAAATACACATTAATTTGTCACATTATATTCACACCTGACTGTTTTGACACATGTCATTCAGTTTTTATTAATATGTATTTAGGATAGAACGTAATTGTCTACATCCAGTTGCGAACATCAAAAAAAAATATTTGAGGTCATACATCGAAGTTGTTACAATCTCTACTCTCAAAACAACTTAAACCCAACTGCAGTCAACATACTACATTCATATCGTAAGAGACAGTAGTGATGTTTTTAGTGGCAATGAAAATTTTATGCGTGTACAACATTAATTCTACCTTTATATTATTCATACGGTGATTCAAGTGATTAAAAGTGTTTTGTTCTCACTTCAGAACGCCTGAAACAAACTTTTAATTTATAAATATTGCATTCAATTGTCGTTACTGTTTAAAAAATGTGTTATTATAGAAGTGGAAATGGAATATTAATTTTATTTAAAACTAAGGTGTTCAAAATATTTTTATTTTATTTAATTTAGTTAATTTGATATTGATGTAAGTGAATGAAATTATAGTGTAAATAACTTATTTGTGATTATGCGAATGTGATTTTTTTAAATCATATTTTATTTTTGTACGAAATATGCTTGAAAATTATTCGCAGCGTAGGATTGATTATACGGTAATATGTTTTTTTTATTTTAGATGAAAAATTATAATTTTATGTATTCACTCTACTAATAACATTCATTTATTATACATATATATATATATATATATATATATATATATATATATATATAAAATGAACAGGTTTCTAATAATATATATATATATATATATATACATATATATATATAATATATATATATATATATATATATATATATATATATATATATATATCAAATATTATTGTATCTTAATATAAAGAAACAAAACACAAGGACATAATTATGAACTAATTAGATTTAAGAATAGTAAATTAATAAAATAATACCTTAACTAAAATGATTATTTTTATAAAAATAGGCAAGTAATATTATACATTAGTAATTGTTTTTGAAAATGTTTTAACACTAATCATATTATATATATATATATATATATATATATATATATATATATATATATATTCTTTATTATTGTTACTAATTTTATACTTATTAAATGCTTTTATTACATGAAATTAAACTTTCATTTTTTTATTATACAAATAAGTTAATTTTAAAGTTAATGACATATATATATATATATACATATATATATATATATATATATATATATATATATATATATATGTATGTATGTTTATATATTTGTATTTATGTATCTATGTGCATATGAATACATTACTTTTAGTTAAACTTAAAATACATTGAATATAATACTTCTCTGTTCATTAAAGTGTTAAATAAACTAATGTATTAATACTGACATAACTTTTATAAATCAAAAGCAAATTACTAAATTTTGTGGATATTTATTAAATTGAGTTTTTAAGTACTTATATATTTTAAATTACATTTAAAACGTACTCTATACAACAATTTTTTTATTAATTTTAGATAAAGATTCAACATTTTTTGACCAGTTTTCTATATTACCAGAATATAAAATAGTTTTAGTGTAGAATACCTTTAAAGTTTAAAAACACCTTAATACATTTTAAAAACTTCGTTTCTGTCATTTCTTATATATGTCTTTAATGGACAAAAAATGTTTCCTAACTAATACTTCATTCATATTATGTAGGTATATATATATATATATATATATATATATATATATGTATATATAATTATATAACATTATTTGTCATTTTTGGAGGTTTAAAAAACTTCAAATATCTCATTATTTTTAAATATCATTGAATTATAATATTGATACTTATTTTTGTTAACAATAAACTCTAATATTTAATATAAATTATTTTTATTTACATTTATCAAATAGATAACAATTTAACGTATAGATATTTTATACATCGTTTTTAAAAACTCACATATATTATAAATAAATATAGAATTTATATATATATATATATATATATATATATATATATAATACATATAATTCAAATATTTTTATTGTTCATCCATTGACCACTTTCACCATTTTTGAGAAAGGTAAATTTCCTGTTCATATTTTAAAACGAAATAGGTAATAAAACGATTATTTTTTCGAAATTAAAACGCATACAAGAGAAAATTATTACTAATATTTCTTAAAAAATAAGGAAACCACAATAACCTCAATTAGTACATGTAAATCGGTGCATGTTATTTTTAAATTATGTGAATGATTTTTTATAATAAAGAACCTAAAGAAATTGAATGTTTTAAAAATTATTATATTAAATGTATGAAAACAAATTCATATATCGATCAGCTTTAATATTTTTTATTGGAATAGAAAATATTGTGTAATTATAACAATGCTGTGAATTTGAATTTCAAGTATATGAGTTGTGTAACAAATATGCGTTCGAATTCGATGCTTCAACAGACGTTCTTTCTAAAGAAAAGTGACAAAAATTTAGTAGTAACGAGGATTTGCAAATTATCATGAAAGAAGAAAAAATAATTTTGATAATGAAAATATACATTCAAATAATATCAAACATGCATACATATATATATATATATATATATATATATATATAATATGAAAAAGAAACTAAAATAATTTTATAGAAAAAAGTTAATTATTTGTATTTCGTTTAAAATTATTAACAAAATTTAAAGCAGATTTCTAAAAATGAATACTTTTTACTCTTCTTTCAAACATTGATTTTTTATTCTGTAGAAAGTAAATTAATCAGTTTAGAACAGCTCAAAGTGCTACTTTAAAAAGTGCTAAATACACAACTGCTACATTATGTATTTTAAAACCGATATGTCTTTAATTAATAATTATGGAATATAGAAATACTTAAACATTTTCTCGAAAAATGGTTTAAATGTCACTACAATTTATTTTTTCATAGATAAATTAAAATTATCACTATTCTATATATTTCAAGTAGTATTCTCATTTATTTACATACTTTTATAATTTAAAATCTTTTAAATAGTCATTGACTTGATTTAAAGCATCAGTTATTATTTCGTTTAATATTGAATATTAAACATTAACTTACATTTAAATGAAAGTATTATCAAGTTAATATATTATTTCAGTAATTAGATATATTTTACATGTAGAAAAAAGAAATGTATTCTATATAAAAGGAACTTAACAATTCATAATTGTATAATTAATAGTTTAGTAGTGACTCTCAGTTCATACTAATTAATTCTTAAAGATATGTTTTGAAAAATTAACTTAAATGAAGTTAATTATATTATTTATTTTCCCAATCATTTTATTTTTTACATTATTTTTTATTTATTTTCATAATTAATATTTTTTATTTACCTATACTCGTATATATATAATATTTACTAAAAAAAATAAATAATATTTTTATTGTTATTTTGGAATATTTTGTTAATCTGTAAAGGTTTTATCCAGAATTTCGATAGCTTATTATATTATTTATTTTTGCTTCGTTTTTCTATCTATTGTGCGTGCATATATATATATATATATATATATATATATATATATATATATATATGTATATATAATATACTTCTACATAATAATCCTATTGATATAAAGTGTATATTTCTATACATACATTGTATTATTAAACAGGTGAGATTGTTGACCTTATTCTTACCACTATATGTCAATAGTGATATATATATATATATATATATATATATATATATATATATATATATATATGATCTCAAATTAATCAATATAATATCCTGTATATTACTAAAAAGCCATTTAAAAGTGAATGCATTGTGAAATGTCTATATAATTAAACTGAATCTCTAAAATTTCATTAGACAATTCAATCAAGGTAGATTCTTTACAATGAAATTAATTGTTACTTAATTTCTTATATATGAATACAATCTAATAAAAATATAATTATAACTACATGAATATTTACACACACACAGTCATATATATATATATATATATATATATATATATATATATATATATATATATCAAAGTTTTATTCATATCAAATTTACTCTCAAAATGTTTGATCCTTAAGTAATCATGAGTAACGTTAGCGATAATTAGAATATTATTAAAAAATTCTGAATTATAAGATGAATTTATCGTGTTTGTATATATATATATATATATATATATATATATATATATATATGTATGTATATAAATATATATATACATACATATTGCTTTTATTTTCACTTTTAACACATATCATTATTTACAAGAAATCAACTTTCTAATCTTATGAAAATCGTACAAATAGAATCTTTGTTAAATTTTTTTTTCATTTTTAAAATTCGTCAAAAATGTTGTAAAATATTAAAAACATATGAATATATAATCGGAGGTCCACTTCCGTTCAATATGATATGTTTTCATAATCTACTGTAATAAATGTTTAGAGCCAATTTTGTTTATTTCAAAACATGTAAAATATACAAAGGACATATAATATTGCATCAAGTATATTTGTATTATAAATAACATACTTACAAAATATTGAAGAATAATTTCAAAAAAATAAATATTTGCTTGTTTTGAAATATTCATTAATTTTATTTAAATGACTACTGTATTTTTGAGAAATTATATAATTTATTGTTTGTAGACTTTGACCAATAATTCATTTATAATATTACTTTTTCAAAGTTAATTCTTTTATATTGCTTCATTTTTCAATATAACTTTCTATCAACTTTTATGAATCGAAACTTAATTATAAGATACGACTAGTATACTCATAAACTGTAGATTTATGAAAAGAAACTGAAAGCTGTTAATCTAAGCTGTCATCTTTTTTAAACCTCATTTTATGAATGATTAAGAAGTAACAATAATATGTTACTTTGTTATAATTTATTACATCGTTTTCCGTTATTTGCTTTTAAGAAATTATATTCTATATACAAAACATTTATTCATTAACATTATATTGTACATTTATTTTTTATATTTACTTTATAAGTCTAATAAATAAAATATAATTTAGGAATATGTATTGAAGAAAGTAATTTTTTAAAATGAAATATAATTTTAATCTAAATATTCATAAAACATCATTAAATAATAAAATGTCTATAAAATAATAACTAAATTTAGAAACACATTTGAAGTGCTTAATTATAATTAATAATAATTTCAATGGTATTGCAGTATAGTAATTAAAATTTAATGAAAATAAGTATTGCAGGAAAATATCGATAAGTATAAAAAACAAAAAAATAATGAGATGAGCACAGAAATACATAAAGGAATTTCATTATATTGGAAATTTTAATCTTATTCTTTGGTCTATATTTTTAAAATAATATAATCTTTAAATAAACACAATTATTCAATAATTATTTTCTAATAGATATTTAATATATATATATATATATATATATATATTACGGATACTTTTATATGCAAAAAACTACTGACATTAATATAAATTAAATTACAAAAATTAATTAGATATAAAATATTTTTTTAAAAACATTTCTATACATAATTTTCATGATTACATTCTTAAAATATTTAATATACACAATACTACTAAATTATTCGAAGTGGAAGCAAAAAATAAAAAGGAGTAAAATAAATATTTTTAATATTACTGTTTATTAATTTACATTACCTACTTCCACTTAATGTCAACCGAATAATATTTGTGTACGTGTATCATTACGAAGAAAAATATTTAAAAAAACAAGCTAACTGTTAGTTATGTCACTAAATTTATACTTAATTACAAAGAAGATATCTTCAGTAAAACTAGGATTCTGTATGAAGAATTAAATTTACCATCCATCGACATAATGACTTTTTTATATCTTTTTTTGTATGTACTCGATAATACCGTAAAGAATATTTACTTACATATGTTACATAAATTGTTAGTGACATCGAATTTATAAATTAACACATCGTTACTGTTTGTTTATATAAATATGTTCCGATGTTTTCATGTGTTAAAATAAAATTCTTTTTTTTTCAATTTAAATTTTAAGTAAATACGTCTTTGACATATGATAATAGATTTTTTGCACGTACTTCAAAATTTAATCACAACACACACAACACCGCATAACACAAAAAAATTCTTAGAATACTTTTATAATTCTTAGAATACATATACATGTATGTATATATATATATATATATATATATATATATATGCATATCTATCTATCTATATATATAAATATATATATATATATATATATATATATATATATATGTATGTGTGTGTATGTGTGTGCGTGTATGTGCATATTAAGTTGAAGACATTAATATTTTCATTTGATATTATTCTTCAAATATATAAAATGACTAATAGTTTCAAAAAATGAGTCTTTCAAAAATGTTCATGTAATTGTAACCATTGGATAAGTTTTCGTAATAACAGAGTTTTTTTATATGGTTTTAGTTTAAAAAAATGTTTCTCACACTTATGTATATATATATATATATATATATATATATATATATATATATATATAATTTTTAAAATTGAATTGTATTAATTTTATATTAATTGGTAATTTTCTCATTTTTATTAACATAGTATCATTTAAAAACAATCTATCTTCTTGAACTGTTCTTATAAAAATTGTTAATATTTTATTTTTTTGTTTGTTTTCATTTTAATTACACAATTAGCATTTAAATTAACATTTTAAAAATGAAACTAATTGGCATACCAAACAATTTTACCGACAACTTCACCGGAACCCACTAATTTTTGTATACAAATATCTTTATCACTTTAATTTACTTTTCCGTTCTTTTTGACTGACTCATTTTCCTGTAATATTCATTATCTATTTCTGTTCAAATGCACTTTGAAATAATTAAATAAATCCACTAATTCCCCGTCTGGATCACTAAACATCCTTTTTTACCATTTATTTCGCTCCTTTTACTAAAAATTAAAACTTTTATATTTTTTAATATATGTCAATACATATATATATATATATATATATATATATATATATTTATACACACACATATATATATATATATATCATATATATATATATATATATATATATATATATATATATATATATATATAAATGTAGTTTCAGTCTTCGGATCTTAATGTACATGTAAAGATAATATAAACTCAAAATGAACAAATGTTAGTAAGAATTTTTATTTTTTTAACTAATAGGTATAAATACTTTTTTCATTTCAATTATTTTACAAAATACGTAATATTCGAATGAATAATAATTCAGAGATATAAAATTAAAAATATGAAAACAAGGAAAATATTTTAATCATATTTGAACGTCAAATAAAGTAAAAATTAAAGAAAAATGCCCAAATATTAAATTACACAATTTATATAATAATTTATTTCTTGAATTATTAATTTTTATTGTGAATAATAACTTGTTATGATTGTAAATCATTAAATTTATTATTATTTAAATAAGAGAATACACAAAGATGAAAACACATTCTGATATTCATGTATATATAAATATATGCATATATGTATATGTATATATATATATATATATATATATATATATATATATATATATGTGTGTGAGTCATAAATTATGTTATTTTATATATGAAGCTATCCAGGCGTCCTCTATTTGAAGGACATGTTCTCATTTCCGCTCAACTTAAGTTCATATTTTCTAAATTTAGGTCAATCTGGTTATTTTGTAATAAAATTATTTTGTAATTATCAATTTATAATGTTTAACAAATAATGAAATATATGATGCATAAAATATGTATAATCTGTTAATTTATTACTTTAAATTAATAACTGCATGGTTAAATGAAAATAAACCATTTGAAGTTTTGTAGCCGAATTGCTATATTTAATATATAATTATATTTTTTAAATAAATTTTATAGAAATTAATAAGTAAAATATTGAGTAATTTTTGTTTATTAAACAGTTTTAAAGTGAAATGGGAACCATTAAAATAATAAATGATTGTACCTTATTTCCATTTTTTTATATTATGTCTTAATATATTCAATAAACCAATACTTCTGATAAAAAAAAAACATTAAAAATCTGTTGGTAAGTGATATTTTTTTAAAAAATACCATGTTTTTATTACTTATGCAGTATATCAATATATAATGTCAATGTCATTTGATTGAAAAAGGTATTATATATTTTTTAATTAGTTAATGATTAAAATATTGCTACAAAATAAACTTTTTATAAAGCTAAGTTATTATTTAAATGCATTTTTATTCACTTTTTCATTAGTAGAAAGTATTTAGAATGGTAAACTTATTATTTTTTTATGTATTTTTAAGATAACTGAAAGTTTGATCGGTAATGACAATCATTAAAAGAAAGATTTTTCTAGATATGGAGATAATTAAAAAGAAAGTTACCAATTTTAGAATAGTTTAACCGGTAATAAAATTTTAATAGTGCTGTTGTAAAGAATATAAATTTATTTTCAGAAACTTATTTTATTTTATAAAATATTGACTGATAAATGTGTAAATAGAAATTCCTTGAAAATATGATTCAGAAAATAGCAAGAAACTTACCATGAACCATTTACAGTTAACGTGAAGACCTTAATAATTGTTATTGAAACCGTGTACACGTACAATTCACAATAAATTCTAATGAAGCATATGAATAACATTTGTTATTTATGAATTTATATATATATATATATATATATATATATATATATGTGTGTGTGTGTGTGTATATATGTATAGTATAAACATAATGTTTATTTATCTAAAATTGCAATTTATATAAGCTACATCTTTACAGTTGTATTATTGTTGTGTTATTTTACTTAAATAATATTTATGTGATATTTTCAACAACAGAAACATATACTCTATAAAAGACAGGTATTCAAAATTAAAATCATTTTACCGTTTATTTTGCGTTTATTTAAAAGTAAATAAATAACCATGTATAAAGAACTAATTTCGATAACAGTACTGGAAATTATAATAAAAATAATGACAGAGATGACCTTGACCGAGGTAGTAAAATACCATTCAATGACTACTTGTTTATTCAAATTATACGAATGGCACGTATATAAAAATGTCATTGCATATTTAAAAAATGAATATAATATGTAATAATACAATTGGTATTGATAAAATTGTTATGTGTGTAATGATAGTTAATCATTTTAATTTAAGGTTGTATTTAAATTAATCAACATAAACTATTTAATAAACAATACATTTAAAAACTAAATATTAATATTTTCATTTACAGATGCTGTTTGTATATCTGATGGACAGATTTGTATGGATGCTTCTACTTACAGTTTTCACAACATTGGCCTTAGATTTAACGGGTGTGATGGCTACACATGCTATATCTTCTGATACATCGACAATAATGGAAGAAAATTTAAAAGTAAAATACGTTTAGCTTAATTAGGCAACATTTAATTCTGTGTATATTTAATATTTAATACTTCCATACTTGCAAAAGAACGCGGATAAGGAAAATAAAATCAGTCGAAAAAGATATTTGATAATTATATAATGTTATATAATGCAATACAAAAATAACTATGGTAGGAAATTCGACTTAGGAGCTAGAATTGAAATTGTTGAAAAATGTATTATTAAATCAGTTAATAATTAAATTTTGAAAAATATTATATTTATGTATTATCTAAAACTCAATCATTTATTCTAAATTGAATCTTAAGATATCTTTTAATATATATATATATATACACGTGAGTGTGAAGTTATAATATTATTTCTTTTATTTAATATTTATGGTTGAAATATTCTTTTATAAAATTAAAAAAAATATAATTTAATTTTTGGAATAATTAGTAATTTTTAAAAGTTATTTACCAATTAATTAAATATTAATTAAATTATTCTGAATAGCAGATTAATATTTTTTTTACTTTTTTAAAAATTAATTCATAGAATGGAATACGGGTTTAGATTTTAAAATATAACGAAAACATGAAAAATAAACAAATATCTTATCTTGACAGTTCTCAATATAATTCACTTTATTTATTTATTAATTCTTTATATTTGGAATCTCTGAAAATACTTTGCTGTTTTTATATTAATCTTCTGATCAATATCTTTTTCATTTTTATTAAAAAAATGTTGTGTTTTTCTACAATAAAAATTACAAACTCATAACGGTGTATAAATGTAATCTACACACAAACATACATAGATACATACTCACATACATGCACAGATACACACACATACATACACACATATATATATATATATATATATATATATATATATATATATATATATATATATATATATGTATATATATTTAAATAGTATTTTTGTCATATATCTTTAAATATATATTTGTTACAGTTTGATATTGAGCCAGACAGTATATTTCATGACTACGCTATAAGAGAAAAGAGACAAAATATTGATAGCCCTACTGATGGAAGATCACCTCTTATTGACAACATTTTCAATGTAAGTTTGTTTTTTAATTGAATACAAAAATATTTATAAATAAAATTTAATTTTCAAAAGAGCAGTTAGTATTTCAAGTACGGTAAAATAATTTATTTTAATAATATAATTTAATTCTTAAAGTAAAAATCGACAATAAGCTATTTAATATTTAATTAATTCATTATAATTAATTTTGTAGAATTTAAAATCAATGTAAAAATGCATTTTATCATTGAACTGCAAATATAGGAAGTCGTTATTAATATTATTAACTTTCGTTCATTAATTAATATTTTATAGTTATTCGCATACTTGCGTAATTTTAAAATAGCATCTTAACAAACTAGTGATATTCATTCATAAAACTTCAAGTTCACATCCAATAACAATGTAATTAATAGATACTATGAAAAACTTAAAATCTCTCTTTATTTCTGTATAATTGCTTATATATATATATATATATATAAGCGTGTGTGTGTATATACATATGCTAATTAGAAGTAATTTTATAAATTACGTATATAAAATAATATTACTTAATTTTTATTAGAAAGACAACAAAAATTGAATAATAATTTATACGTTAGACATTTATAAATAGTTTTCATCATTAATACTTACTATTATAGCTTCTATGAGGTAAATAATTAAGATGTATATTTTTTTTAACATGAATATTTTTTTTTACTTTGAAATAATGGAAATAAATGACGGTGACAATATTTTATCCGATACCTACTTCCTAACCTCTTATTGCTAATTTGTAAACACAATTATTAATTTATAGCCGTTTATGGACAAACCGTTTGAAATATCCCATAAGTGTGTAGATGTCTTAAAATGCAATTAAAATGTTGTTTGCTGTTCTTAATTATTCGAATTGTTTGTTGTAAACCGTATATAACGGTCGATAAACAGTCAAAAGGCTTTGTACACACAAAAAAGTTCGTTGTAAATTTTTATTGTGAAAGCAAAAATACAAAATATTTTTATTGCAGAATTGAATATTTATATTTATATTTAAATTTGGTTCTATTTCAATTGAAAATATATATGGGCTTTAATGTTTATTTTCGGAGTTCTTATTTGTTTGTTTTAGTAGAAGATGGTACAATATTATATATATATATATATATATATATATATATATATATATAATGATTTATTCTCAAATTCATATTAATAATAAAAATACAAGATTTGAAAAAGAACGATATTTTATTATATTATCCTAATTAAAACAATAGCTAATATTTTGGATATTTAAAAATATTTTTTGATCAAATATTTGTAAATATTGAAAACTTAATTGTTGAAATATTTTATGACAATAGTATAGGCTACTATTTATTAACTTTAATTATACTAATCTATTTTACATTATATAAAAAAATATTTTTGTAAATAATTAATGTGGGGATATTATAGTTAATTTTAAAAAAATGTTCTTTGTCATTTAATCAGTTTCTAATGAGAATTTTGTAAAAATATTAGTCTGTAAAGCCAATTTTACTATAAATATTTATATGTATTAATATTCTTTAAAACAAATTTAAATTTAAATTAAGGGAATTTTTTTCTTCTATATGGAATCAATTAAAAATTACTTTGTTAAAAAATTGAAAAAGTCGTGTAAAGAAATAAAAACGAGATAATTTATCGTTAAATTTTAATAACAACAATATATTTCAATATAAATGTTAATCAATTAACACTCAAAATTAGAAAATGTATGAATGAGCTGAATTAGAATTTAATTTCGATTACAAGACACTCAAAATTTAATTAATATTATAAAAGCTAGTTTAAAATTTAATAAATAGGAAATAAAATTATTATCAAATTACTCATGTTGTTTGAATTCCAAAATATATATTTTTTTATCAATATGTATTATTAAGTGCTGTTATTTATTATTTATTTATTAATCCCAATTATTTCTTTATTATTAATTGCCAATATTGTAACTAAAAGGCTGAATGAAAATAAATATTACATATAAATACTCGTACATTAACATTAAATCTCTGTTAATTATTTCAACATTAAAAAATCTAATCATACATTTCATTTAAAATTTCTTGTTAATTGAAAATGTTTACTTGACCATAAAGTTCCTAAAGGATCATATTAAGTAAAAAATTATAATTATGGGATTAAAATATACTTCTTGAATAAAGAGGAAAGTCTAACTTATGAAATATGTTCGTTCATATTTTATTATAAAATGTTAAATATTACTGATATATATATATATATATATATATATATATATATATATATATATATATATATATACATCAATTCCTATATAGAATTAAACACAATTCATTACTAAACATATATTAGTCAACTCAGTTTATAAAGATATGATTGGTAACAGCTAATCTATGTTATATTTCAAATTAAATAGCGTATTGTACTGTATAATATATGCGTATGTTAGATATTTGATGTGTACTGTATCAAAAAAATCACACATGAAAAATATACTTTTTCATTGTCTTCTTCAGATGATTTCACGCTGATATGATTGGTAGTGATCCCTAAATAATTTTACTCTTAACTTAGTTTTATGATATTTAATGTCACAAGATTAAACGTACATAATTGAATATTAATTATAATATCACAAATTAATATTATTTCGGTAGATTTTTTTATATTTTCTTAATAAACATTATACTTTCACGAATCATAACTCAATGTTTTAGTAATTACTGTAAATAATATTAAACATTCATTTGGAAAGAACTGTAATAATGCCACAATTATATAAAATTCTATTTTGCTAATAAACTATAAAATAACATACTAAAAACAAATATTATCCAGTCGATCTCAAAAAAAATAAATTTAATTTAAACTAATAATTAATAACTTTTATAACTATTACTAAAATATATTTTCAAACATCTTTAATATCGTTTTTTAGAGTTAAATTTAAATTCTAGAAACATAAAGACTAATGATGTCATATTGTTAATAAGTATGTAGATCAAGAAACTCTAACAACAAAATTTCGTAATGCAATTTCATGAATATCATACTGATGAAAGAACTGACCTCGGAGTATAAACAATTTGCATTAAATCAGTTCGACAAAGACTATAAATAAAACAGACATTTTTTTAGGAGTTAGATTCTTTATAGATACAAAAATGTTCTTGACATTAGCATTAACATATTTCAAGTGTGTTATACAAACAGAAGTATTGTAGATATGTGTTCAAAGACACATATGTATTTAAATTCAATAACTTAAATTCTCTTGAGTATATTATGTGTTTTCTAATATTAATGAGTAAACATTTCAAGGGTATTGCCGAATTTCGAAACATACTAAATAAACAACTGTTTCACCATATTGACCTGTATTAATTTATCAAGATTGTATGTGATTTAACATTACGTGACATCTGAAGTAAAATATAATCAATATATATGTATATATATATATATATATTTGTACCATATGTATAGAATATATATTGTATATTTAGTAAAATAATAATGTAAAAAATGGCGATGGTTCAAAAAAAATTTTAAATTTAAATAACCAAATAAGAAATAAAATGTAACAATAAATTTATATTTAAAATCCAGAAATATTTTATATTTATGTACAATATAATGTTAATTCATGAAGTGAAAAAAAATATAAATATATATATATATATATATATATATATATATATGTATGTGTGTGTGTTAATAACTAATGATAGGAATACGTTTTTTACTAGACCCCTTTTCAAAATGTATTTCATCTTCAAGTAGATTGATATTATATGAAATGCCAGACCGATTCGAAAATTGATAATAGTGAAGTATCGAAATAATAATGGAATGGTGAACCATAAAACACATTTACAATGAATGTACAAATATAACAATTTTTTCTAAAATTTATATATATATATATATATATTCACATAAAACACTAATACAAATATAAAAAAAGCATATATATATATATATATATATATATATATATATATATATATATATATATATATATATATATATATTACATCCTTTTTTTTGGTTATTAGAAACTAGAAAAAAATATGATCTAATAATAATGAATTTTGATACCTTGAGGCCAATGTTACATTTTTCAATTGGACATTTATAGATTTATAATTATATAGTATCATTACATGAATTTAGGTTATTCATGAATATTAACTTATTCAAACAATAATACATTCTACAACTTCTTGATCAATACTCAAACGAGTAATGAAACCAAATTTTTAATATTATCTCTCATACAAGAAGTGTCAACCAAATAAATACACCGTTAAGTGCTGTAAGCAAAATTCAGTGCAATTATAGAAAGTAATTATTTTGAACATGTCTTCATGTTTTTTTGTTCATTATTTGTTACTGGCACATATTTGCTTTAAAAATATTACAAACACAGTGATGTAGCGATTTTATTCATGTGATGGCTATTCAATTTATTTTTGAACGTTTAATATTCAATCAATAATAATTCAAGCATACTACTTTTCATGCTCTATTTTTTTCATTATTCGATGTATTTGATTGTTTCATTATTATTATAAATAAATTTTCTTTGTACATTTTATCGTTTAACATTGAATTTGAAAAAAGAATGTATATCTAAACTCAAAATCTTATTATATGTAATATATATATATATATATATATATATATATATATATATATATATATATATATATATATGCATATATATTTAAAATATACAAACTGTAAATACTACTTTATTGTAGTATTTACAGTTTGTAAAGTACAGTGTTCTAAAGTTTAATTTTATTATTAAACTTTAGAACATATAAATTACGCTATATATTATTATATTTTTTAAAAAATACTTCACAGTTAGTGATTTGTAAACGTTAAATAAATGGAAATTTAATATACAATGACGAAAAAAACAAAAAAAAACTATAAACGAATTTTTTAAATTTTTTTTCTAGTTTTGAATTAACTTTTTACAAATTAGGTAAAATCCAATTGGGAAAAGTTTCAAAATGTAAATTATCATTCACTTTTTTATATGTGGATATAAAATAGTTTTGTTGGACTTTAGTACACTTATTATTACTCAACATAAATAATAAATATTAGTATTATTATTAAGCCTGTCATACATAGAAGTATACTACTTGGTATATTGATTTTAATAAAAAAATATTAAAAAATCTTTAAAGAGGACTTTGTTCAGATTTTTATTTAATAACATTGATACTTCTTCAGTTGTTTGTCTCTGAAAGATTATGTCTCATACAGGATACATAAAAAATGGTTACGTATTAATTTTTAGATATAAATTTCGTAGAAAAGTCAATTACTTGTGTCTTGTTCATTACTTGTCAATTTTTATACCTTACTGTTTTTATATAGTTTTAATTATATATTTCAACGTATATTAATATATGAGTACACACATACGCACAAAGTAGATATATATATATATATATATATATATATATATAATATCTTAAGCTTTTGACGAGCCACTGTTTATCAGATTTTAATTTTTGTCTATTTGATTGATTAAGTGGTTATAATTTCAACAAATTTTCGATGCAATAATAATATTCTTACATCTTTAATCTGTCGTTCTCTTTTTCAGCATCGTCTATTATTTAGTTCCCAGACAGTACTATTTAACTGTAGTATTGTGTCTCGTTTGCTTTACCAATATCAGTATTATCTTTACTAGTGTTACTCCATATTATTTATTTCCATGTAATTTTTAATTCCTGTAACTATTGTATTTAACTCTTACCCCTTTACTTTTATACTTGTATACCTGTCATTTTATTCATTTCTATTTTATTGTTACACTAAGTTGTCTTGTTAATTTTGACTACAACTTATTATGCTTCATTTTTATATAAATATATATATATATATATATATATATACATACACGCATGTAAGCGTATGGCTATAAAAAAGAGTTATAAACAAAAAATAACATTATAAAAATTTTTAATCAATATATCAATAAATAATTTCATATAAGGGAAAATAGATCTAATAGGGTTTAGAAACAATAATACTTTTTTGGTATAGATCGATTAATAATTATGTGATTTATAGAAATTCAGTTATTTGAAGCTTATTTTAATCATTATTTCTTAAATTAAAAATTTAAAAAAATATACTTTAAGAAATATCACTATTCATAAATATTATATAAATTAGTGGTAACTAAATCAATTTTCAATTGACTTACAGTCTAATTACGTTTCAATATTTTTAAGCTTATAATTATTCATTACAACATCATTACTCTTGTAACTATATTAAGTATAAACAATAGACTACTAAGATTAAATTGTAACTATCTTAATTTATTTAGTAAAAATCAGCGGTCATGAGAAATAACTGACATGGAAGAGATTTAGATACGATGCCAATTAAAAAATTAATATATCTCATTCATATTAACTAAACTGCTTGTATCAAAAGTTAAAAACAATGAAATTATTTTTGTTCTAGTAAAACTGCTACTCTATTGATATCAAAAAAAATAATAATTAATTTTACTTGCTTCAAACATTCAAGACATTTGATAATGATATAAAATTAAATTAAAAATTATATTACGTCTATCTAAACTTAAGTAACAGTTTAAGATAGACTTTTCTTTTATTATGCACTATAAGAGCCATCTATAGTAAAACATTTAAAATATGGTTGCTGAAAATAAATAGATGTTGGTTTGAATATATACGTTCTCTAAAATTACTGATTTCAATTCTGTTTTTCTTTTTAATGAATACTCTGATTTTTTTCAAACATCAATCATTTTCATTATTTACTGCTTAAAATTTATATTTTGTTATTTTTATTTTCATATTTTATAATAAAGATTAGAATATTTTTTTTTATATAATTCATAATATTGTATTGTATATTTCCTTAATAATCAAATATTACAGAATGAGAACTTGTTCTTAATTATCAATTATTATTAATAAATAAACGATTTATTCGTTTCGAAACATTTGTTATAAACAGTCTTAGTTGTGTATATTATATGTAATTTTATGTAGATTAATGCGAGGAACCTAAATTTGACATACAATTACCGAGAAGAGTTTATAGCTGTTTTAAAAGAAACGCCTATTTATATTTTGATTGCATTCGTGATTGCTGCAGGTACATTACTGTACTTTGATGAAAAGTAGTGTATATTTATACATTAATGACTTTCTTCAGTAATGATTCCACACTTATAAGTAAAAAAAAAACAATCTTGACCGATTTACATACTTTCTATTCGTTTTATTATATATTTTTCAAAACCAAAACATAATTCAAAAGGAAGTAAACGAATCTGACACGTTTTTCTTTTTAAAATATATTATCATATATATATATATATATATATATATATATATATATATATATATATGTACGTATTTAAATGATAATCTGCAAAAATGTTTCTATATAAAATAATATTGTTAAAAAATATTTTTTTAGAATTCCATGTATATAATACAGATGCTACTCGTTAATAAAAAAGATTAATTGAAAGAGATATTTCAGTATTCTAACCATCTTGTGGACTTATGAGTTGTTAGGTACTCATCTATTACAGGCCTTTCGGTAGCCTAGATGCCCGTGAACAATGTATTATTTTGTTCGATGTGAATAATTAAATTTACGTTTGAATTTTATGAAAAAGACACGTCTATCTTTCTCCAATGTTATGTACCCATCCTCACTACTGTACTTATGTGTAAATAAAGTACGGTAATTTATTATATACGGGACAGTATATGAAGTGCCTGTTCTGACTAATGTATTTTAACTTATCTGTCAATTGTATACAAAGTACCATATTCCTGTCGTTATCTGAGTTATGGATCCACCTTAACTAAAGTACTTGTCACATTCCTGTCGTGATCCCTGTGGTCACACACTTCAATAAAATAAAATTTTATTGTACAGAGGACAATATACAAACGGTAGTTGAGATCGCAAATCAAACCTGCAGCATTTATGTTATTAACATATATAAAATATAAATATATAACACCAATTATATATTGAAATATTGATTATATTAAGCGATCTAAGTTTCAAGACTAATAAAGTCATTCAAGAGAATATCAAGCAGTAGATATGTTTGGTAGAGATATTTTCTTAGCATCAGGAGTGTAATTTTCACCCCTTAATTCACTTAAATTTTAAGTACATCAACAGATATATCTAATGAAGTAAAAATAATTTGAATATGTTCTGGTATTAAACTTATACATAACTTATTATAATTTAATAATATTCAAAACAAAAAAATAAAAAATCTAAAAAGAACATATTATAAAAAAGAACAGAGGAATTTAAGTTATTATTTAAAAAATTTAAATGTGTATAATGTGTAATATTATTTGAAGATGTTTTGAAGAATATTTGTAGAATAAACTTGTAGAAATATTGAAACAATTAATTATTCTCATGATGATTCATATTAAATTTTGTTGGTAATAATGGTATCTTTTCCATTTCATCTTAATTTCTTTCCGTTTTATTTTTACCTGATGAATTTAGAAATATATTTATATAATTTATTTTGTAAAATCATTGATGCATTTTAAATATTTTATTTCTTTATATAAAAAATATTAAAAAACTAATGAATACATTTAGACATTTACCACTTTAATTGTCATATGTAAATTAACTTATGTATATAAATATATTTTGGTTCAATGCAGAATTAAATAATCTTGAATATTTATAAACATTTTTTTCTTTTTAAATACAAAATATATTCTTTTTAACTATAATCAGATTATATTTCATAAAAAATGTATATTTATACTTCAACTTTTCTAATGCTGTTACTGATACTTCCTTCAATGTTAATAATTTACTATTTAAATTTTAATATACGAAATAATCGATTTTCTTCCGTCTACAACTTTTTTATAATACTCTTATTGAATCAAGAATTTAAAGAAAAATGTACGTTTCTTTCATAAACTAATAGCATGCTTATCATCAAATCATATCATATACGAAACAAACCAAATAATTTCAGATACCCATCGCTACTCTTTCAGCCGTCAACAAAGTCGTCGAAAGCTCATTACCAATCTTACAAAACCTCAGAGAGAACAGGTTGGCTACAGCGGAAAGGCGAGCCTCTATTTCTGGACAGCGTAGTCAGAGGCGAGATAATCGTCGTCGACTCCAAGTTCAAGTTGCAGAACCCAATGTTGACATTTACGTACAATAAAAGAAGATTAAGAAGAGATCGTATTAGCATCTTCGCAACTCATTAGGCACACAATGTGTTCCAAAAATTAAATTGTTTATTTTCATGTTTCATGTTTTCTATTTTTATAATAACATTTGTTTGTTGAATATTTATTTAATTTTTATCATTATGACGATCGCTTGGTTTATGAGGAGAACATAAATTATGTATAATATTTAAAAAGAATACGTTTTAACACATAAACTGAATATATGTTTTACCAAAAAGTTTAATATTCATATCAAAATATTTAATGACTTATACTTATTGATCTCTTAGTCAACCAAATGTATATTGATGAACATTAATAACAAAAATGAATCTAATGAAATATACCTAATTAAATATCACTGTCGATTTTTTAATTTAAAAATTATCAAAATTATGATTGAACAACAATTATACATTTCACGATTAATAAATAAATCTTTATTACAATTGGACAATCATAAATTGTACTTAAAATATACTAATATTATTATTGAAAAATAATTATAAAAATACATATTTAAAACTATTCAAATTATCTATTCTCAATGCTTTTAATATAAAGGTACTATTATTCAAGAAATTACTAAATTTTCTCTCTTTCAAAAGAAATCTTTATACATTATAACAAGAGATCATTGTAGGTCAATTTAAAGTCAATAAAACAAGACTACGTAGTTAAAGGAAATATCATGTTGATCCTCAGAAACCATATTATTTTTCAATACATATTTGTTAATAAAATTCATAACCTTAGATCTATATAAAAACTTATAGGTTTTACATGTGATATATAAGAGCCAAATCTTGCCATTCGTTGGAATTGACGATAACTATTTTTATTAAGAATCATTAAAAAATCAACTCACGAAAATGATTAATATTATTTATCTTGTTATTATACTGGAATACAATATAATTTCCTAAGAAATATGTATCATTTTTATCCCAAGTAAATTTTAATGTTGGATAAATAATTTTTTGGTACAAAAATTACATTTGTTGTAATAGTAAAAGTATTAATGCTATGTGTATTGAATTAAATTACAAAGATTTAATTTAATTTTACATACTTTGAAATTAATATATTCAGCTATATTGTCAGAATTGTACATAGTATTCTTCAATAAATTAATCATATAGGCGTTTATTATATTATATTTTACCGTATATACAATTTTATGTATATATATATATATATATACATATATATGTATATATATATATATATATATATATATATATATATATATATAAACATACAATGTTAAAAGTATATAAAAAAAATCTTTACTTTTCGTGAGTTGAACTCAAATAACGAGTATATTCCATCAGAATAATTATTTTAAGTGCAACTGACATATATTTAGAAAAAAAATTCTGATGTATTACTTAAACATACTGTGTACCTAGTGATTTGTGTAGATAATTAGATAAAATTGATAATAAAATGTAATTACAGAGTTTATTTTTTATTTAGTGTTATTAAGCAGTACTTGTATTTTTTTCTAAGAAAAACCTTTATATTCTATAAAAGTTATTCATTGCGAATGAGTTTTTTTTATATATAATATCCTCATTTACTATACTTTTTATTTATTGTCAAGTTATAAAAAATATTAATAACATAGTTTGTTTTATTCATCTAAAACATAAATCTTTAAAAGTATTATCTGATGATTATATACAATTCACAAGATAAATAGATAATAAAAAATATTTCATTAAATTTCCATTTCGCAGGACGAATAAAGAAATAAAACCAATTTTAATTATAACCAAATTATTTTTTTTGTAGTTTAATGTTCAGATACTATAAATTCAATATTCTGCAAGTAATTCTCAGTTTGGCATTTCATTAAAATAAAGAATAATGACATTATGTTAAAATTGAAGTGAAAGATATAGTTAAATTAAAAAAATCCTTGAAAAAGTACACTTTTTCTTATAGAAAGAGAATGAATTATAAACCGTACTTCTATATTAATATGAAGATTCTTTAATACGATAAAGAGGATATTATAGTTGGACCCTTTAATTAGTATGCCAAATGATTTCATATTTTGACATATAACCTCTACATAAATATCATGTACTATTTTATTATACCTTTCTATTTATATATACATATATATATATATATATATATATATATATATATATATATATATATATATATATATATAATTACATATATATATGTGTATATAATACTCGTAGATTTAAAGAGTTGCCTAACCAAATTACAGTAATTGTTAATTAACGACGTGACATTGATGATTAAATACAAATCAAAAAAATCTTTCAAAATTTACTCAATCTGTAAATTTAATAATTACATTTATATATTGGTGATATATATATATATATATATATATATATATATATATATATAATTATATATTATGTATATAATATTTCATAAATAATATCATTAATTCAGGGAACCAGTTATAAAATATAATAATTTATAATTTGTAAGTTTTTTCGAAAAGTAAAATAATTACCTTTACAGATTTGAATGAATTCTTTATATTTTTGTAACTGAGTGATAAACTGTTAAAAAAGAAATGGATCTTTGTCAAATTCAATACTGTATATCAATTTCGATTAGGTGGTGAACGAATCATCATTAAAATCATTTCATTTCAAGTTTTTGAGTATAAAAAATAGGTGGTCTTGTGTTAAGTAACGTGTTTTTTTTTTAAAAAAATCCTCCATACATGAAATTTTAGTTAACGGTGTCAATTTTACATAGATCAATTTTATTTAGTTTTAAAATTTAGAAACAAAAATGAAAATGATTATTTTAGGTATTTTTAAATGATATTGAATACGAATTATTTATATATATATATATATATATATATATATATATATGTCAACATTTTAATCATCGTTACCATGAGCATCACGAAAACATGTATCTACTTCGTAATTATATTAATTTGGCATAAATATATTTCATATTTGACAACAATTTACGTAAAATGAAAGTGTGATGTATAAGAGTTGAAGTAAATTCAGTGAAATAATCAACTTTAATGACAAAAATATTATATACCTAATGACACTTACTGTTATTTTTGGAACAACTAGAAAAATATTTGAAAGGATTAATTTATTTAACCAGAAGTAACGTTCTATTCTACAATTATATTCAGGTTAGCAAATTACCCTATCATAGAATGGAACTATTTTATTTATTATTACCTGCTGACCAGTAAATACAATACTGTTGTATTCTGATAAAATAAAACTATAATAATAAACTCGTTTCTTTCTTCATCTTCAATTATACTAAAACTTTGTTAGTTTATATAAAAAAAAGTTTTAATTTTTAACTTAAATTAAATAGAAAAACAAAATTAATTAATAAATCAAGGCTTGAAGAAAGAACAGTGTAATTTATGACTTGACAAATAAAATATTATTTTTTCATCCTTTGTTTGTTAATGCACTGACGTAGGATGCATCCATATAATCTTTTTTTAATTGTTCGGACGTCACTCTATAATATGTACTGAAGTAAACTAAAATATTTATTATATTGTTTCTTAAAACTGTTGGTATATAAAATGAACGGATATGAATAAAAAAATATATTTATTTGATGGTATTTATACAATGATTTTCTTAGAAAATAATTTAGCTGACGTCAGTATATCAACCAATCTATTTATATTAAATAAAAAAATATTCTATTACTTGTCAATATGTTAATTTTTAATAGAGTAACAAAGAAACTTCATTTTACAGTCAATAATAAAAGTAAATAAATATTTATCAGATTATACTGCGCACATGTCTACAATTAAATTTTTTTTATCAATTATACTTTTTTTAGAAAAAGCAATGATAAATTTTCTTATGGAAAATTTTTAGAAATTGTACGATAATATAAAATCAATTATATAGCGATTATTGTTATCTTATTATAGATAATGATTAAAATAAATATATTTTAAATGTTATTAAACAAATTTGATTAGTTGAACTCTTCTCAAGAAAATTTCATTGTAAAAAGGAACATAGACTAATATAAGTAAGTTTAATTCTTCGGGCATTTTTTTAATATCATTGCATTAATTTTTATAAATTCTATTATAGTAACGTTCTTTATACTACAAAAACATAACATTAATAGTATTCAATCTGTTAATAATCTGAACTAAATAAAAAATTGAATGAAAATTACAATTTATTACTATGACGTTTACAGTATTCAAGACTTTTTATTTTTAATTTTCTTTTTATAATTTGAAAACCTCATATCTTTTTATTTCACGTTTTTCGTAATGTTATATTATTTATTACAAAAACACAAAGTTATATATATATATATATATATATATATACTGTAACTTAATCTACATTCACCTTAAAAATTATTAACAGACAGGCTATTCAAATGCAGATTGACAACAAAGACCCTAAACTGTATATACATATACATATATATATATATATATATATATATATATATATATATATATATATATATACATATATATACATATATATATATATATATATATATATATACATGCGGAGTTACTTTTTGCAAATGAACATTAAAATATAATTTAATTTTTCAAATAAAAGCAAATAATTTTTGTTTAATTTTGCATTTTTTATATTTAATTTAATTTTTCATAAGATAATTAATGCTTTTCAATCTTTATTTTATTTATTATACTGTTTGGTTAAAGATTAAAATAAATTTTGACCATCAACCCTGTACTACAGGTATGTAGTTGACCTCGTATTGAAATCACTAATAATACTAAAAGCTATACCTGTATACCGAAGTGGCATTGTCATATTACAAACACATTAGATACTTACAGATGGGACTTAGCTGTGCGTCTTAGTTTCCAGTTAACCACAAGACAAGCAAGTGTTTGTGTGTGGTGAAACGTATTAAGAAATCAAGTAAGTATTTCACTCTATATATTTATGCGTTTCCTAATTGAAAATATAATTTCATATTTTTAATGACAATGTGTTAAATAACAGCGATGTAAGTTAACAATATTTTTTAAATATTTGTTCTAAAATTTTAGATAAGGAAAGAATATATAAAATTAATTTCAACATTAAATTATAAATATAATTCAAAGCTATTATTAATAATTTCATATAATATGTGTTATGATATTAACTCTTTCTTTATTATTTTTTTATTGCTTTATGCAAATCATTTTCATTGTAATTCCAATACTATATATGTATATATATATATATATATATATATATATATATATATATATATATATATGTTATTATTTAAAGTATTATCGAGAAATAATGTTTTAATTTAAAATGAACTTGAAAACTGTTATTTATAAATGTATAATGAAGTCCTGTATATAATGATGTTAACATAAATTAGCATATTTAATATTTGAAACGAAATAAGAAAATTATATTTAAATATAAACATATATATATATATATATATATATATATATAATATAATATATATATATATATATATATATATATGCTTATTTTAGTTTTTTATGCAGGAAATAAATAAGTACTTCAAAGGTATTCATTATGACTGCTTTTTAACAAATACTTTGAAATTAATTTTTATTTTGAAGAAATTAAGTTTTAAAATAGTAAAAATATGTTAATGAGAAAATAGATAAAACGATGTAAAAAATTTAGAATTATTTTACGTTCTTATATAAAATAATTCCGTACATACTCACAGACACTGATTTTATATATAATTTTATATATATATATATATATATATATATATATATATATGTATATATATATACATAAAGGTTTGTGTATATGTGTATATTTATAAAATCTAATATGGATGCTAATTAAACAATGAAATCTCAAACAAATATTTTAATATTATATATTTTGAGAGTTCTTAATTTATACATACTTACTAAAAACTTATATCAATGAAGTAATATCAATGTTTAAACTTACTGCGATTCTTTAAACATTTACCTTTTGGTAAAATAAAATCAATGTTATAAAATAAATTGTTTTCAGTATCGATTAATTTGTGTGTAGATACTGTACCTACATACTGAATAGGATCAATCTACTCTTTCGTTGCAGCGGAAGGATGTTTATTATATTAGTTTATATTTCTGTTGAACTATTAAAGTAACACTTTCTTTTTCATTAAAAGAGTATATCAGTTACTAGACATGAATTTAAAATAAAACTATTGCTAGCAAAAGCTGATTGTCGAGCTTCAATTGCATATATTAAATCATTTTGCCATTCTAAATTAAATAAATGTAAAACCTTAATTTCTGTATATCAATTTCGTGAAAATAAAGATTCATGTCATTATCAAATATATAATTCTGAAGAAGAAGTTAAACATTATCATTCTTTTGATACATTTTAAAAAATATACATTTATAATATTTATATAAAAATATTAGTCTTCAAGACATTATTACATTAAACACATCGAAAACAAAATATCGATCAATTCACATTAATAAAAAGATATTTAATAAAAAGATTAATATTTGATGTCAGTTTCTAACATTTATTGTATGACATTTTTAGTAAAAAATATTTTTATATTTTCCAAAAATATACATATTTAAATATATTATAGGTGATTCTACACATATAATCAATTCCAATGAATTATTCATTCACAAGACAGCATCATATAATACTATATATATGAACTTGGATATAGCTGAAAAATAAATATTTATTATTAATCTATTACTTTATACATTATAATATACTTTTTTATAATAAATTAATAAATATAGAATAAAATATTTCTAGAATATAAAAATATTTGATTGCGAAAAAATACTTATAATAATTATTAAAATATATCAAAAGTTTTAATTATCTTGATTAATAATTTATTTAATGATCATTATATTTTCTATCAAACAAAAATAATAAATGCTAATCTATATATATATATATATATATATATATATATATATATATATATATATATATATATATATATATATATATATATATATATATATAATTTAACCTTAATGTAAAAGATGGAAACATTTATAATAACCAAATAGATTGTATTTGACATTAAAAATACTACTAGAATCAAATGTTAATATCTTCAGTAATAATACTTTTCAATGAAATTGAGTATTGAATGTAAATAAATCAATCTTGACCCTTAATACCTGACATTTAAAGAATTGAATATACACACAAACATATGTATAAATGTACAGAAAGAGAGACTAAGTGTCTATTTACAACTGCATACATAATGCAAATACAAAAACCAGATTATGAAGGATCGAACTGAAAATATATTGTTCACCGAATACTTTGGTAATGCATGTTTTGGTTTTTTTGCTGTTAAATCGACTGGAAATCCTTGTATTAATGAAATGTATTTAGTAATGTAATTTGTGAAATAATGAACTATATACAAATTTGTAAAATTTTATTATTAAAATTAAAAGATTAATTTTTAAATAATTTCAATATTTAGAAAATCGGATAAAAATATTAATTTATATATAATAATTATAAATATAATAATAAATATAATATAATATTATAATAATTATCACTAAACAAAAACTATTTAGAAAATAGTTACTATTTTATTACCAAAAGTTGATATTTCAAAATATTTATTGTTATATATCAAATTAACAAATAAATATAAAAAATGCATTTTTGAGAACATATTTAAATAATTATCAACTAAAATTCTTAATAATAATTTAAATACTTTTCTAGAAACAATGTAATCATATGGACGTAATTAAATCGATAATGGTTAAGAAGTATTATTGATACATAATAATAAAAGATAAATTTAAAAAAATATATTTTTTTAACAATGTAATAGTAATAATAATTTTAATTTAATTAACTCTGCAATTCAAATCATTTTATTAATTATTGATTTATAGTAATGTTTACAAATGTTTTATTATTGAAAAAAAAACCCAATTGAATAAAGTAATTTGGAAAGAAATATATTGATAACTTTAACGATTTTTTAATTGTAAAATAAATAAGTATTATTTTTAATTAATAATATAATTAGCAATAATTGAAAACATTTGAATTTATAATTAATTAAATATATTTTTCAATTTTCTGTATATGTCATGTATCTGCATAAAATTGTTAAATTTTTTTATAATATCAAACTTTTAATATATGGCTAATCGATATATATATATATATATATATATATATATATATATATATATATATATATATATATATCTGTATATATCTGTATATACATATATATTATTTTAAATTGGTCATTTAAAATATAAGTAAACAGAAGTACATTTCTTAAGGAAGTTGGTAATTCCAAAAACAAAAATAACTATCAAGGTCTTTTAGAGTCTTACTCGTAAAAATTAATAATTTTGAAATAATCAGAAAAACACCGATTCGACTCAAAGCTGCAGTTTTTACTTTAGTCAATATCATTTATGGGGAATTCATATAAATAATTTTAACTAAGATTCAGTACATCTAATTAAGTACGTATGATTTTTATTCTCAAATAAAATTAAACATTTTATATATAAACTTGTTCTAATTATTCAAGTCGTACCAAATTAAGACATCTTTTTTTGTAAATTTAATATGTACTCGTATGTGTAATTATTAAGCTTATTTCAATATGCTTAATAATTGATTAAATAAAATTTGATATGTAATTGATTAGTAAATGTTTACGTAGTCGTTTAGAAATATAGTAAGTAATACAGTAATATAATTTACAATAGTTTATAGTATTTAGTATCTAGCTTATAGTAGTAATTAAATAAAAGATTTAAATTTATATCAATACGTATTTTATAAATATAAATATTAATTTATATATTCTTAACGAAATTATACATATATACCAGTAAATATATATATATATATATATATATATATCACATCATATTTGAAGATTAAGATAAAAAATATTTCAGTAAATTACCTTAATTTATATATATATATATATATATAAGTTTCGAAATATAATGTATAGAAATATTATTCAAATAACGTATAAATATATTTTTAATAAATACTACGATCATAAATATTTTTGACGACATGTAAAATGTAGAAAGTGTGGAAAAACCCTTATAATTATATACAACTTCAATTAATACGACAAAATAATTATTATTCAACATTAATAATTAATAATTCTTAGTATTACATGGTTAGTAACCATTCATCAAAAGTAATCAGTACTTAATTCTTTTATTATTTTATTTTACAATATATTTTTTTATATATAAATATCGAGTTTTTATTACATTTCATTTTTATTATTGGATTTCTGAATTCAGATATTTATATAAATCTTGTACACATGAAAAATAAATTCAATTGGACCTAAAAATGCGCATGTACGAAAATATATTGCACATAAAAAATCGCTAGCATTTCATTTCAAATTGTGGTTTTTATTCCATAATACGAGTATAAATAGTTCTAAACATCTTAATTATTTTAATTTCGTTTTAGAAATAATGTAATTTAACAAGATTGTTTATTAAATACATAATAATTAAAACATAGTTCAGATTGAAATATTTTAGACAATTTAAGAATGAGTTATTATAGCCTATATGATACAATATTTAATTTGTTTAAAATGATGGACAAATATTTTAGTTAGTCGCCATTAGGGTAACACACACATATCTTTTTACATATATATATATATATATATATATATATATATATATATATATATTTATATAATTGGTACCGTATTTTTAAAATAAAAATGATATTTTTTTAAAAGAAAAATAGTTTAAATAGAAGGAATGTCAATGTACTATAATCTATTCTACAGAAAAGGTATATATATATATAAACTAATAAATTGTTTCTTGCTAAATAAATAGACATGCCATTAAAAAGATATTATCTGAATATTATCTATATGTACATACTTATACCTATATATATATATATATATATATGAAACACGTATGCAACTATTTTTTTAAATATCTATCATAAAAATATATTAAATCAGAAGTCAGATTACTTCATAGCAAAATTTTTTTTCGTTATTACCAGTATATATATATATATATATATATATATATGTATATATTAATAAATATGTAAATATCTTCGAATATAATAAGCCTTTTCAAATGACAACTAAAAATGTCTTCAATGTTTAATATATTTAAAATCATTTTTATATTATTACTTTAGCAAGTTGCATCATTAAAGAAACTGCATGAATGAAATATTTTAATGAAGAAATTTTAATTATTTTTCAATCGTTAATTTCAAAATATTTTTTGGAAAATATCACAAAAAGTAATAATATGGTAATTTCTGAAAAAGTGTATTTATTTATTTACTTTAAATATAATATCTTAATTATAATTTTGAGTATCCCTTATTTACTTATTAAATCAATATACTTGTTTGCAGAAATTAATGATTCCCATAAATAATATATTTTATGTATTTCATTTATTTATTTAATTAATTGTTAATGAAACATATCAATCATTTCAATAATATTATATTTATAATAGGAATCAAAACAAATATATATGTAATTTGTATTACATTTATAATAATTAAATATTTAATAATTTAATTTTAAGTAAGTTTTAAAATGGAAATAATAATTAATTTGAGTATGCAATAAATGAAAAAAAAACATATATAAAAAATAAGATATTACAAACTCTTTTCCATTAAATAAAAAATAATAATTCTTAATAACTATAAATGAGATTAATACTCCTTACGAAATTACGTTTAAATACATTATATGGCTTAATAATTAAAATATTTTTCAATAAAGGTATGCAATTACTTATAAAACATTATTCTTCTAAATTATCTAAACAAATTTAATGTTTTTAATACTAGTTTTTTATTAGATATGGACAATGACACTTATAGTCTTTTTCAATAGTCTGTTGCCAGATGTTTTTAAATATTTGACGACTAATTTATTTATGTACATACTTGTCAAACCAGTTAAATTAATATATAAAGAGGAAAACATATATTTAAACTTTAATAAAAAAATTTAAGATTAGCCTATTTGATTTAACCTTTGAATTTTTCTGAAATATTTGAATATACCATATTTTTCCTGATTCGTTTTTTTAAACATAACATAGTAATAAAAAGAAACTATAATGGATATTTGCAAATTTTTAAATAAAAATAAACCTAAATACCAGCATCAATTGGGAAATCAGATAGCGATGATAGATCACGAACTTGTTTTTCAACCAAAAAATGACTATAGAACAGCTCATGGTCACGATATCTTCTTTTCTTTTGAGAACACAAAAATAAATGAAATAAATTTGTGTACATAAAACTTTTTTATTTTAAGAAATTTGTATAGAAATATGCTTATACGTTTTAAACTTATATAAATAAAAAGTTATTTAATTAGTAAATTTGTATGCTTTACCATTTTAACATCTATAAATAAAGTTTATGTTTGTCAATGGTGTAGATATTTATTGCTACTATTACTAACAATGGCATTGAAGCATCAATATTTATATTTGTAATGATCAAAACATGTTAAATACTACAGCAAATAAAAAGGAAACGTTTTTTATATACAATCTAATAAAAAACGCAAAAATATTTTTTATTTAATTTTTTATTATTCTTTACATAAGTTTTTAACTGAAAGTAAAAAAAAATTGTTGAAAGATGTGTAACAATTAGATTTGAAAGTAATTTTATTCCTAGTATATATTGTATATATATATATATATATATATATATATTTGTTCATATATATACGTAATCATATTGTATTTATCCAAATGACCAATTGGTAAATGTGTCTAATTTGAAAAATTTTATATTAATAGATTTTAAAATTGGAATGTATATATATATATATGTACAATTTTTCACATATATTGATATATACATTCCAAATCAGACAAAATTTTCTAACTGGTTATAGGGATAATTATAAGATGATTGAAGTATATTATTTTAATTTATAACAATTACTGTTACGTGTAATAAAATGAATGTAATAACATGTCTTTTATCCAATTATTCTAATAGTTTTTGCTAATGTATTTTTAACAATTATAAAAATGTAAGATTAGTTAGTACGAATTTATATTCAACAATTAAAGTATATTTACCAATTAGTTTAAAAAATATTTTTTTTGTTATATACATTTTTCGACAAAAAATAAAGTATTTACATTTCTTATTATATTTATAAAAATATTTTTCAATTTTATGTCAAACATTCTTAAAATATTAATAATAATTTTGAATATTTTTTTACTAAATAACTATTTATTATATTTTATAATAATTGGAAGCAATTTTTTTTAAATGAAATTTTAATTTGGTCAGTTTATGTAATAAGAAAACAAAATACACAACTTTCTTAACAAAATGCAGTGCAAAATACATATAAAATTAATAAATCGCAAAAATTGAAAGTTTTATGTATAATATATACTATTTTTTAAAGATAAATTTCGATAGTGTTACTGAAACCTGATCATTTTTGTTATGAATGTTCGGCCTTAACGATTTTAATTATATATTTGCTGTTAAGAATGTAAAATTTCCCATTTGTTATATCCTTGATATTTTTATTAATATGTATTCATCACATACATATACATATATATATATATATATAGAGAGAGAGAGAGAGAGAGAGAGTAAAGTAAAGTCCGTTATCTTGACAATTCAATTAATAATAAAATATATCATTTAACATTTACATATGTATATATATATATATAACGTTAGTTAATCGGAATCGGAAATATAAATCTCATATAATATAAAACTGCGTATTTTATATACATCTTTACATTAAAATGTTACGGAACTTTCACTTTCAAACTTATTTCGTGACTGACAGTTGACAACAACATTCGTTATTAATGTACAGTGACAACATAACTTATACAAACAATAATATACTCTTACATCGTTAATAAGTATTTATTTGAAATAAGAAAAGACTTACATAAGTTACGTAAGGCTTAATCAATCAATTTAACAGCTGAACTTCGCACAGAAACTCTTTATTTCTTAAGTGTAAAGGTGATGCATTTAATAATGTTTTTATGTCATTACATTAAAAAAATATAATGATGAATAATAATATATAATATTGAAAATAACATAATTTAATGAATAAAAATACAAACAATAATAACTGTACCCGAACTGTACCCATTTTTATTCAAAAAATAATAATTTACTTTCATTTCTTTTATTAATAAGCTTTTTGTAAATTGCTTTTAATATTGACTTTAGGACATATTAATAATAATTTGATAAATAATAAAGAAGAACAATTTGATACAAACTGGATTTAATGTCCTTTTATTTCTTTATTACATTTAATATTATTCCAATGTGTATTTCTAATTATGAAAAATGAACTAATTTTGATTTTTATTAAGATGCATTACTTTCACTTGAGCGCATATATGTTACAAAATCATAAAAAATAATCCGAGTTTAAAATTGTTAAGTAATCCCTTTAGTAATTTAACCACATTATTATATTTTCTTATATTAAAACTCAACATGGTTTTCATGTAATGTTATTTGTTCTTATCTACTATTGTATAAGCAAATATATGTTATTTATCAAAAATAATATAAATTTGATAAAATTTAACAAAAAAATTCTTTGAAATTAATTAAAAGTATTTCTCGGTAATTTATTGATAAATAAGTAGTTTTATGTTTGTAATGTTGATGAAATAGTCATAAAATATGAGGCGAAAAAATAAATTTATTTCGACAAAGCACGTTTTTATCATTTTAACGTTATGAAATATATTAAAAGAAATATAAAAATTTAAATTTATATATATATATATATATATATATATATATATATATATATATATATTTGATTGTACATATTATTCTATCCATTTTATTTGTAATCTTTTATTCTACATTTCTCAAATATTGTTTTGAAATACGTAAATTTTTATCTTTTTATATTGTACCGTTTCAATAATTAAGATAGATATTTTTGTGTTAAAATTAATGAAATATGAGAAGAAAATGTTATATTTTTCGCCATTCAATTTTAATTTTCTGATGTATACAAAATATTGCATATTGTAAAATTAACATTTACAAATACTTTTCTTTCTGAAATTTTCTTTGATATTAAATACATATTTTAGTTGTTACATTGGTGTTGTTAATAGAGACGTATTTCAAAAATTATAATTCATTATTTGAAATAGTTAGAGATGTAGAAAATGATAATTGCCATTTTATGACTGGTTTATAATTGACAATAATTATTGTCAATACGAAACCATATATATATATATATATATATATATATATATATATATAGTTCCTATACGATATATATATATATATATATAGTTACTATATATATATATATATATATATATATATATGTATATTTCTATAGTAAATATATAACATGTAAAGAAACACTTTTAAAATAAATTATAAACTACAAATCTATAAATGTAAAGTATTGCAGGAAAATTATCATGAGTGTATAGTGATCAATGGCATACAACTATAACAATTATTTATTACAATTAGTTTTTATACCAACTACAGAAAACAAACAAGTATATTAAATGACAAAAAAGAAAAAAAACACCGACAAATGTATAAGAGCAAATCATGAGTATTTTGTGTAATAAAAAGTACAAATCTGATTGATTTTATTAAAGTATAATTAATTTTACAATAAAAACAAAAATAGACGTTGAATATAATTTTCCTTTCAGTACGTCAAATAAACATTCTGACGTCAATATAGAATAACTCACCTAACCTGTTTTAAAAAGTTATACACGGAAGAATTATGAAGAAGCATTTGATGTGAATAAAAATATCTACGTTTCTCTCTCTCTCATACACTTACATATATATATATATATATATATATATATATATATATATATATATAGTTCATATTTTATTAAAATCCAGTATTTTTAATACATAATTATAAAATATCATACTATACACATATATTTAAAAAATATATGTATTAGGTTGCTAGAAAAATAATTGCGGTTTATGACTTTCTAATTTATATACATTTTTTAATTTAAGTGCTTGTAAGTTGTCCTGAACTGATGGAAGACTAAAGCCTAACTTTTGTGTAAGCTCTCGAATTGTTGTGCGTGGTTCTGATTCAACTAACGCCTTCAGTTGGTCCTTATGAACTGAAGGAGGATGCCTGCGACTTTCTTCATCTTCAAGGCTCTCGTCCCTAGCACATAATTTTCGGAAGCACCATTGCACCGTATGTTCCTTAACAGTACCCACACCAAAAGTATTATTTATTTTACAAGCAGTTCTGCTGCTTTACTACCCGTTTTAAACTCGTACAAAAAAATCTCTTGTTTACTTCTTTTCCAATTTTAATTCAATTGCCTAATTTGAACCAAAATTAATAATAAAACCAAAATCAATGTTACCAAATTACAGGCCGAAATTGCACTTTAAAATGATATTAACATGAACACAATAAAATGACACATTAAAAAAATTAAAATTAGAATTCAAAAACAAAAACCGCAATTATTTTCCTACCATCCTAATATAATCGATAACTAAATAGATACAAATAATAGGCATTATATCCTGTATATATATATATATATATATATATATATAAGATATAAAAATTTTAAATAATTCTTTTAAATTTTTATTACTGGTTTTTTATGTTTTGTTAATAGAGTAACTACATGTAAAAATTTCTGAACTGTTAAAATAAATAATGAAAAGATGATATTTTCTACAATTTAAATCATACTTATTTATCTATAAAATGTAAGTATTATAAATAATTTTGTATATAATTTATAATCAAGTTATTTAAATATTTATAAAAAAAAACTAAATTTGGATGTTTTTATTCAGGAGATTAATTCTCACATAAATTATATGTATTATTAAATCACAAAGGTTTTAATCACACATGTTTATATTTATAATTGTATGTAAATAACACATTTTTTTAATATCTCTATTATTAAATGAAAACATTAATTTATCAAGGTAATTTTAACATAATGAATTCTCATTCACATTAAATGTTTAATTCTATGTTAAACAGAATTGAAAAGAAAACATTCTACTCTCAACAAGTTACCTATATTATTGAACGTTTTTAATATTTAATCATGTTTTAAATTCTGCAAAGTCATAAAGTATTCAAAAAAAGATATTAGTTTAGTTGGGAATTTACAAGACATTTAAACGAGTTTTGATGTATTAATATGTTTTTTAGGACTATACTCGAATTTTTAATGTAAATATATAAAATGCGCATTTTTCTTATAATAGTGTGTTTCTGAAACCTGTTTTTATATATTTTGATGTTTTATTAATTAATTATTTTCTTGTTTAAATTATCATTTCTTTGGACTTTATGCTAAATAGATATCTGAGTTTTTTTCGATAAAGTAAATATACTTTTAAATATTTTTGTTTTCATTAAAAATAAATTCAGTATATATATATATATATATATATATATATATATATATATATATATATATATATATATATATATATATATATAATATAAAAATACATTTTTCATATTCCATTCTTTTTGTACTGATATAACTTAATGGATCTCTACATTAGTGTATTTTTACAATTAATTTTCATTTATCATACAGTTTATGAAAATGAATAACGAATCCTTATTATTTTTAATTTGAAAAAAATATCTACTCTTTTGCAAAATCTAACAAATTATATGAATATACTTTTTATCGTATACATTCATTAAAATTCAAGTTCAATGACTCGATTATAGTTTAATGGTCGCAATATATATATATATATATATATATATATATATATATATATATATGTATATATATATGTATACATATATATATATATATATATATATATATATATATATATAAATATATATACACGTTTATCTCAATTGAGTTTATAAATACATATATTAAATTTCTAACGCCAATGAATTTACAAGTTTTGCATCTTTAATTAATCATTAAATGTTATCACATAACAAACAAATAAATATAATTATAACAACAAATTTATGCTAATACATCTACTCACTAAATCAAAAACGAATAATTTAATAGTTTTTAAATATAAGTACTTTTTGTTCTTATATGTACATAAGAAAACACGTTCATATCTATATATATATACATACATATAAGTTTTTTGTTGATTTTTCAGGATGAAATTTTCAGTTATATTACTGTTGACTATCGCAGTTTGCCTCCATGCAGCGCCTGCAGATGTAACTGGTTCAGCGTCCCTATCAGCATCATCTGGCGAAAGTGTAAGTAAAACACTAGTAAAATTTTAAATTCGAAATTAATCAGTATTAAACATATAATATTATCATTAGCACAATTAAGCACAATTATAATAAAGTTTAGCATGTGTAAAATGAAAAACTTTCTATCGAATCATTTTAACAATTATCGTTTAAATTAATATATTTATATTTTATTTATTTCTAGTCTCCTCCTATTTCATTTGAAAATGGAAACGTAAATGTGAATTTTGGGGGATTTAAAGCTTCCGCTGGTCTTGGCGGCCTTCTCACAGGCAATGCAGCACATGGAGGTCTTCAAGCATCTGCTGAAACACCATTTGGACAAAAAGCTGCAGCTGGTCTTGGCGGCGTTGCTGATGGAAATGGTACACTTCTTGAGTTCTTATACGCTATGGCTCAAACAAACAAGAATCTTCTTTAATAACTAATTTTCGAATTGCCTTCATTTATATTATGGTATTCTGTTCTATATTAATCTCCGTATATGAAATTATATATATATATATATATATATATATATATATATATATATATATATATATATATGTATATATATCTGAAATACTTTCATATTAAATATAAGTTGTCAATGTGCCTATAAATCCCAAACATATATTTTTATATTAAAAAAAAATTAAACTTAAAACCTTTTGTCAATAAACAATACATATTGAATTAGTTTCTTTCTAAAATAAAAGATTTTATATAAAATATTATTTATTCCATTCAAATGTTATTGCAGTTACCGACGTAATCATAAACTGTATAAATAAAACATACTGACATATGAAATTATATTGCTTACTCTTTTATAGGAATGCACTAAAATGGATTGTTAAAATTTTCATTTTTTCGTAATTGTTCATAAATTCATTGATATATATTGAGTGCGGCTGCTTTAATAAATGTTCAAACTGATTTTAAATAAAAAATATAAACGATTTATCAACGTTCCCAAAATGGTATTATTATCATTCCATTAACTTTTAAAAATTAATTAATTTATTTTCATTTATATTACTTATTTTTTACGATTAGTTTCGACTACACAAATTTTAAATTCCCTTGCAATTGATTATTTTAATAATGAAGAGTCATTTTATATAAAATGTATTTCATACAAAATTAAATATTATCGTGTAAATGCGTTTAATCATATAATTACACTCAAAAAACAGACAAAATTTATATACTAAAAATTATACGAATAAAAAAATGTGAAATATATTACACTTTTTCCTGGTGAATTGTGGTTAAGAAATCAAAAAAATCGAAATTAAATTTAAATTGATTTATGAAATACAAGAACAAACCATCTTTATTTCAATTTATGATAATAAAAAAAATATTCAAATACACATTATATATAAAAGTGAAAGAGTAAATGAAATATTTCCATAAAACAATAATTAATTAAATAGTATTCATTTGGAACTGTTCACATTATAAGAAATGCTTGCTTTTATGTAAATATATAGAACCTTGAATACCGTTATTCATAGACCAGTCAGTGTAAAGTACTTGTACTTTATAATATCAATTTTCCTTTTTATTTATTAAAAAAATACTGTATTTATCGATGTTTTCGAAATAAATGATTTATAATGAATATAAATAGTTTCTATAAAAATCCTTTAACAAATTCAATAAATTTTCTCATAAATATATTTAAAATAAGAAAAGGTCACTATTCGAATAATTATTTACGATATAGTAATTATATTATACAACGAACACTAATTAACACGAAATGAAATGACATTGAAAGCATATCATCGCCGCTATCGAATGTCATATTGATCATAAAAAATCATAATGGCCTTGAGATCCTTTGAAAATATTCCAAATATGCATAAATTAATACAGAATTTTTTTCATTAGGTGGATCAACATCCGGTGGATTATACGCAGGTGCGACAGCTGGTGGCAATATCGGTGCTGGTGCTTCTCTTGGCGGATCTGTTGACAGTTCCGGGTCACTTTCTGGTACTAAAACAGTGGCTGCTTCTTCAGGTACCTCTGGTGTCTATAAAGTTGATACAAAATTCAATACTCCGTCTGAAGAAGAAGAAGAAGTAGTTGTAAGGAAAGAAGAATCTCCAGCTACTGCTGTTCACACAGTTGAAACGAAATATTTTCAACCAGCAAACGTACAAAAGTATGAAATTCATAAAGAGATCTCATATCAGCCAGTAGTTGCACGTATAAAAACAATTACACACGAAACAGTTCATGAACAACCACAAACAGTTGTAACCAAACATGTTGCAGCTCAACCCGTTCAAACTGTTTATTATAAAACTAGGTTCCGATCTCGTCCTCATCACTGGCACAAATTTGTTACCTTCAATGCAGGATTTAATAATGATGCTAATTTAAGAAGTTTTGCTAATGTTCCTCCAGCAGAACATAGACAAGAAGTACACACTGTAACAAAAGTTGCAGCTCCGCCATCTGGGACACACATTGTTAAAGAAGTACGTTATGGACAACAACCTCCAGAAAGACAGGAATACACATTTGAACATTTGTAAGTCGTGTCAAAAGAACATTATTCATTAAATCTCTATAATTTCATGTTCGATTAATTTTCATATTTATGATACTTGAACGTAAATTAACTATAAATGTATATATATATATATATATATATATATATATATATATATATATATATATATATATATATATATATAGATATAGATAGATAGATAGATAGATAGGCATATATAGATAGATAGATAAATGTGTACGTAAATAGATAGAAATCATTTAGAAAATAAAAATATACATTTAAATATTTTATAAAATCATCATAACGTGCTATAATTAGCATACATAAAATAGCATATTTTAAGTGTCTGATCAGTATTTAACATTTTTAACATATTATACTTGCATAAATAATTTAAAATATACTGAATTCTAAAAATATAGAACAAATTGCATAATTTTTTAAAAATGTATTGAAATTGTTTCTATATTCTAGAAATTATATACTTTTATTACTAATAAATCTTGCTGAATAGTACAGTTCAATACTTAAAGTTCTTTACAAGACATAAATTTAGATCATTATTTTATTTACATATTAGAATTATAATATGATTTTATGTTCATTTTAACATTATGATTATATAGAAACACACTAATTTTAATTTTAAAATTAATATATACTTATGAAAATGATTCAAACACAATTTGTTTGTATTGTTAATTTTAAATTATTTAATTACTAATCGTACTTTTTATAAACTCAATTTCATGTTACTGAGCGATCAAAAGTGTTAAACAAATCAATGCTTTTTTAAAATATACAACAACTAAAATATGTTGTTAGTTGAAATGAATTAGTGATAGTACTAAACTGCAATTGTAATTTTAAATAATTTAAAGATATAGATACATGTGAAACAAATATATCAAATATTATATATAGCAACATTTTATAGTGTATCCATTTATATTTTTACATCCTAAATAAATAGCTGAATGAAATCACTAATAACTATTATCAACAATGACATATATTTGTAATAATATATTTTCACTACGTATTTCTAATGATAAAATTTTTTGATATTTTATAAATACGATAACTATCATCTTTTAAAATTATTAAAATACTATTTTATTTATTAAATTTAATAAAAGAGTATTTTATAAAACAGCTATACATTTATAACTAGAAGTATTTATCGGCTCGTATTTGAATTATACGAACCGCCAAAAACTAATTTTAATGTGTGTGTATATATATATATATATATATATATATATATATAGATAGATAGATAGATAGATAGATAGGTAGATAGATCAATAGATAGAGATATGTGCGTCTATGTGCGTGTGTATATATGAATGTACTTTTTCATGTATACATTTTTCTGTGATTATTATTATGCAAAAGCGTAGTTAACATAAATATACATACGTACTCGTATGTTAAGTTGTCAAAATCAAATACTAAAAGAATATTCTTTTACTTACAAGCATACGAACAGCAAGTTTCTTATATAATAAAATTTAATTTTTCACAAAGTTATACTAAACATAAATTATTTAGTAAAAATTCTAAATTAATATTAATTATGCTTTTGAATTCTTTAGTTAACGACAATTCATAGTATTCTGTGAGATTAAATAACATTGTTCTTTGTGTATATATATATATATATATATATATATATATATATATATATATATATGTATGTGTGTATGTATGTATGTATATATATATATATGTATGTATATATATATATATATATGTGTGTGTGTATATATATATATATATATATATATATATATATATATATATTTCGAAATTCTTCCAACTTAAACAAATCGGTACTTGCTTTCTACTTGTGTATTTTACTTGTTCATTGTTTGTATATATATATATATATATATATATATATATATATATATATATATATATACTTTTTTTAATATTTCTTAATAACTTTTTATTCCAGACCACCACCGCCTTTCCCAGTTTTCGGACAATTTAGTGCCAAGGGAGTAGCGCATGTAGGAACACAAGGAGCACATACTTCTAGTAATGGAGGTGTCATTGCAGCCAAAACAAATAATGCTGATTCAATAAAAACTACTCATGTAGATTATTCGGCTAATGTTCGTGCAGGAGATGTGGTTAACGATATTTTCAATGTAAGTTATTAAAATAGTTATTGTGGAGTAAAAATAATGCTTCGTTGAATTATTTACGATTTCAAATGAATACATGATTATGTATTAAAGAATATTGGTGCTAGTGTTATTTAAGTCAAAATTAAAAAGAAGACTTCTGTACGCTCTAAATATTCTTTCTAGATAATGAGTAATGTGGGTTTTCTAAGTGTGTAATTCATTTTTAATGTTTATGATGTTCCTTTAATAAGTGATATTTAATAATTGTTTCATATTTTTACTTACCTTTATTTCAAAGACTAATTCATATAAAATCTTTTTTTGTTAAAAATGTCAAGGTTTTTATTCAGTAAACATTATACAATGTAATCTACTAAAATTTATATCTATCTATCTGTTTATATATATATATATATATATATATATATATATATATATATATATATCACATGTATGTATATATATATATAAATCATATATATGATATTTTTTTCTATTGAAAATTAAGAAATATACAATTTTATTTAATTTATTATTTTTTTCATTATACTTCTTCGAAGAGTCTATTAAACTCATTGATATAAATTAAGAAGACTTTCATATATTTAACTGTATATATATATATATATACATATCAAATAGTTTCAAAAATAAAGGAAATGTAATTAATAATGTTGTTAATAGTTAAAAAATTCATTATTTGATATAATAATATAATATTTAAATATTTTTTGCAGATACCAATTCAGACGTTATCGGCTGTGAATAGACTAGTTGGCAATATTGTTGGTGGAGGAGGTACAACTGTACATGTAAATAAACAATTACGAATTAATTAAAATTCCATATTTTTTTATAAATTAACTTAGGCAATAATGTATATATAAGTTTTAAATATTATGCACATATAGAAAAATTTTCTTTTTATAAAATAATTTTAACATTCGATGTTCCAAATTTTTTAATGGTATGACGTACGGTAATGAGTATTTAATGGAATTCTAAGAAAAAAC
>CM068313.1:31088324-31140824 GCA_034766995.1 Acanthacorydalis orientalis
AAACATTTCAAGGTTTATAAAGTCAATTAAAGAATATAAAATAAATGTGAGTAGTAATATTCTACAGTTTATTTGTATTTTTAAAACAAATATTTCATCATTGTTGATTTTTTAAATTCATTAAAAAAGAAGTGTAAAATCTAATTTCTCTAAAACAAATTTATTATAAGTTTTTTTTAATCAAAGAATCAACATTTACCTCGAAAATATTAAAACAATTTAATTATTATTAACAACACTAAAAAAATAAAGAAATCAATCATATAAGGAAAATAATTAAAATTTAATTTTAAACTATATAAAGAGAAAGTATAAATTATTATATAATTAGATACCAAATACACTAATAAATTAAATTAATAGATGAATACAAATATTATATTAATAATGTCTATAATTTTTGTAAAGCTATACTTTATTAATCATATCAATAATATTTATGTATTTTCTAATAAAATTCAATAAATTATTGCTTATGAAATCTATTCATAACATAATTTTATTTAAAACAGAATTTAGAAGAAAATATAAAGCTGCATAATTTTATTCGTATAAAAAATGTAAATTTTATATTTAAATAGAAAAATGATATGTATTTTAATATTTATAAAAAAGTAATCAATAAACCATTTTTATATAGATTTATCTTTTTAATTATATGTTCACCTATTGTTAACACGGCCTTGAACGATCTCATGTTTAGTTGTATTTAAATCAAAACGATTACGTAGGTGGAATTTATTGAACTAAATACATGAATTAGTCAAAATTGTGTCAAAAATTTTAGTTTTATTCGTTTAATTATATTACTAGTTAGTAAAAAACATATAAACAAGAAGAATATATGGATTTATTACATTATTTAACAACATAATGATAATAATATACAAATTAAAAAATTAATCGAACTAAAAATAATAAACAGTCATTATTTGTTGTATAACAAGACAATCATTTCTAAGTGTAAATGGTAAATATTTCAAAATATATTTATAAAAAAATAAATTGCTAGGAATGTTTAAAAATACATAAAATAACTTAATATTTTTTTTTAATTAAAGTTACAATAAATATAACAAACATAATAATAATTGCATTAATATAACTTTGATCCTCGAAATTTAATGTATCAAAAAGTACACACACATATTATATATATATATATATATATATATATATATATATATATATATATATATATATATATATGTATGAGGGCGATTTGAAAAATAACTTGGCTCAATATTACAGATAACAGTTTCAGTTTTAAAGTGTAGTTTACTTTTCGGCATAATCCCTTTGAATCTCAACGCACTTGTCTCAGCATTTCAGAATCAGATTTCGAACTTCGATTTTATCCATTTTGCATTTTTGCACAAAACGCTCGTGTTGAAACAACTATCAAACGAAGAATTAATAATAGAATGACTTACAACTTTACATGAACTTCAACTAAAAGAGATGGAACTATATGAAAACATATACAAGTGTCCCCTTTTCCCTCAATAGGTACACGAACCAAATTATTCTTCAAACCTCCCACGTATATATATATATATATATATATATATATATATATATATATATACATTAAACAGATAACGTAATTTAATAAAGAAAATATATAATAATAAAGAAAACGTAATTTAAAATAAAAAAAGTATAATAATAAAATGTTAAATATGTAAGATTTAGTTCAATTAATTTTCATTTATCGCCTAAAATTTTTACATATTTCAACAAAAATATTGACAGAACAATAGTATTTTCTAAATCAATATGAAATTAATAGAAATATAGGAAATATTATATTACTTATGCATCATAGAGGCAAGTAAATATTATAAAAATATGTATATTAAAAAATTTACTGATAATTATATAAATATATCATAGAAATATTAAATAATAAATATTAAAATTGAAAATTCATTAATAAATATAAAAAATAAACACAATATAATTTACATAAAAGTTTTAGTCATTTAAAAGAATGCTCACTTTGAACAATTATAATTGAGTATATATTAGAGTATTAATTTTTATATAACAAACAATTTCTTTATTCATTAATAAATTATTATTTTTCAGAAATAAATCATGGCTATTAAATATTTCATTGTTCTATTGACAATATGCATTGCTGTAATTGAAGCTGCTCCTCCTGCTTTAACAGAAGCACAGAAGATCGATAAAGTATGTAAAATCTAATATAATGCTTGAAAAATATAACTATAAAATATGCATTTTACATTTTCATGTCATTAACCACTGTTTCATATAACTTAATTGGAAAAAAAACTACTAATACTACGTTACATATAAAATAATATAATTGATAAATTTTTATAAATTATTTTTCATTGAGCCAAAAAAAATGTTCCAAATATATTTTCTTTTCTAAATATATTATTTGATTTTATATTATTCAATTTTATTAGAACTAAGTATTCTAGTACTTTATCTAATAATATTGTTTAGATATTAACTATTAACCAATGGCAAAAAGAAAACGAGTACTTCTACTCCAGTAAGGTAAGATATAGATATATTTTTAGGTAAAAATGTTTAAAAGTATGCTTTTAGCTTTCAATAGCTATAATATATTTGAATTGTATAAATTATAAAATAATATACTCAATAATTCATACTTGAAATTATTTAAGTTTTTTTAAAACCTATTTCTACAAAAGTATCAGTTAAAGATTGCATAAATAGAACTTCAAATAATTTTTGTCTGAAAATGACTTTCAAATTTATCTAGAACAGTATTCAAAAGTAATAATAAAATACGTCTTTGAATCACAAATACTAATTTAATTTTAAATATATTTTCATATTTATTTAGTTTAAATTTAAATTATTTTAACGATTTTAACTTTTTACTTAAGTATTTAAGTTCGAGAAAATGATAGTGATAAATTACCCTAATAAGGATTTCCTGTGACATTTTCAATCTGTATATAAATAAATGTATATATATATATATATATATATATATATATATATATATATACACACACATATATATATATATATATATACATACTTTCTTAATCATACTTTCAATTCTTTGTTTTTTATAAAAGTATATTTAATTATTTAAATTTTTCAGTATTACTCTTGTTTTGTAAAAAAAATATTGTATGCTATAATATGGTTTATTTAACGGGTTTTATTAATTTTTGTCGTATTTTTTTAAAATTTTGCTTGAAAAAGATATTTTTATAATTTATTTTTCAAAATTAAACCGCCTACATAAAAGAGATTATTTTTTAAAAAAATAACTTTTCATTTTAAGTATTATATATTTCTATAATACAATATTTTATTCTATATTGAATTAAAAAACATATATTATATTTTTGTTTTAAAATTCTAAAATAAATAAAATATTTTCTAAAAAAATATTTTTATATTTATTTTATTGTTTATATATAGGGAGAGAGAGAGGCAGCATTTGTTAATTGTATAAAATATTAAATAATATTAAATAACATTAAACAGCAAAATTATGATGTGTTAAAAACTAAAGTATATACATTTTTTACAGGCAACAGCAAACGATGTAGACTTAAATACAATAGCAACTGCAGATAAAACTAAATTAAGTGCTGGAAACGTGCCTGTTTCGCCTGTTACATTATTTGCAGTTCCTGGAAGTGAAACAGTAACTCCAGCATGGACTTATCCACCACCAATACAACGTGGAAATGGAATGATATCAAAATTCATATCAGATATTTTCCAAGTAAGATAAAATTAAAATAAAATAATATTTTTTTTATAATAATTTTTATTTTCTAAAATTATATACAAAAAATTAATTATTATAAATAGTATAATGATTCTTTAAACATATTTCACAATTTAATAACTATTACTAACATTTTTCAATATTGATGCAAGTATAATTATTTTTATAATAAAATAATAATATTTCATTACATTATATTATTTATATTATAAGAATTTTCCATAATTTACACTTAGAATTTAATTTTACTATATTCTTGATATTTCACACTCTAAAAAAATATTCATTCTATAATTACTTTCATCTTTAACCCTACATAAAAAAATATTTATATGTATGTACACACAAACATACATACATACATACATACATACACATACAAATATATATATATATATATATATATATACATACATACATATATATATATATATATATATATATATATATATATATATATATAAGGAAGGAATGTAATATAATCGTGTATTTAATAATTAGTTTTAATTACATTACAATAAAGGTCTTTAAAGAAAGCTGTTATTGTGTTTTAAATTTAATGTTATATAACTCTTCAATTAATATCAGATAAAATTTTAACTTTTGATAATTTATAACAAACTTTGTATTTGTAACATAATTTTTGATTATAAGTAGTTGGATTCAAATATCGTAAATGAATTAATATAAATTATAAAACTCAAGGATATTTCACACATAATCAAATTTGTATTTATTGCTTTTCAAATAGAATATTTACTTTCTAATTGCGGTTAGTTATTAATAAAACAGTACAAATTAGAAGAGAAATTACTTTCGTGAAGAAAACTTGAGTGTAACATCACTTAAACATTAAATATCCTTATGTAGAAGTTGTTATTTCTATAAATGCTTTCAAAACTATCCGATCAATGAACTATATCAGTACCATCGTATTTTATAATTAATAACCAAGACATTCGTTCTTATAGTTTACCTTGGAAGGTTTTACTTTCGTAACACTTTCATATTCCATATGTTATAAATGCAGTGCGCAATTTAAAAAATTTGCATCCATATATATATATATATATATATGTATACATATATATATTTACATATATATTATTATTATTATGAAAATTATTTATTTTATATGTAATTATATACAGGTCACATGCCGTATTAAAACATTAAAAAAACGTAATAAATTTTAACTGAAATAGTAATAGATTACATTTGTTTTATAAGTAATATATAATATATTATGTGTAAAGTTGTGAAGTTACATATGTGTTTTATTATTTTTAATGAAAACACTGAGTTATAAATAATAATGATAGTTTAATCTTTTGACTCATTCACTTTTGTATATAAGCAGTAAATTAGTGACTGTTAAAAGTTGGTTATAAATTAATTCTCATATATATATATATATATATATATATATAATAAGTAGATACAAAATTATGTTACTTAAAAAAAGAAGTTATTTAAAATGCAGTAATTAAAAATATATCTTATTCATAGAATTTTTTAAGTAGATATTGTGTATGAAAAAAACATAATTTAATTGCTCTTTCTGTTCATTTTCCTATATTTTGATCCAAATATTTCTCTTTCTTTCTTTCTCTCTCTCTCTCTCTATATATATATATATACATATATATATATATATATATATATATATATATATATACATATATGCATACATGAGAAAGAAAGTTGAAATAAAGATCATAAATTTATATTTCTAAAACTATTTTTAAGCAAAATGCAATAAGTATGTATTTCTTATAAAATATTTTTTGAAATAGTATTACTTGATAATAAATTTATCATCAATTTAAAAAAAAATAAAAATTTTTGTATTTTATGTATCCATAAAAAACATATTAAAATAATATATTTATTTAATTATTTCAATTACAAAAAAAAATGTAAATTATATACTTTTTAACAATTTTAAATTAATATTACTACATGTTGGTATAGGCACGACAGTGTATTTCACAATAAAAGATTTTTTTAAGAAAAAACCATTCATTCATTTAGAAAAAAATACCATTTTATATAAAAAAATAATAAAGAAAAAAATCACATGTATGTTTAGTTAATAGAACGATAAATGTATTAATTCTTTTTTCATTTCACTTCATTAACATATCATTTTTTTCATTTTAGATTCCAATAAGCGTTCTACAATCTGTAACACGACTGCTTACGAACCCATTCTCAGCAAACAAGGATGCGGCTGTTGCTTAAGATTTATTATTTATCAAGATATTATTTAATATAAAATTTGTTTCTTTTTGTGTATCTTCCAACTGAATAAATTATTGTTTTGATTTTTTTGTGGATTAATTATTGTGTAAAAGGACATATCATTGTATCCAATACACATAAATATATATATACACATTTGTTATATTTACTTTCATTAATTATTTAGCTGTTAATTCATCTTGGCTTAAAACGAATAAATACGTTACAGATGATCCTAACATCTAGAAAAATAAAATACATGTAATATATATATATATATATATATATATATATATATATATATATAGACAAACTTGGACAGTTACCAAGGGAAAAATGAGGCACTTAAAATTCCGTTATTAATAAAAACGATTATTATTTATTTACTATACATAAATAAATTTGAAACTAATAAAATATAAAAGTAATCCATAACTGGACCTTTGTACAATTTTATATTTCTTTCGGTAAGTAAAAGGTGGCAGGTTATACACTGCAACTCATTTAAAGAAACGATTTATAATTAAAAAAATATATTTACCGTTGATATTAGACTAAAATCAAATTCAAATAGTCCATAGCCTGTAAATATTAAATTATCATCAATAATGTTCATTTGAAATGTTTTAATTTCACTTATTAGCCGATTGTCTTTAAAATTATTGTTTAAATGGAATTTTGTAACATAATTTGCCGTATTTTTGACCTGGAACGTTATTATATTGATTTTTTTATACTCACATATATACTAAATGTAAATAAAAAAGTAATTACATTCATTATAGAAAGATACATACATATATATATATATATATAAACATATAAATATATATATATATATAAATATTTACATTGTATATATATATATATATATATATATATAAATATATTATATAACCGGTAATTGTTATTTTTTACCATAAAAGTATAATAATTATATATTTTAATATTTTTTATAAAACAAACAATATAAATAAAATAAATTATTATATTTGTTGATACAACAGAAATAATACTTTATTAACATACTTTATATAATATTAAATAGTTTAAAATTAATAAAGTGTATATAAAAATGTTGTTATAGAAAGATGGATACGATAAACTTGTCTTTATTGTATTCATTTATATAAAACGTTAAAAGTAGGTAGACATTTTTGTGTTGTATGTTATAATAGATAATAAATAAAAACCAATGAAGATAAAAAATCAGTTTACTATTGGTTTCAATTTGAATTATAATATAAAGCAGAATAATATACTGAAACTGAGACTTATATGATAATTAAAAATATGCCAAAAATATACCGAGACGTAGTTGAATTAAATTAACATACAATTGTTTAAGTCAGTAACGTTTCGTTTTTTTTAATCTGTATTTTTCTAATACAAAGTATAAATGAGATTGTTTTACAATATATATATATATATATATATATATATATATATATATATATATATATATATATATATACATATGTATATATAATATTTTATATTAACTACAGTATTAAACTTAACAATATTTGAGAAATGATTTTTCCGAATATTAACTTTTTTGCTTGATAATTAATCGAAAACGTTTATAAAATGAAATACTTTCCATTAATAAAATTGTCTTAAGTTTAATCTATTTACAATTGAATTAAAATTCTAACACAAAATATAATTTATATATAAATATATATATATATATATATATATATATATATATATATGTCTGTATATATATATATATATATATATACATATATATATATATACATATATATATATATATATATATATATATATATATATATATATATATATTGCGATTTATCTAATATTTCTTTATTATAAGTAAACATAAATTCTAAATTTTAAACTATTGTTGTTTATTGTAATTACAATAAGAAGAAATTTTATTTTTATTATTAATATTTACAAATATTAATAATATTTATTTAACATAAGAAAAATATGTATTCATCCGACTAATTAATATTATAAATAATTTAATAATAGTGGGAGTTGCAAGATAATAACTGTAATAATTATTTAAATCATTTTTTTAAGTAACTACTAATTTTAAACAACTGACCTATATTAAACAATATGTGTATTAACATGTTTACTATTAATTATTATCATATGTATTGATAGATAATAACGTTATTTATGATTATTTAAGCATTTTGAAACAAACAAACTATAATTATTATATAAATTTACTTATCATTTTTGTGTTACGATAACAGACAGATTGTTAAGTAACGGTAAATAGTACGATAAGTAGTATTATGGTCAAATTACTTTTCTGTTTAATGTGAATAGTAAATCAATCACTAGTCAATTTTTAAATATGATCACTAAAAAGAATTGATAAATAAAGGTACGAGTATAAGCGATAAGAAATATTTGTACACATATAATTCAAACACACATACACACACATTTATGTACATATATATATATATATATATATGTGTGTGTGTGTGTGTGTGTGTGTGTGTATGTACGTATATATGAGAGAAAGAGGAAAGAAAAAGAGAAACTATTGTATTAAATAAAAAAAAACATTATATAAAATAAATTCTTATTATGAACGGAAAATGTCAATTTATATTTACCTGATTTTTGGTATCACTTGCAACCCATAAAATAAATAAAAAGTATATAAATATAAAAAATGTTAATGAAACAGCATCAACTATTATGGGAACATCTACATAACTAGAATTTATTTCCATCAGTAAACACAGATAAATATTTCCAAAAGCAGTTATAAACGCTTCAGTTGTCATCAATAAAATTCGAAATGTAAAAACTTGATTTATTCTTTCCAAAATCGCACATAATTTTTGATATATATCTTCTATTTTCATTAATTCTTTTATAACATATACATCATTTTTTGATGTTGAATTTAATTTTTGGTTTAATTTTTTTACATTACTATTATGTTTAAGAACTAGTAAGTTTATATTTGTATTTAATGAAATCAATCGTTCTCTTATTGAATAAATAAAAATGTACAATTGAAATTTCCAAATAGTATTGAACAAAAAAGGAATAAAGAAAAATGTAACTATGATATTAATATTGTTTATATTTAAATGATCTGTATAACGGTATTGAAAAAATGCAACTAAAATTATATATCCGAATAGTTGAACGTACAAAAAAAAAGATATGTTTTTATTAGGCGTAAAATGTTTATTTTTGTTATAAAATAGTTTATCGACAATATTTATATCAGTAATTATTGAATATATATTTTTATAATTTAATTGTGAAGAAATCATCCCAAAAATAAATTGTATAATTTGAGAATAAGTTTGAAGTTGTAAATTTATGTACAAAATAGTATAAATCTTTTTTTTTGAACTTAAATGTAATTCGAAAAAAGAATATAAAGAAACTAAATAAAATATTATAAATATCCAACAAATTATAAGTATTTCGTACGATAATTGAATTTTATATACATTAGAGGATTTACTAATCACTTTAAACATATTTAAAAAAAATATTTTAAAAATTATATTAAATGATTGTATATAATTATTCAGTACCATTTTAACGTTTTGTTATTATATGCGAGCTTCAAAGAGAAATTGTTCCACCAATATATAAAATAAAATGATTTAAAAATGTATATATGAATATTTATGTGCAGTAATTACAATTAAGAGATAAAAATCACATAAATAATTTACCCTGACTATATTTTTCCAATACAGTAAGTTTACTAATGCGTAATTTATTCTGTGGAATGTACACAATGATAAATGAACTATATTAAATATGCTTTTGTTCGAAATAAAAGCTTAATGCAATCTAAAATATTTATGCTTATTATGCTTATTATTATGCTTTTATGCTTATGTGTATTTTTTAGTTTAATTAACTTTCTTTTATTAGATATTGTAATTATTCGAATTAGAAATAATTATTAAGATAAAAATAATTGAACATTAGTTTTCTTAATTTTCAAAATTTGTTCAAAATTTGTTCAAAAAATAGTCCCTTGAATTATTTGTTTTACCATATATTGTTTTTGTTTCTCAAAATACACTTATATGTACCTTTATATTTTATACAATTTTATTATTTTCTTATTATTACTTACAAACCATAAGCTAAAAAGTATATTTCAGTTATTGTAAAGACTACAGAAAAATTATTTTATTTTTAAACTTGAATAAAAAAAATTAGTATGTCAATTAGTCTAGAATTCTGTTAAGATCTAAATACATTAAATGATAGATGTTTCCGGAAAAAATGAAATTCATCTTAAAACTAAATATAAATTTTTAATATTGAAATATTAATTACTCGATTACAATGATCGTAAATTCTATATATATATATATATATATATATATATATATATATATAATATTTTTATTTACTATAACTTTTTTACTTTTTCCTGTTGAAAGAAAAAACACATTATAATTAATTTATTTTAATAGAACATTTATTAATAAATAAAATGCCTAACTGGAAAATTTACAAAATAGGAGTACAATTCGAAAATACCAAAAATATTAAGCATTTAAATTCTATGCTACTATTAACAGCATTCAATAATTTAATTACATATTTTCATATGTAATAAATTACTCAAATGTTTTTTTCAAAATACCTATTCTTAATAACAAATTTTTTTTATTATTAATAATAAATATGCACTAATAAGGTTTAAAAACAAAAATATTTGTGAATACTTATTTCCGTATGAATTATAAAATAATGATAAAATAACTAGAAAAGAATATTATAAACTGATAACTACTAATCATAATTAATTAACTAGAGTATTCGTTGATTTAATATTATGATATTAAAATCTTATACTGTTCTTATATAGATGGACACAAAAGGATACTTTTTACTGTTCATTTAAATGCACACTATTTTTATTTAGAAGAAATATTTGATTTCTCACAATAAAAAGTATATATACTAAATAGTAACATTCTTTTAATTTTTTATATATTTTTAAGTATTAAAATGTTATTTAATATCATTGACCTTTTATCGCCAAAACATATAATTGATATTAATAATCATCACATGATATTTTTATGCATACAAAAATATAAAAATATACTATACTTGTTTATAAGTTACAATATACAATTTTTAAAAAAATTCTATGATATTATTCACTTTTATCAAATTTATTAACTAGTCCTATTATATATTTATTAGAACCACAGCCGTATCAAGAATTTTTGGAAAAATAAGTTAAATTTTTATTAATTGAGTTTAATGTCTTCAAATCTTTAACTCAATATTTATTATTATCTAGATAATATGGTATTTAAATTGATAACAGTATAGAACTGATTTCAACTAGGAGTACTTTTATTTAGTTCACAAATAAAGATAAATTTTATAATATAGTTTAATCTATCAAATGAATAAAACCGAAACTTCCTTATTTTTAGAAATATATAAGAATAACATTCAATATATCTACGTTGTGAAAACATCAGTAATACATCATTGTAAATAAAAGTCGTAAGAGTTTAAAATGTATGATGAGAAAAATATTAATCGCTGAGTAATTATTTAGCTACATATACAATAAAGCTTGTAGTAATTGTTCAAAATAATACTTTCTCATTTCATTTTCTATAAATATGATGGTATTGTTTAAGAGATTGGATATTTTTGTGGGTTAAGGCTTTTTTAATTAGCAAGCAACGCCGAGTTAATAAAAAAAGTATAATAATTTATATTTAATTTTAATATCAGACTATACTTTTGACATCAAATGGTTACGAAGTATTTTATTATTTTTTCTATATTCATAAAACGTAGATCCTTATAATCATATAATTATTATGAATAATATACATTTATGTTTCCGTTAACAATTTTGCAATACATTTAACTGAAAATATCTTTAATTGCAAAACTCTTACTGCAATGAAACTAAATTAATTTTTACTTGTTTACAGTACTAGTGGGGCGATAAAAGTGAAAGCTAAATAAATGAAGACACCTGTATGACTTATCATATGGTTAGAGAAAGGTGCGTAGTTCTACAGTACTGAATTTATTAGATGGTGAGGGGAATTGCAATATGACTTAAAAGAATAATTTATCGTTTATACTAGTCAATGATATAAAAAAAATAGTGGATGAAATGATAGTAGTTTGATATAATTTATCAGATATTTTGTTTATAGTTTCATATATTCATACATATATTTTTACAAAGTGAGTTTTTAAAGTTGTTTATTATATCATTTATATGAATTTTTACTTGTATTATTAACATAAGTTTAATTTTTAATATTTTTATTCGTTTCGAATTAAAAACTATACTATGCTTAATAGTGTAATTAATATTATAGATCAAAATAAAACAAATTATAATTAATATAAAGAGAAATTTAAAATGATTATTAAAACAAGTAAATTAATTTCAAAACTGAGTTACAATATTTTATTTACAACAGACATTAAATATAAATAACAAAGGCTTCAAAATGTGTTCATTAAAATGATTTTTATATTAAAATGATATGATATGTTATATTAAAATGATATTTATATCGAATTTAGTATTCGTACTTATAATTTAAAATTAAATTTAATTAATGTATTTTAACCTTATACATACACATATATGAGAGTTCATCTAGAAATATAAAACAATTAAATAAACGTATCCTTAATTAAAAGAATAAAATTAAATATGTAATTAAAAACGTTTCATTACGAAATTATTCTCAAAAATTTTAACAGTGTGAGTTGAACTAAACAATTTATTTTAAGTGCTGTTAATTAGAAACATACTTTTTTTTTAATATTATAAACACTCTAAGGATATTTGTAATACTTTATATTTTTTAGATTTTCTTCCTATTTCTTTTTTTATATTTTTCACAGACGTGTAAATTCTCTCACAAAATTAATTAAAATTTATTCAATTTGAATTAATTTAAAATATTTTTGTATAAATTTATATGTATGTATGTATATATATATATATATATATATATATATATATATATATATATACATATATATGAAGAAAATAGCAAAATTTCAATGTTTATACTTAATTACATAACTTTTTATAGAAAAAGTGAATATATATTATATATGCAGTGAATATATTTTATACATGCATTTCTCTACATGCAATTTCTTATGTATTTTTTTATTGTATATGCAACACAAAATATTTATGTAGAATTTTAAAGTTATGATTTGAATTTTATGCATCTAATTAAACTACATTTCAATAAATCATTAAATCTATACAATATAATTTTTCATATAATAAAATTCCACTTAGTCAAAATTTAATTTTTAAATTTACAGTATCAATAAATAATAATTGTTTTTGAGTGCATTATGAAGATACATTCTTTTTAGATCAAATTTATTTTTTCTGATTATTTTTTAAATACTTGTAACTACTTTCTATATATGTTGAAGATCGAAGAAATTAATTATTATTTAAAAAATAAACGCACGCCTTTTTTTATACAATTATACTCGTATATAAACGCGTTACATACTATATTATATATTTTAATTTTAGGATCATGATGAATTGTTTTTTAACTGTTTGCTTAATATGTTTTATTGCTCAAGTATATACCCGACCAGGAAATTTGGATTTAAATTTATCTGTGAGTAATATTTTAATTACTTTTTTTATAGAGAATATACATATATATTGTTTTTTTAAATTACAAATATAGTTTGAGTTACATATATATTTTTAATTTATATTTTTACTGTAAAATTAACGTCCTGAAATACAGTATATCATTATTTTATAATTTTTATAAATATTTTTCTAACACAATAACAAATTTTATTTAATTTAAATATTACTATGTTAATCTATTAAATTAAATTAAAAAAATAAAATGCGACTATGTTTTTGAATACATTATAATATTCATTTTATTTAACATTTTTGTATTTCTTTTATTTATATTTATTATTTTGTATCAACCGAATAAAAACAAATACATAAATTTATTTGTTATTTCGTTTACTTGAGATGAATATAGTATACTCGTATATATATAATACTTATGAGGAATATATTGTTGATTAAATATATTTTTAATTTCTTGGTATTCAAATAAGTATTTATATACGATGTCATTTTAGATATTAAAATTTGAAAAAATATATAATAAAAAAACCTTGACTTCTATCTGATAATGAAGTTACATATTTGGCTACTATGTATTGATTCTAGGTAATTTAATATTCTAAGCTTATGTTAAATTTTTCATTAAGTAAATTTTAAATTAAAAATAATATTATTTATATATTCTAATCAGTAAAAGTTCTATCAATTTTTTTCTAAATTATTCTTCTGTATTTTTCATATTTGCTCTATTTTGCAGACTTTCCTGGATACAGCGAATACAGTTACAGATCAAACGCATGCCGTCTTAGAAAAAGAATCTATTTTGGAAAAACCTGATGCTTTATATACATCTCTTCAAAATTCGTTATCTAATATTTTAATGGTATAAATAATAAAAATATTTTTAGTTATTATTTTTATTATAATAAAGAAGCATTATATATATATATATATATATATATATATATATATATATATATATATATATATATATATATATGTAAAAGAATGTCTATTAACAATTTCGTTTTTATTCATGCAGCCAAAACCAATAGTAGATACAATAAGAGAAGAAGATAAATATGGAAATACTGGTGGAAAATTCAGTCAGTTTGGTAAAATAATTATTAACGGTGCATCTGGTCTGTCAAATATTGTCAATTCTGCAATCGATGTACTTTTTTATTGTAATTTCTATTTGACATTACTATTTTTTCATTAATAATAATATATTTTTAGTTCACATCTGGAAAATTCGGACAACTAACTCAATCAGCTAACAAACAGTTAAATACCATAGGAGGAAAACTTATTAGTTTACTGAATTGAACGAATAATATCACATAAATGAAAATATATATAATTTGAATTAACATTAAAAGTTTATTATGTGGTGAAAAATAATTAAATATATGTAATATACATAATTTATTATTAAATATTATATATATATATATGTATATATAGTGACAAAAATAATTGTAAGTATGTTTTCTAAAATTTTAAATTTTATTGTGTCTACAAAAATAAATATTTTACTTTTTATTTAAATGTAGTATATAATTAAATAATATTTTTTTTAATATATTCCTGTTTTTTTTTTAAATGTTTATTCTGACAGTAGGATATTATTATTAGTTGCTTTAACGCTAATTTATTTATTTTATTTTCTAGAAACATATTTCCTTACGATACTACAATTATAAAAATAAATATTACATATTTAAAAGTTACTTTTATTAATATCTCCTGGAAATGTGAAAGAGAAGTTTGTTTTTATAAATTATATTCATATATGCACTGTTTTGTTTTTATTTTCTTTCAGCTTCAATGAACATTTTTCGTTTAGATATAAGTAAAATATAAATAATAAATCAGACGTGCATTTTAACTTTTAGTCGATTATAGTAAATATATATGGCACGGTGAGCATATTTGCAATTCGTATAGTGCGCGGAGCGGCATATTTTTTCATATACGTGAACTATTGTGCATTCCAGGTTTAATAAAATAGTAAGTAGAACAAAATTACTCATTTAGAAAATATAATTAATTATAACTTTTTTTAAATATTAACCAGTTTAATGGTTGTTTGTTTTAAAATTTTATTAGAAAAATGAACAAACTTTATTTATAGTACCATATACCTACATACCTTGTAAAAATGGTTGTCGGTAAATGAAAATAAAGTTTTAATAATAAATTATATATTCATATATATTGAAGCCGTCACGTACTATATTATAGGTATATTATATGTATTTTAGCTGGTCGACTATTTAATCGGTTATAATATGGTTTAAATTATTAGTCGATTAAAAGTTGTAATGAAAACCTTGTATAAAATATAAAATTTAGATACTGTATATTTCATATTATCACTGTATAATAAAAAAGTTTCAATATCAATGTAGAAACTTGACTCAGAAGTAACATTTAACAGAATAATAACGAAAACATATTAAAACTCGATTTATAACTGAAACTAAAACATCCAAATTTTTTATTAATAAAAAATATTTTAAGGTTATATCTAGTTCAAATAATAACCTAAATTTTGTTAAGGTTGGTTTATTGGGTTATTTGGGGTTTAAGGGCGCGTCGATATCTAGGATAATTAACGCTCGAAATAAATTTTAATGAAAATATGTTATAAATCCAATTGGATTTATTGGTATGGATTATATTTCACTCGGAAAATGATTTGTTTTGAATTCTGAATTCATTTTAAATCTTCTAGAGTTATAAATAAAAAGAAATTAATTAATTGAACTAAAACATTTAAATGAAACTTCATGTTACGCCACTGCTCTCATATGTGGCCTGGTATGATAAAATGTTTATCTACAGTTAAAGAAACTGTGTTGCCTGACAAGTGGGGAAAAATGTCATTCGAATATTCTTTTCAAAATGTACAGATATTGTTATTTTTTGTTTACTAATTATGTAGTTTAATATAATGGCTGTGGTAAATTCAGTCTAAAAGTTGATGTAAGTTAAAACAAAAATCGCCCAGATAAGGCATATGCTTTAGCAGGTGGTTGTTTGTCATATTACTTTTGTTTTAGAATGAATAACAGAATATATATTTCAGCGCTTGTGATTGCGTTGTTAGCTACGGTTCAATATTTTTCAAATTTATTGTTCTGTTTATGTTTTGTAATTTTGACCGTATCATCTGTTGTTTTTGGAGCTTCAACAGCAATATGGGTACATGTGAAACTTTCATCTCGCCACAAAACTGGTGCAGGAATAGAAAGAGTTCAAAACAAACTCACAAATTTTCGTGATAAAGTAATGGTATGTATGTTGCTATATAGTGAATCATAATCTAAATGTTTCTTTGTGCAAAAACACTAAATCATTTTATTCTCTAATACTTAGAGTGAACCAGAAAATGAACAATCAGCGAAACATCACCTCTATAGACTTCCTGTCGTATTTGGAAGAACTGTTGATAGTCTTCTACAACAACTTCTTGATTTAGTTATAAGAGACTATGTTCATAAATGGCTAGAAGACTATGCTTATGAATCAGAAACTTTAATGGAAACTTTGAAGTAACTATTTGCATTTTGTTTTAGAAAATTAAATCATAAAATTAATTTTATAATATGTTCGAAATATGTTTATTTTTAGGGAAGATTTATGGGGTGCTATTCAAAATCTTCATGATAGAATGGTTCGAGTTGATCATTCTAAATTAATTGCAGTTGATATGATCTCAAAAATTACATATCATTTTGAAAAAATACGATTCTCTCAAACTTATGTGTAATTATTTTATCTATTTATCACATTTTTAATTTTATTAATATTGTTTTTAATAATAAGTTATTTATTAGGTTTTGGTTTTTAGTGCTGAAACAAATAAGCCACCTGTGTTCATACTCTCACCTCATCTGATGTCCAATGAGAGAGAACTCGAATATTTACGAAAAATCAGTGAAATGCTAATTATGTTCTTGTTACCACGAGGCTATTCGTTATCACCTGCCAAATATTTACTTAGGGAAATTATAACTTGTAAAAGTAATAATCTTTTATATTTTTTGTTTTTGATATTGTATTCTTTTTATTTAGGTACATTTTAACATTAGTTTTTTTTAGTATTACAACCTATGATAAATTGTATAACAGAACCAGATTACATTAATCAAAAGATAGTCAATTATATTGAAGCACAGCAAGCAGCAGCTGAAATGCACCGAAAAACTTATGAATATGCTAACAGTTTTGAGGACTTTTTACATCTTATACAAAGTACCAAAGATATTGAAGTTCTGAAGCGTATACGGTAATAATATATTATTACTAAAATTTTAGTTGTGTTAATATTTTATTTTTTTCAAGTCATGAAGAAATTTAAAAACCACTATTTACTTACATAAATGAAGTATAATAATAATTATTTAATTTTAGTCTTATATTTTAGAATTAATTATTTTCCTTAGAAACAGTATATAGTAAGCTTTAATCAAATATTTTATGTCTTTAAACCAGAAAATTACAGTATGTTAGCTTAACATTTTCAAATTTCATAGATTTTTTAAATTATAAATAAATATTTTTATTTCCAAAGAAGTAGTTTTCTAAATATATAAAATTATAAAACTTAGTGTGCTATTTTAGATATAATATCATGACTGAAATAATGCAAGCAACAACAATGCAAAACTTGAAAAGAGCCAAAGGTGTTGATCCTGATGTTAGTAAAGGTTCTGCTTTGCCTGCAGTTGGTAAATCTGATGTGATGGCTGCTAGAAAATTAAAACGATATATTAGTTTATTAACATTTGCCAAATCACAATGTGAGAAAAATTTGCAGATATTAGGATGGGATGGTGGTTTTTCTGTACAGGATGAAACACATAATGTATGTACATTAAAAAAACATTTTTTAAAAACAAGATAAGATGAATAAAGAGCTACTTATTTTATACTAATAAAAAATTTATGTTAAGTTGCCTTAAAATGTTTTAAAAATGCATTTATTTCCTTAAAAAATATTTGTTGATGGAGCAAAAATTTGTTTTTTTATATGTGGCAATATGTTGCATTTGTTATTTAATTATTGATTTGTCATTAATTTTATTGCAGTCAATGCCTTTAGCATCGATATTGGATCATGTAATAGGGCGTAAATATTTATCACTGTATCTTGAAACTGTTGCTAGTCAAGGTTTAGTTGGTTATTGGTCAGCTGTTGAAGAATTACGTGTAGCTCATCGTAGCAGCTGGCATCAATTAGGTGCTGAAATATTTTATACTTACATACGTTCACCAACAGCAGAAATTAAAGTTGACAAGAGTACTAGAAAACGTATGGAAGCATTTTTGCTAGGAGATAAGGGACCAGAAGTATTTTATGAAGTGCAACAAACAGTATTTCAAACTCTTGAAGATAAATATTATCAAACATTTATTTTAAGTTCATTTTATAAACAGATGATGGAAGCTATTAATTCTGATGAAACATCTTCTGAACATGATCTGAATCTTTCAATTGAAGACAGACAGATGACTACAGATTCTACAAATAATGGAGAAAATAGTAATGTTCATGTTGGAGATCACTCTAATTATTCAAAACGTAAATTGAATCAATTGCAAGAGAAATTAAATAATAAAATGCAAGCTTTACAAGCATTAAGATCATCATTGAAACCAGAATCAAAAGTACTGGCAATTTTGGAAAGAGAAGTTGAATGGTTACAGGGTGAAAAAAGACAGCTGGAAGCGCATATCTCAAGAACAGAAGTTTGGGGTGAAAATCTTGGAAAATGGAGAGCTGTTGTGCAGAGTGCAGAGGTATAACTATATTTTAACAATATAATTTTAGGATTATAATTTTATTGAAAAATAATTTGTTAATTTAATTTAAAGATAATATTATTTGTTTTTTTATTTAGGTTATATTTTTAGAAACCTAATAGTTTTTCTTATTAAAAAAATGATTGTATTTTTTTATTTAAGTTTTTAAACATGTATTAATTCATAGTTTTAATATAATGTAGATTCCTGATGAAAAAGAGCCTCCACAGTTTGTAATAGTTGTGCATATGATGGAAGAAGAAGGGGCTAATGGAGAAGAAGGTATAAGTTCTGGTTGGGTAGTCTTACGTACATTAGCTCATTTTCAAGAATTACATAGAAAATTAAGACCATTGTGTGCTGGAGTTAAGAATTTAGAACTTCCGACAAATTCATTTAAATTTTTATTTGGAAAAAATGACCGAAATTCTATGGAAAAAGCAAAAAACCAGATTCAGAAATACCTAGAGGTACATATAAGTACATTGTGTGTGTCTATATATATATGTATGTATGTATGTATGTTGAATATTATTTTTATATATTTTAGTATATTCTTGAAGATGATAGGTTAAATCAAAGTGAAGCATTATATTCGTTCTTAAGTCCGAGTTCAGATCATTTGAAGTACTCTACGCCATCTCCTAAAAAATCTCGTTTTTCTTTTGCAACATTATTTAAAAGTGGTAGTGGAGATTCGCAAACACGCAATGATAATCCTTTAATGTTACGAGAAAGTGAAGAAGATGATATTTCGCAGTGTCTTGATGCACCTGGAGCTGGAGCAGATGTAGTAGAAAATCAACGCACTAGCTTTGTTGGTATAAGAACCACAGAAACGGATGGTAAAGATCAAATAGCAGAGCCACTTTATACACTCATGGGTGAAATTTTTGATATGAGAGGTGTTTTTAAATGGCTGAGAAAAAGTCTGATTACATTTGTACAAATAACTTACGGAAGAACAATCAATAGACAAATTCGAGATACGATCACCTGGTGTTTTTCCGAATCTATGTTACATTACTATATTTCTTTATTTATAAAATCATGGTGGCCAGGTGGCACTCTTGCACCTGCTCTTCCTCCAAGATCTCGAGAACAAAAAATTGAAATTGCTCTTATTGCTAGAAAACAGTTTATTAATAATGTACCTGAAGTGTTGATGAATTTGGTTGGTAGTCAAACTGCAAAACGTGGAGCTTTGAAAATATTTGATACTGTACAAAACCCTAAGATGAATAAGCAGTTATTCTATGTAAGTTGAGTATTAAAATATCCCTTCTTATTGTGTAAGGCATTTGTAAGAAAATAAAAACATTTTTTTATTTTTATTACAGGATATACTTGACATGTTATTAAAGGAAGTATTTCCAGAATTAAAACAATAAAATTTGTTAATTCATAATGATCAAAACAAGGTAATTCTTAAAAATATCATTTTCTTAAAAAAGAACTTGTGTATAAATGTATCTATAAGATATTTATTTTTGAGACCATATCATAACTGTTTTTCTATTTCCCACCGTTGTGATCGTAGTATATATTTATATACATATATTCTTCCAAGCTTTTTTACACAAGGTGTATACCTTAATGACTATGGGAAAAATCCCTAACCAATTTTTTATGTATTATGTGTGTATGTGTTAATTCATATATCCACATAAACATAAAAGTGTAAATGTAAGAATTTGAATATTTGTATACTACATTGTGATGATTTTTTTAATTAAAAACATTTAATTTAAAATTATTTTTGTCTACTTGTGTCAAAAATTTTTAAATTAAAATTATATCTTAAATGCCAACAAAATATTTTAATAAAGAAATATTGTTTTGTTAGGTTGAAATATAAATAAATTATGTTTCTACTTGATTTGTGCTTTCTATAATGGCATATAATTATGTTTTATGACTATGTTAGTTTATTTCTTTAGTAGTTTTAGTATTATTCTAGCTGTGATAGTAAAAAATTTTAATGTTTCATTGTTATTATTCTTTTTTAATATGAATAATCTAATCTTTCATATTATTATCTTGAAGTTCTAGTTAGAAAAGAATGTTGTACTGATGATAAAAAGTCTTGTATTATCTGGTGAAAGTATCAGATAGGTGTTTCTTGTTATTTGGAAGGAAGTTAAAAATGTAATAGATGGTAAATTTTTATACCATTATTTATTTTAAGACGAGGTAAATATATTTAGCCACATATTTAAGAGCCAAAGAGATGAATTGTTTTGATGTATAACTTTTGTTTATAATATATGGTATTATAGTTATATTACAATACAGGTCACAGACATATAATTGTCTAATATTAAATTAAAAAAAGATTATTGTATAATAGTGTTATTTTCACACTCTTGCTAATACCAGAAGGGACCTTCAAACTAATTTTCAAATATGAACCAGTGATAGCGGTGCATCAAAGTCAATTATTGATATGGCTTGATCATTAATTAAAAAACTTAGCAAATGAATCACTAATGGAAATTATTATTACTTAGTCTGGACAAAGTTAAAATTATAAGAAATTGAATTTATTTATAATTCAACCTAGTATATGCACTAGCTCATAATATTCACAAGTGCTAACTTGGTCATTTATGTACATTATATATATATATATATATATATATATATATATATATATATATATATATATATATATAAGTACGTACACATATACAATGAACATAATCTTGTAAAATGTATGCATTTGCATAAATGTATATATTGTCAAGTGAATGTTTGTTTCAGTAGGGGGTTGTGAATTTTCTAATATAATTATGACTTTAAGTTTGCCACTAGACAATAAATTATTATATCTAGTAGTTGTGAACTGTGTACAATGATGAAATAATTGTCGATGTTAAATTTATTAACTGATATTAGTTTTCATTGTAATAAACAGTATTAATTTTGTGGTTAAGTTTTGTTACCAAAAAATCTAGGTCACTATTGTTATATATATTTTTATATATAGTGAAGAAATAATTTTATTTGATATATTGCAAACTATGCGAAATAACTTATATTTAGAATACTTTATTTTATGTACTCACTTTGTTGTTATTTTTAATGAAGTGTAGCTTGTTGTCTTTCATAAATTTTAATCTGTCGGTACTAATAGAAGAAATAAAATAACAGTGAATAACATTTAAAATACATTGTTTATTTTTGTCATTATGTTGGAGGCCTAACATAATGTACCTATGTCCTGTTTAAATACAATTATCTTAAAAACGTAGGCAAGGTATTTTACAGATTATAATAAATATTTACACATTAACTTTTTAATAACTATTTGTTGTCATCCAAAATTTTTATTTATTTAGAATTAAACTGGTTTTGTTTCATTAATATTAAAATTGTCGATTATCTGATAAATTTGACTGAGAATTTGAAAATATTAATACAGACAAATATTTCTGTTCCATTATTATTATAATTATTATTATTTTAAAATCTTAAGATTTAATTCTTTTTAGTTCGTAACCTTTTTTCTTTATCTCAGTCATTTCAAGTTTCAACACTGAAATACTGGGTAATATGACAGATAACAATGAAATTATTCATTTTGATTTAGAATACAAATAACAGTTATGTAATTTTTCCCAAAAAACACTAATTCGATTTTTAAAAACCGGTCTAAACTTATTTTCATTTGTCTGTAATGTGTTCCTATTTGATTATAGTATTACACTTAAAACATATGATCTATTCATAAATATTTCTATATTTTTTTCATACAAATATTTAGGGAAGTTAATAGTTATTCAATAAAACTTCAGTTTACATATTATCTTAGATCATATGAGCCAATATGATCTTCGATAATTGTAAACACACTACAAAAGATTTGAATATAATAAACTAAAATATATTTATTAATATAAAAAATAAATAGTAAAGGAATTGTTTTGTACATTATTGATGAAAAGGAATGTATATGCACACAGCTGTTTTTGAAATCATTAATTACGAAATTATAAACTTTTCATTTAACTATTATTGTCTTAAAATGTAATACTGTTTAAGTTTAAGTAAAACATTGTAAATATAAATGTGATTTATGCAATAATATATTTTTATAACAAATCTAGTTTTATAATGTGCATATACAAAACTTGAAATCAGTATTAGATGTTTATACCTGTTAATGATTTTTAATACACAATCCCACACTAATCATTCCCTAAGAAAATCAGTCTTTAAAAAACATGCGCCCTGCATATCCCATAAGTTTAGCTTAGCAATATAAAAAATAATTGTTACTCTACACACCACTCATACTAGAATTTCAAATTGGTAAGATTAACTGGAAATAATTTAAAAAATTAATATATTTGCAAATAAAAATATTAACAAGAAAATACGAAAAATATTATAAGTAATTTATTCACACAATCAAAAGGTTTACCCGAACATTACCACAATTTAATAGATAGTGCATATATCCAGTGAATCCAAACAATAAGAAATACATTTTCTGTTTTACGATTCTATTGTGACATCAGAATCCAATGATTCATTTCATAAATTTTATTTATTGTTTTATATCTAATGAGCATGAAGTATGAATGATAAAATGACACAATAACAAATAGTGTAGTGAAAAAAACATAATTAATTTTTATTTTTTGTTATTTATACATATATATATATATATATATATATATATATATATATAATTTATGTGCCTGTGTATGTGTAATTGTGTGTGCATTGCTATATATATATATATATATATATATATATATATATATATATATATGTATGTATGTATATATACATATAAACACAGAAATGTACACTAATATTTATTAATTATGAATTTATAAATACGAATGTGTAGCTGTGTATATGTAACAGTAAAAGAAGAATTTTCATTTGACTCAAAGTAATTATTTTAACTATTATTACCAGATTATACATAATATACAAATATAGATTTTATGTATTAAAGTAATATGATTTTCAATGATATATTAGATATTGATAACTATTTTGTTGAGCATTTTTTAAAAACAGTTAAATATATTATTACTACAATATTGTTATTAGTCTATAAGTATATGTGTGATTAATTACATCTAATAAAATGCATATAAGAATCAGTACAAGAAATGTTGATAGATAAGTAGTAGGATTAATCCATTTTCTAAAAGTCTTCTTTTACTGTAATTTAAATTGCAGATTTTATGTTTTCTAATTAATTCATTATATTGATGTTTTGAGATATGTTGTAAGTAAATTAACAACTTTATCTACATGAATGTGATAATACTATACTATCTAAGGGTACAGTATAAATGATCATTTTATTTGTACAAAAGTTCTAATCGCTGACCTTATTGAATATTGGAAAATTAAATTTAATATAAAGAAGACTGTATACTTATTTACTTTTAGATATGTTTGGAAATAACTGCTTTTATGCATATACTGTTTAGTTATGTGTGTGTGCATATAAAATATATGTAATATATATATATATATATATATATATATATATATATGTATATATATATATGTATATATATATATATATATATATACATATATATATATATATATATATATATATATATATATATATATATATATATATATATATATATATATATATATATATATATATATATATATATATATATATGTATATGTATATATATATATGTATATATGTATATATATATATGTATATATATATATAATATGTATATATATATATATATATATGTATACATGTATATGTATATATATATATATATATATGTATATGTATACATGTATATGTATATATATATTTATATATATATATATATAAATATATATAACATATATAAATGTATATATATATGTATATATACATATATATATATATATATATATATATATATATATGTATATATATATATATTATAATACATACATACACACACAATTATGTATAAATGTATGTGAAAATAAGTATCATTGTTCATATAAGTTTATATTACATTTTAAAACTATGAATTATATAATTTTTAATATTTTGGTGTACACTTGTAAAAGTAAATATAGAAAGTTGTCAGCTATTCGTACTTTTGTTTTATTTATTTAAACATTTTTGTCAAATACTTACATAAAAGTTTATAGAAGTAAATTAGTTAAATGAACTTAATTTATTCATTGTTTTTTTAGGAATGAACTACAAAAAAACTCGAAAATAAAATAATATAAAGAAATGTTGTACTATCTATTTTAATATTATAAAATCCTTCATCATTCGTAATATTATGTACAGCGAATAAAATTATATTAATTGGCCTGTATAAAAAATATTGTTATTTAATTAACATGCAACTTATTACAGAACTCTTTAATTATATAAAAATATACTCGAACGCAATAATATATACTTGACTTATTTTATCTGCGATTTATTCGCACATAAGCCTGTGAAAACTTTTTCTTTGGCACCACTCTTTAGTATTTCTGCTTTCAGTATTTCAACGACTAGATTAATACCGAATATTTAGTTTTCAGTATTTTTGCAACTATCCAAAATCATTTCTTATCACTCAAAACCAAGACTGATCTCGATTCGATCGTTGTTGAAAATGTATATAATGTATTTATATATTTCTTTAACTACACTATTTTGATCACTAAAGTACTGTCGTTTTTCAGATCAACCTCATTCCATTCTTGTTTGTATATTTGTCAGTTGATGTCATTTATGTATGTATGGTAACAAAATATTTCATTTGAACGATGTACATACATAAATTATTATCTAAAAAGTATTATTATCGAGTATATCTATGTCTGGCGTTAGCATTGAATATTTTAATATTAATTTTTTGCTTTCAGTAGAGGTATTCAAATAAATGTAATTATGTGATTTATATAAATTTGTTTAAATGTTATCCAAAAATATCGTCTATCATTTCTATAAATCGGTTGATTTTTTATTTCATAGCTTATGGGTGATCCATTTAGTATTGAGCTTTGTTGGTTATTCAACGATTTAGCCAGATTGCATACAAATTGTTTCCTAAAAACCTACGTGTTCCTGACTAGGTTGATTTCTTGTTTTGTTGTCTTCTTGTGATATCCATGGTATTACTGTTACTCACCCAATGGTCTGTAACGGGATGGAATCGATTCGGTGTGGCGGTGTTGATGGAGGACTATATCCTCTTTCTGGAGTTATGCTATTTGGTGTTAATACGGCAGGGATGAGGCTTGCTACTTCAGGACTGTTTGTTGCTGTTTTATCTTCATATACTCTTTCCTTAAAACAAATGTATATTTGCATACGTAAATATAAACACGCACACACACACACACACACATATATATATATATATATATATATTCATATATTCATATATAAATATTTATATTTATTCATAATTATTTTTATTTTCAAGCGAAATGAGTATGCACCAGTGGAGCGGGAAATTTAAAAGCAGGCTTATTCACTTACCGTTGAAGTGAGAAGGTAAAATTAAATGATATATTGTTAGTGTAGTAACAATATAGTAATGTTATATTGTTAGAACAACGGCTATTTTACAATTATTATAACGTGTCGTGGGCAGGTACCAACCACTCATGTCTTCAATTTGTGTATTCAGAAGGTTGAGGAATCTGGTTTCATATTAAATTTGAAGCATCAATGGTCCAGAAGAATAGTACGAACATCAGAAAACATCAACCGTGTTAGAGTTGCTCTAACGGTTCTTACATGGTTTTAAGTAAGATAGAGCAACAAGGCATACCGTTAGAGTGTTTATGGTTGTTGTAAGTGCGTTTTTATGAACCATATTATTTCCAAAAATGGAGATGTGTGGCTAGTAAATTCCTCAAATTTGACAGTGTGTAATTATTTTCTTTGGGGTTATCTAAAGAGCAAGGTGTATATTGACCGTGTACACACTATCCCTGAACTTAAAAATCCAAGAAGCAGTTGCGAAGATTCCACCAGACGTGTTAAGATGCGTAATGGAAATTTTCCGAATAACATAACAGGAATGTCTACGCCGAAATGGTGGTTATCTATCAAGCGTTACTTTTAAAAAATAAAACTTCGATATACTTATCAAGAATATGTAAACAAAGTTATATAAAAATAAAAAATAATTTAATTATTGGATTTTTCCCGTTCTTCTGGCGCCTTTGCATAATTTTTGGTAAAGAAAATAAATCGATTTTTTTATAAAAATATTTCTTTTTGTTTAAATGTTATATTATAAAAAACACTACTTTTATAAAATATTTTTCACTCATCCCACAAATCATAAAATACAAAATGTTTAATAATAGATTATTGATCGTTTTTAATTTTTGCTTATATGCATTCGACGTTTTTAACAATGCCATTCTTAAAGCAATAAGGCGGCAAAAATATTTTTTTGATTTCAAAAATGAATGTTTCTACCTTAATGCTCCGAAGTTGTTGGCATTGTCATTGAAATTCACATAAGTTACAGCCAAAAAATAATCAATAATCAATTATTGATTGTTTTAATATTTTTAATCAGAAAGAAAATTTGTTGGTGACTTTGTAGGACGAGTAGAAAATTTGATTTTCGGTATTTAATTTAACCGACAAAACTATTGAAACATTTTTAAATTTTTTTCTTTGAGCGTATTCATTTTTTATATAAGGACAATGTTTATTCTAAAAGTCAATTAAAAGAAAATTGAAATTTTAATTTAACGAAATTTTAAAGTAATTCATAATCAATATTGTAATTAAGATAATAAATTACCAAAACGTTAAACACTATAATGAAAAGTATTCATTATAGATAACGAGTAAACATGTAAACTTAATTTTTAATATATAAATAAATTAAATTTCTTACCTGTGACTTATCGTATTTCATACGTTTCCATAAAAATGATTTCTTATCGACGCCTGACTGAGCACTGTTAATATTACTGTCTGAGGTAGATGTGAAATAATTTGGATTCGAAAAAGTCCGTACACTTTTACCTGATGCGTACATATATTTTTTCTTCGTTTTTTGCTTATGGTAAATCATCACTAATATTACAGCAACGATTGCCATAAGAATAATCAACAGTACAATTATTGTGACCACAATCACGGTCGTTGATATGTTACTTTCGGCACGATTTTTTGGTTTGTTGAAATCATCAGTATTTGTGAACGTGTGATTATGTTGCGGTATAAATATATCTTTATCACTGTATTCCTCATCTTCTCCGCCTAGATTTTTGTTTGGTACCACTGATTTAGGTTCTGAAATGTATATATATATATATATATATATATATATATATATATATATATATATATATATATATAATGCGCACGTGTGTGCGTGTCATCAAATGATTCTATTGTCAAAATCTGTATTAGTATAATACAAAACGTATTTTTTTCATAAATTACTTTTTTGCACCCCATAAATCAAAAAAAGAAATCTGGAGAAAAATGTTCAATACATCATTATTGATCATTTTAGATTCTTGCTAACGCACATTTAATGGCGGTGCTATCATTTTCAGAGCACCAAGATACAACAAATCTGAAGATGTCATAGCTATAGAAATGCGCGTAAGTAACAATTAAAAATGATCAATAATTAATTATTGTACATTTTGAGATTTTTATATACATATTGGAACTCTGAATATGACGTCGCTATCGAAATGCTCATAAGCAAAATCAAAAATTATCAATTATGATTTATTCAATCTTTTTAATTAGAACTTTATGGTGTATGGAGCGAAAAAAGAATTCATTTTTAAAAATGAATTTACTGTGTTAGAATTGTATTGTGACAAAATATTATTTAACAATATGTTTTTGTATTAAGAGTATTTTACTATTTTTAAGACAAACGTTCTGTATGATTAAGAAATCTATTAAGCATATTGTTTATTGAGAAATAAAATTTATCGCATTATTAATTTCTATTTAAGTCGATTAATTTTATTTCGATTTTCGGTACTGGTTAGGTGTTTCTCATATTCATGCACCGTATTTACAGTACAAGGAAATAATATGCCATACAATTTTTTCGTCACTACTATACTATATCATTTAGCATTAATTTGAACCTCATAATTTTATAAATTGTGTTTCATTGTATAACATTAATACATTATAAAAAAACTATCATTTTAAATATTAATCGAACTAGAGTAATCCTTTTAAACACTTATTACAATTAAATAAAATCATACAAACGAAAAATTGCATTCGTAAAATGTGGCTAAGAAACAAATATTAAATTTTTAACATTAGAAAATAAAATTCTTACAGTAACTGATTACAGATTTTAGTATCATTAAGTAAAATTTAGTTAATAATCGGCAACATTCTAATCCCGTTGTCCTTAATAATATTTTCATAAATTATGTGCTAAGACTAATACATTTGACAAAAATTTTGGTAGAAAAAAATCGATTCAATATAAAAATGATAAAAAAAATACCTTTACTACAAGGCTTATCGTCTAGTTCATCTGGGCAGGCACATACATAAGTAGTTTGGCGATATAAACAAAGATGTGTACATCCTCCATTATCTATTATACACGGATTCCATCCAGTTTGTCGTTCTGGTGTTACGGCTTTAATTTCCATTACCCCATCCAAATCTCTTCGAATTTCTATTTTATTTTTACCAGTCATTTTGTCTGCTCTCACAATTGATTTCTTAAACCAGTCTGTCCAGTAGATATGTTCTCCAAACTAAATTCAAGATAATTTATTGTTATGGTATTTAACATCATGTTTAAATAACATTTATAATTAGAACAACTTTTTTCCATTTATATAAAGAATTACATATTTTTGAACGTGTTTTTAAAAGTATTTTTACCTGCACTAAAGCAAATGGATAAGTAGCATCAGGTACTAAATGAACTCGATTGCGTCCATTTAAATCTGATGTCTCTATTCTGTATCTTAACGCGTCAGACCAGTAAAGACGCCCTGCTGCATAATCAATCGACAAACCATTTGGAAAACCTAAGTCAGTTTCGACAATGACTTTCCTTGCAGATCCATCGAGCATTGTTCGTTCAATTTTAGGACTATGATCACTCCAGTCTGACCAAAACAGATAACTGAAAAGTATTAATATATGTTATAATTGTCATTGTTTTAGAATATTATATGATCATTGCAAAGTATATATATATATATATATATATATATATATATATATATATATATATATATATATATATATATATATATATATATATATATATATATAAATGAAGTGAACATTTAAACATAAACTATTTTATTATTGCCAATAAATGATTATGTAAATAAACATACCCCCTCTTCGGAAATACAGCAACTGCTCTTGGTTCATCTAAACCGTCTTTAATTAAAACTTTTCTGCAACTTCCGTCTATTTTCGAAACTTCCAGTACTTTTCTGCCTGTATCAGTCCAATACAAATTATTTGCAATCCAGTCAACAGCAATACCATCAGGCGTTGAAAGATTTGCAGATATTATTGTTTTAGTATCAGAAAAGTTTAACATATTTACACTTCTTATTACATGTAAACGTACATCGCTGAAAAATATTAATTGTTTTTCCCAATGAAAATCGACCGCGAAAGCATTAGATACGTTATCGATTGCTAATGTCACATCCCAAAATTCAGGTGTTACTAAAGATATTCTAGCCAAAGACGATCGGGTAGCAAATAAGAGATAGGTGGATGGTTGTATTTCACATTCGTAGTTATTATCAGGTTTATGTAATATTCCTGTAGGACAAGCGCAAGTGTAAGATGTAGGGTTTCGAAGGCAAAGGTGAGAACAGCCTCCATTATTGTCACCACATGCATTTTCGGCAATATTTTCTGCCTGAAATAACAAAAATAAAACATATATATATATATATATATATATATATATATATATATATAAATATAATGATATAAACACTTATTTGCTTCTAATGTGTATTATAGAAATTATTGTTTAACATTTTAATATATGTTTTGGACATTAAATTTAATCTAAAGAGCTGTATTTTTGGTTATTTATGAACGTGTTATTTTTTAATTTTGTTTTGGACATGTATAAGAAGCTAGGATAAAAGGAATATTTATATTCGGTATTTTTATTGATTGAAAAGTTTTCATTTAAAAAATAATAATTTATATAGTTTATAATACATACATGCATATATATATATATAATTTATAATAATTACCTGTACTGATCTAATATCCATCAAGCCGTTTAATTTGTCTCTTATAGTTGTCCTATCAGATCCATTGAGTTTATCCGCGCGATGCACTGATTCTGTTTGCCAATCTGTCCAATATATATGATTTCCTACCACTACTAGACCGTAAGGATACTTTACGTTTCTAATAATTACTTTTCGATCTTTTCCAGATAAATCGCTGGATTCAATCTTCTTTTCGTTTGCATCATTCCAATACAATCTACCTGCTGCTCTATCAATGGCTAATCCGTTGGGCCATACTAATCCTTCAGATATTATTGTTTTTCTAATGACAATAAACAAATGTAAGTATATGTATTTAATTCATTTTAATATTAATAGTATTTTAATAAATAAGATCATGTATTCATGTATTTTTGTTTAAATGTATATATATATATATATATATATATATATATATATATATATATATATATATATATATATATAGATAGATAGATAGATAGATAGATAGATAGAGAGAGATATATATATTTCAAACATTTACTTACCTATTAGTACCATCCATCCAAGCTTGTTCTATTCGTGGTGTTGCTCCCCAGTCTGACCAAAACATTAATCCATGATGATAATGAAGCGTTATTGCACGCGGGCTATCTAAATCAGACCAGATCAATACTTTTCTATTTTTTCCATCCAGTTCCGCTACTTCGATGCTATTTCTTCCAGCATCTGTCCAGTACATCTAAAATAAATTTATTTCTTAATAGTATAAATCCATTTGCTACTTTGATTTTAATAATAAAAATATTTTTCTAGCAAAATATATTCAACATCTGAATATATAATATTTGAAATAAATTTTGAAGTTTTTATAAAATGTTACTCCTGATTAGTTGATAAATTAACTATTATAAAGATAATATTTATTTATGCGGTAAAAACGCTCACTTTTCGCCCAGTTGAATCAATCACGATTCCATCAGGTGTTTCTAATGCATCAAAAATAACGGTGTCGACAGTTTTTCCAGCAGAATTTGTTTTTTGAATTAAATCTTCGGCAGTATCGGTCCAATATATATCACCTGAAATTTTAATGTCTCTAGACTTTATTTCAATGTATTTTGAATTTGTGGTTAAAGAGTAAAAAGCTGCGTTAACGATTTGTTTAAACCAAGATAACTTTCGAATATTTTCTGAATATTTAATTTAGTTCACATATTTTTAGATACATACACGTAATATATATATATATATATATATATATATATATATGTATATATATATATATATATATGTATATATATATATATATATATATATGTATATATATATATATATATATATATATATATATAATGTATATGTATGTATTTAAACAGTATGCATATCGTAATATATGCACTTTAGTAAGAAAAGAGTTAATTTTATATATTTATAATTACTTATTTCAAACCAGGAGAAACGCTTTTTAAAAATTTAGTCGTTCAAAAATGAATATGAAAAAATACATTGATATTGCGAATGTTACATCTTGTAACTCGAAAAAACTACATTTACATAGTAATGAAAGTATTTTAAAATACAGTTGTATTCATTATGTGAGAAACATGAATAAGTAACGTGAGTGATAAAAATTTGAATACATTTGGATAAAGAAATATTTCTAAAAAAAGATCTTTTTTGATAGTTTTATAGATTATGAGGGTTATAATTTCTACCGTCGATATATAAGACATATTATACAGACATTAAAAAATAAATATTAATTAAAGGAAACAGTTACCCGTTTTTCTATCTACATCTACAGCTACTGCATGTTTTAAAGGTGGTAATGGTAAAACTACATCTACAATGTAAGGAACGTCTAGTGAAATTTGTCGTATATCGACCCGATGTGCGAATATCAAATAGTTTATTGGTCCATTAGCACATGTTTTTCCATCATCCTGAAATAAAAAAAATATATTTGTACTCAAAACGGTAATTATATATATAATTATTATCTATAAATAGTTAATATTAATTAATAATTTAAAATATACAGGTTTGGATGTGTAGAAAACTATACCTCTAATTTAATCCCTGTAGGACAAGCACATGAGTGCCCTTTCGGCCTTATTAAGCATAAATGAGAACAGCCACCATTTTTAATAGAACAAGATGACTTGATACGCTGTCGTGTACGGTGAAATATACGAACGTCCATTAATCCAGCAATATCAGAGCCAAGTACTGTTCGATTTTCTCCCGTGAGTTTATTCGCGGATTGTATACTAGTTGTTTCCCAATCAGTCCAATATATTTTATCGGCAAATACGTCTAATCCGAATGGATGAGCTAAATTGGCACCTTCAATAAAATAAGAAGTTTAAAGAAATTATAAATATTATATATAATAATAAATGTGTTTACCAATTAAAACAGTACGGCCAGTTCCATCTAATTTTGCATACTCAATAGCTTTTGTTCCTCCATCAGCCCAATATATGTGTCCTTGATTATGATCAATTGCTAAACCATTTGGCCAAGTTAAATTTTTACTTACGAGGATTGTTCTCATCCTACCGTCCATTGCTGCTTTTTCAATTTTAGGTATTTCACCCCAGTCTGACCAGTACATAAAACCCCCTATAAAGAAAAAAAATAGTATATATATATATATATATATATATATATATATATATCTTACCAAGTGGATCCACAACTATGTCTCTAGGTTTGTCTAAACCTTCCCATACTAATAAACTTCTCATAGAACCATCAGTATTAGATACTTCAATTCGATTTGTTCCTGCATCCGTCCAGTAAAGTTTATTTGTTACCCAGTCTAGTGCCAAACCAGCTGGTGAAACTAAAATTTAGTATTTGAGTATAGATATTACGAATATTTGTTAACATATATATTTAGAAAAAAATATAAAAAAAAAATAATACAACTTTTATTTTTCATAAAAACTGTATTACTAATTTATTTATTGCGTTTCTTAACGAAGAAATAGTTTAATTTGTTCCTAATCGCTCTGCCTATAATTAATGTTTAACACATTACATAATTAAAATTGACTCTTAATTGAAAAAGTAAGTGAATAAAATATATTATTTTAAAATTAGGGTTTTTTAAGTTAACCGAAATATTTGATCTTAGTTTTAAAAATCGTTTTGTTTTCTTAGCGAACTAATTTTAATAACAGCTATTTGAAATGTAATTTTATTCATTAGTTAAAAAAGATATTTACTGAGATTTGTAGTGATAATGGCTTTTTGATTACTGCCATTCAAATGTGCTCTATTGATTGTATCTTTTTCAACATCAGTCCAAAATATTGAATCTGTTGCAGAATCCCACGCTAATGCAACTGCTGATTTTACTCCTTCTAATGGAATTACCTGTGATTAAATATATTAATTATTAACAAATACATACATACAAAAGTATTACAATCAATGTTAATGTTCGACTGTTGATATGTTTAAAGTTTTAATTTAAAGAACTTTATAAAAATGGAACTTATTTAACTTTTTTGTCGTAAAGAATAAGTGATTACATATACTTACTATATCTATAGCTGGGGTGTATACTTACTATATCGATAGCTGAGGCATTTTTACTTTTATCGAATTGTCGTAGCCTTAAATCTTTCTTTCTGGCAAAGAGTAATAATTTTTCTGGTGCTTGACATGACCGTCCATCTGTATTAATTCGTTGTCCCAATGGACATACACATGTGTAACCTTTTTTATTTGGTAAACACATATGACTACATCCTCCATTGTTATCTCCACAATAATTCGGATATGCTGGTTGTCTTTGTGGATGATAGCTAAAAATATATAAAATGTATAATTAAGATTATATTAATAAATCAAAAAGTAATTTTAATATGTATAAACCTATGGATATCCATTGGAAAATGTAAACCAGAATGTATTGTTCGAAATCCCGTTCCTGTTATTTTGTTAGCTGATGAAATGGATTTTGTATGCCAGTCTGTCCAGTAAATTGCGTCTTCAAATAATGTCAAAGCAAATGGATGTGGAAGTCCTTTACTCAATACCTTAAAATAGTTGTTTTTAAGTAAGAATTTAAAAAATTACGAATTTAAAATTTAATTCAGAGCCATTTTTTTTATCTTATTTTTACCTTCTTTCTATCACTTCCATCGAAATTTGCAGATTCAATCACATGATGTTTTGCATCAGCCCAATATATTTTGTTAGCAGTGTAATCCAATGTAAGGCCATTCGGCCAAAATATAGATTCTGTGATAATACATTTTCTATCTGATCCATCCATATCCGCTCGTTCTATTTTGGGATTAGGGCCTGAAAATAATTAAACTATTTAGTATATGAAAATTAATTAAATGATAAAAACACCAGATTTTGTTTCCAATTTTGATATGCAATTCTAGGTATTTCAGTAGGTACAGATATTATTTTAAAATATATTTAATATGTATTAAAAAGAAAACAGGCCATTTTTAAGATTTTCCGTAAATATATTTAAAATTGGCAATATATAATTATTTATTTGATATTTTGAAGTATAGGTTAAATATTACAATAGATAATTATGTACCAAATCGACAGTATATTAAATAATATTATTTTTTTATAATGTTAATTACCCCAGTCAGTCCAAAATACGGTAGCTTCTTTTGGATGTACGGCAATAGCTCTCGGTTTATCTAAATCACTGGCTGCAATAACATAACGACTTTTTCCATCCAATGTTGCTACATCAACTCTTTTTGTACCGGAGTCTGTCCAGAAAATCAGATCATGTATCCAATCAATCGCTACACCACCTGGCGATTCTAAACCCCATTTTATAACATCTGAAAATGTTGTAAAGTTTAATGATTTGTTTCTATACAATATTTTATGTATTTACGTATAAGTATAAATAAAGATAGAAAATGATAGTATAAAAAATAAGTCATTATTACAATTTCATAAAATATTATACGTGTTAATGTTCCATACATATAATATACATGTTAAGGTATCATGTGATACCTGAATGTGTACATTATGTAAACTTTAATAAAGTCAATAAAAGCGAAAATGTTTGATGTAGTGCGAGCTTTAAAGTCATTAAACTGACAATATTTGGAATTTTGTGAACTGCATTTTTTATGGTAAAATTTATAAATAATAATAATAATAATAAAAATATTTATAAATAATAAAAATATTACTTTATAAGTATTGTACCTGTTGCATTCGTTCCATTTAAAAATGCTTTGCGAATAACATCTTTGGAAACATCAGACCAATATACTGTTCCTTGTTTATAATGGTAATCTAAAGCTATCGCGTTATGAAGTCCTTTTAATATTGATACGTATCTTGAATTGCTTAGTGAAACCTAAAAAACAATTTTGAAATAACAATACATAGATATATTCCTTTTTATACTTTTAACAATTTGTTGCATATTTACCTGTCTAATATCAACACGATTGGCAAAAAGTAATGTCGGAGGTTCTCCAAGTGTTTTACAAGTTCTTAAATCAGGACTTAAGATATAACCTGTCATACAGCCACATATAAAGCTGCCAATTGTATTGTTACATGTTTGAGAACATACCGGGTCGGTTTCAAAAAGACATTCGTCAATATCAATACAACTGAAATTAATAATATATGATTATATTTACATTGAGTTTAATATTTCTAAAATATTTTGTTTTATTATTTCAATATATCAGCTTGTTAAAATATAATTTCTTAAATTATTCAAAATGAAAAGATATGAAACTTAGTTTATATTTTGAGAACAGTATGTTTATGATAAATAAGAAGTTAATAATATTTAGCATACCTGTAACCATCTGAAGCTAAATTATATCCAGATGTACAGCTACAAGCATCTTTTCCATCAGCAGTTGTTATACAAATTTGACATTTAGAATCTTTTTCACATTTCCGTTTTTTCGGACAATTTTTCTCGTCTTCACCAAGAGGACAATCTTTTTGACCGTCACACATATGTTTTTTATTAATACAAAGTGGTGTAGTTGACGTATCATTACTGTTTGTTAAGCATGTAAATTGATTTTCATCGCAGATAATTTCACAACTTTGTTCATCTTCTCCGTTAGAACAATCAGATACTCCATCACAAACCCAAGTTTTCTAAAAATGAAATAGTTCGTATTGTCATTTCCTATATAACGAAACGAATTGTTTAAATATGATTAAATCATATTACCAAAATGCAGTCTCCATTATTACAAGTAAATTCGTCTGGAGAACATGTTCGTTGTGTAGAATTGCTGCAATGCATTTCATCTTCACCACCTGCACAATCTTTGGCTTTATCGCATCGCCATGTTTCCGGGATGCATTTATCATCTTTGCATCTTGAATGGAAATGAATTAAAAATAAGAATTAATTCATATTGAAAACATATATTTAATCAAAATATGAAAAATATACAAAGTAATAAATTCTTTTTTTACTATAAAATATTAAAGTACCACATTTAGAAAATACATAAAAATATAAAATTACAACGACGTCAAACACAAATCAGTTTTTATTAAATTTTTCAGTTTATTACTTATATTATAATATTTATTTTAATTTGTTTCTTGATTAAATTTGTCTTTTTTTAGTTTAATTACCTCGGTTATTAATCGTTGCACTCTTATTTAATGATTTCAGGAGTTATTATTAAAGGGTCAAACCTCCCCATGTTCCCCTAATTTAGAAAAAAGTAAAATTGATACTATCTATTAAATTTAAGTTTAACTCAGTTCAAAAATGATATTTTGTAATATCTTCGTAATAAAATAAATGAGTTTACAATAAAATATTTTGCTGTTATGTTACCTAGTTCCTTTTAATTAACTAGTATTTATTTATTAATTTTTCTATAATTTTGAATATTTTTCTAAGATTATTTTGATTCGGGGTATTTCACATTTTCATTTTTTTTAGACAATGGAACTAGGTATTACTGAACGTGGGAATATACCAAATCAATAATATTTTAAAATATTACTTGTCCATTTTATTTCAACCGAATTTTATATCCATGCATTAATAACAAAATTATGAACAGGCAAGTTGTTTTCTAGTTCTGTACTTTTTTAAACGATTTTAAACGCGTGTTTTTGTTTATTTACATTCTATTAAATAACATACTTGAATTCTCCGAGGCCACAACTTCCCGGTTTTTCCGTACATCCATTCTCATCGCTCCAATCACCACAATCGTTATCTCCATCACAACGAAATTCAATACGAATGCATCGACGATAAGCTGATAGAGCGCATTCAAATTCTTGAGGAGTACATGACGGCGGTTCTGCTTCTGTAAATTTGAAAAAAAAATTAAAAAATAACATATATATATATATATATATATAATTATTATATTACACACCGCAATCTGCTTCATCTGATCCATCTCTACAATCATGATCTTGATCACATTTCCATGATAATGATATGCAAGTTCCATCATTGCATTGAAATTCGTGCTTCTTACATCTGAAAATCAAAAAAATATTCCTTCTAAATAAAAGTTGAAATATAATGATAGTTCTTTCAATATAATTGACATAAGAATTTTATTAAATTTTATCGAAGGTTTTTAAATGTAAATACCGTAAAAATATATTCAGTATATTTGAGTATTATTGTCATTAAGGAAATATTATTTCAGTAACACTATGGATATATAATACTTAAAATGTTTTATATATATATATATATATATAAATTTAATAAAAAATATTTGGTCATTTATTTTAACAGTATGAAAAAATAAAGTTGACAGGAAGTGATTTATTTATCTATACCTATTTAAAGAATTAGGTCAACAACTGTAGGAAATTTAAGAATAATTAGGTACCGTGAATGGAACCAGATGTTTGTAGTTGTCAGTGTCTAAAATTACAAATATTTAAATGTATGCTAATAATATTTCATCAAAAATTTCCAAATATATTTTTTATCAATAGAAAAAATGTTCGTTGTTGCGGAGAAAAATATTTTTTACTTAAATCATGGTTTAGATTTATGTCTCTTGTTTTGTATTTGTAATAATTGTTTTTGATTTTATATATATATATATATATATATATATATATGTATATAATATATATATATATATATATATATATGCATATACGTATGTGTGTGTGTGAGCGTGTCTGAATTAATTTCAAAATTTATAATATAATAGCAATTATATATCGAATATAATTGTACTGTCATTAGTTTATAATTTTTATAAATATTGATTTTGCAGGTGTTGGATTATGTATATAAAATATATTTTAATTGTCAAAATCAATGATATAAGAATTTGAGAAAAAATCTGGTGATTTTTAATTCAGGAAATTATATAATACACATTTTTATAAAAATTTCCATAATAGTTCGAGTAGTAAAAAATCGTCTTCTTTGTATGTATGTATGTATGTATGTATATATATATATATATATATTGATCTGTTTCTAATTTTACTATTATAGAAAAATCGATGGTACTTAAATGAAAAAATGCAATTCATATAATACTTTTTTACCAGCGAATTATTTTTACTCTTTTATGATTAAATTTTGATTTATAATGTTAAATAAATCTTACTATTTTCTTAAATAGATTCTTGTTTCACAACTTTTGGATAATTTAAAAAATATATAAAATTTTTATTAATGAATATGTTTTATCACAGAAAAAAGTAAATAGCTCTCTATAAAGTATATAAAAAAAAGTTAATTTATATTTTTCTATAATTATAAACATAAATAATTGTAACGATAAATATTCTCATATGGAAAATATTACATGATTTTATATTGTATTAATATTTCATCATCTTAAGTTTCATCATCATAATAAATAAAAAATTCTTCGACTTTTCAAATACACATTTGTTTGCTTTTTTATTTTATTTTAAATAGATTGAATTAGTTGTTCAATATATATATTTTGTTAACAAGTCGAATTTGAAACAGAAATATTTCGATTATTTTCTATAACGAGTGTATGTTTATCAAATTAATAATATTAGAGAAAAGGGGATGGTGATGTAATATCCTAAAACAGACACGAAACACACCTTTCATAACTTATTTCCGTCGCAGGAAACACAAAATGTGTATATATTTGTGTTAAAATAAAATAGAAAGGGACGTAAGTGTTACATGAATGCTACTGAACGTAGGCTAAACAAAGACAGATGTTGCAAATCGATACCGGGATGAAACTGGATGGTTACCGTAGCAACACAATTTCCCAGCTATATCACCTGTATATATATATATATATATATATATATATATATATATATATATGTACTTAAAATGTGCGGATTTTATGAATCATGAACGTTTATAATGATTTTATTCTAAGATATTGTCATTAATTCGTATTTTTTTACAATTGCACATGCGAGTATAACTTATTTTCATGTATACATTCATGCATATATATATATATATATATATATATATATAATTTTTATTATAATACAAATACAATTAAATTTATTTTTTAATTATAAAACATAACAATAGTCATTGAATTTTTAACACATGTAATAAAAAATTAGACTGGATTTTAAAAAAAAATCATTGAAATTATTTTGTTAATATACTCATTTCCATATGAAATTTATTGTGCATCAATATTTCATTAATTAATGTTATATATATATATATATATATATAAATTTAAATTACTGTAGACATTTCATATTAAACCACATCTTAATTGAAACATATACGGGTATAAGAGTTAAACGAACCATAAGAAAGTTGATCTGATAACTAAAACAAAATCTTACAAGGTAGCATCTGTATTTAGAGTCTATTTAGAATTTTCAGTGCGGCAATGTGGTAATGTGCAACTGCTATATATTAATAACTTTATATCTTTTATTTGTATTTAAAGGTCGTTAAATGTTAAAAGTGTATTTAATTTGGAGGTTTGGTTTGAATAGACGTACATTATTTATAGATTTTGAGATGGAATTATAACTATCTTATTGAGAATATTGATTAAATTTATAAAGAGTATCTAATTAATATAATTATAAAAGAAAATCTAAATTATGATAAAATGGGTTACTTTTTTTATTTATAATAGTTTATTGGATATTAAAAATATTTCACTATTTATTTATGTAAATAAAAATTACATTTTTCATTTCAAAAGAAATATTTAATTATTACACTTTTTTTAAACAAAAACAACATCTAAATTTAAGTTTTTAAAGTCATACATAAAATTGTAATAAATCCTTTTTTAATTATATATTTAATAGATCTACATGTATATCAATACATTGTACAGAAAAAATATTTTTCTATAGAAAAAAAATTTTTTTTAATGTTTAAAATGTTATAATAATATGAATTTATTATCTATAGTTTAATATATATTCTAATATTAAGTAGTAGGAATTTATTTTGAATATAACACAATTACTCGAATTATTTGAAAATTACTATAAACAAAATCATTTTACTTAATACAATTATTGATTTTTATTTTTAATACGTCTCTGCACTAAAAAAAAACAGTAACGAAAGTGTGTGGACGATGAACTATTTAATTTACATTTAATTTGAAGTTTAAGTCCAAAATATATACATAAGAAAGTCCGAATGGCGAGAAATAAAATTCTATTATTTAAATCTTATTCAACAAATTCGAAATGAAACACGTGTTCTCTGAAATCGAATCATAAATATTACTTTTTTTATGTACAGAAAATCTGATTATTTCGTTATCTCTCTCTACAAACGACCCAATATACAAACATTGTGTGAATCACAGATTGCGAAATACTAATCTTGGTTAAAAATGCATTACACCGAAAGCACAATAACAATGAATTTGCCAAAATTCGTTTTCATTTTATTTTACTCGTACCACCAATGCATTCGCATAACCTACCCTATTGGCAAGAAACACAATATTTGGTTAGGGTAGGTAAGAATACAACGCATAAAATTGATTTTGTTGGGGGAAAAAGCTGGTCATGTAGAATATATCGCTTTATGTGTGTGCTCTGTTATTGAGCTATGCACCCTCTGTACAGCATTGCAATTTCGGAGACGATATAGGGGATGATTTTAATCAAGGATCGTCACTGTTATTACGTTGGATAGATTGGTAAATAAATACGCTAGAGATTATTGTAATCATTTGAAACATGTGATATACCGTGTTCAGGTATTATATTACCGGTTTAATTAACTCAAATATCTTGACCAGATTGAATTCCATGGATAATGTAACATTTAGATTAATTGTGTTTGATATCATATATATATATATATATATATATATATATATATATATATATATATATATATATATATATATATATATTTATATATATATATATATATATATTCTATAAATGTACCTATTTTTGGGAATAAGTTCTATAGTCTAATAATTTAATAGTTTCAAATATTAAATATTTTGACTGATGTCAAGTAACAATATTAAATTAAAATATTGAACAAAAAAATAAAATTAATTTTAATAAACGCAATAAGAAGGAAGGATTTTAATCAGTTATATATGAGTATATATATATATATTTATATATATATATATATATATATATATATTTATATATATATATATATATATATATTTTACAATAATTATATATTATATATATATATATATATATATAATTATTGTGTATATATTAGAAAGAACACTTTTTATTTCCATTGATTCTGTGCATCCAATTTCTGACTTATTTGGAATTTTATTATGTATTAGACATGAATGTATTTTTTGTTGTTGTTCATCATATTTTGCAAGGTATTCAAATATTTTTTTACACATAATAATAAAATGATTGTCGCGGTTACGAAATATCAAGTCTTTTTAAACAAAAATATATAATTCAGAATAGGAAATATATTTTAGTTGTTGAACATTGTTTATAACGTTAAATAGAAAAGGAAAATAAATTACCATTCTTAAAAATTTGATCCATATGTTTTTATCTAGTTTAATATTGAAATTTTCAACGGAAACATATGCTCCAACTTGAAATTTGTCTACCTATTCCTGTCTCTATCTCTCGCTTTTACTTCCTTATCACGTGACCTACAGCGCGCATCGATCGAGTCCTCAGTACCACCTCCGTTATATACCTATTTCACTCTAATTTCGTTTTCCCAATATGTATATACACCTTCCTACATAGTTTTTCGTCGTCGGTTACATTTAAAGTTTTCTTTTCTATATTCCAACTGGAACACATGTTGGAGCTTTCATTTATGAACATTTTTATAATGTATTTTATTAAATCGGTTTTATATAAATAGAATATGATCAAATTAGTTTTTAATTATTTATTTATTGATAGATTAGATCATATTAACCAATTTGTTATTTTAGAGACGATTATGTATGAAAGAAATAATATTGTAGATCATTATTTTTATCGATTTCAATTTATTTATAGAAGTGAATAATAATACATGACATTAAATGATTTTAAATTATACATTTATAATAAATTTATCATAAAAAAGGTTTATTATTTAGGTTTTTTTCGGAAATGTACTATTTTTGTTATCGTCCTATTTTGTATACATCAATAAGATTATTTAAATTGTAGATCTAAATATTTAGAACAATGTTACCTTAAATAATTAATTAATCTTGCTATAATTTGTATATTATTCCGGTTATAAGTACATACATGTACATAACATATATATATATATATATATATATATATATATATATATATATATATATATATATAATGTAGTGCTTTTGGAAAACAAAACATATATGTAAATATTTAATTTAAAAAAAATACAACTAAATAGATAATGCAATGCATGGTAGCTGTTTCTTACATTAAAAACCATATATTTGTGTTCAGTTTTTTGATTTTTATTAAATTGTAATAAATGTCTTTTGTACTAATTATATTAATTAATTTTTATAACCAAATTTTTTTCCAATAAAAATATAATTATAAATTAATCGTTTTTAATATGCTACACTAAAATGTTTATGAATAAGTCATTTTCTTTTAATTAAAAAGTTTAAATTTTTGTATCCTATAATTTAAATACGTATCATATAATTAAGTAATATTTAAAAATATGAAGCGTTTAATTTTCGTATTGTATATCGAGACGGATTTTTTTAAGTAAAAAATTAATAAAAAAATCTGTACGTACTTATACTAATAAAGATAAATACAAAATGTACTTACTCAATTTTGGGACAATTGATTTCATCCGAATAATCTTTGCAGTCGTTATCGTTATCACAAACCCAAGATTTCTGTATGCACAGTTTGTTTGCGCATTTAAATTGATCTTCGGTACAGTTTGCAATAGTACCTAGAGAAAAGTATATTTAATTTAAGTCAGTTTTAAAAATTACAGCAAAAATATACTTTTCGAGATTTTAAATGTTTGAAAGCATTCATTCAAGTAAAAAAAAAACAAAACAAGCGTATATAACCGTTTCAGTAATATATATATATATATATATATATATATATATATATATATATATATATATATATATTTGTATATATGTATATATATATATATATATATATATATATTTCATACACTTGTTTCTCTCTTTATATATATATATATATATATATATATATATATATATATATATATATATATATATATATATATATATATATATATATATATATATATATATATGTACAATATTAAATGATATAACTTACCGCAATTAGTTTCATCAGAAAAATCACCACAGTCATCGTCCCCATCACATTGCCAATCTTTTATTATACATTTTCCATTTGAACATCGAAAATAATTTTCAGATTCCTCACACTTCGTGTTATTTAGATTGGCAATTTCTTCGCCACAACCTAATTCGTCTTCAGAATTGTTACAATCAATTTCACCGTTACATCTAAATTTAAAATATTATATATTAAGTAATTATTTGGTGTTACATTTGTTAATTAACTTTAAATTTATTAAAGTGTATAAAAAAATTATATATTAGATATAATAGAATTTGAAACCAATTTAGTAATAAATAATTTAATTTTACATTACGTTTAGAGCGTTTGAAAAATAATTTATGTATCTAAAATGATCATAAGTACTATATTGAAAGACTAAAAAATTACATACGTACTGTACAAATAGTTTATGCCTGAACTTGTAACTTTTTTAATATTATTTTTCTATTTTTAATGCTACTGTTAAATTAATTCAGTATACAGACAATGATTTTACTGATAACTAAACAAAATTTTTATAGAATTTTTTCTTTTTAAATTGTCAAATCAACATTGAAATCATTGAAATATTATTAACATCGAGTAAAATGTTAATAGAGTAATATACTTGGTATATTTTTTATACAATATGTTTATCGAAATGAATTGAAAATATTATGCACTATATATATATATATATATATATATATATATATATATATATATATGTGTGTGTGTGTGTGTGTGTGTGTATGTCTGATAAAAGAATACCTTACCTCATGTCACTTTTGATACATGTACAACTGTCTATGCACATAAATTCTCCTCTGTAGCAATCACCACCGCACGGATGATATGCTTCCATACCTGTACTATCTACAACATGACGAGCCTCAATAGGAACCTGATATGGAATAGCACTATATCGTTGTTCCATGCTTCCTCTACCCGGTATAAACCCTGTATTCGGATATTTTCCAAAACCGTGATCGTAGCCTATTCTGGTACCATATCCATTTCGAAATCCACCATTTGTTTTCCCATGCACCCCATTTCTAACACGTATAGAAGAAGGACCTCCCATATGTTCGCTAGGTGGAATCATAATTTGCCCTGGTACTGGGTATGATACTGGAATTGGTTCTCTATCTGGATGGATTGGTATTGCAACAGGAACCAAGGCAGTATGTGAAGGAATTTGTGGTTGGTATGAGCGGTGTAGCGGTGATTGAGTGGTTGCTTCTTTAGTCGTTGGTGAATTAGAACTTGGAGTATTGTAAACGATTGGAACAGAACCAGCTGGTCGTAAAGATCCTGAACCGAACATTTGACGTGCTGCTCCGCGATTGATGTGTACAGTTGGTTTTAAATCAATTGGTGCTTCTGTTGTTGATGTTGGAATTCCTTTCGTCACATCTATAATAAATATAATTAATAGAATTACACCTTTCTTATATATATATATATATATATATATATATATATAAATATGTGTATGTGTGTGTGTATGTGTATATCGTATTTTTTTAATGATAAAAAATAAATAGATCATTTTTTTTACGAATGAAGTTATTTACAATATAAAAGATGGATATGATTTTAATGTTTAATGAAAGGTAGAGTAAAGGCTGTATTAGAATTTTTAACATAAATAAATTGAAACTTGTTTATGTTTTAATAATATCAAATTCTACAAAACTGATGTAATCTATCAGTTTTTATAAAAGAAATATATATATATATATATATATATATATATATATATATATGTATATATATATATAACTATATATATATATATGTATATATATAGATATGTATGTATGTATGAATTTGTGTGTAGGTATATATTATCAGTATTTAATGAAAGACGAAGAGAGATATACCAATTATCATTTTTTTGAAAGACGTTATAATTAGGTTTAAGATCAAAAATGGAAAAAAAAAATTTAATCAACTTGTCAGTAATAAATGTTGTATACTTGAATTTTTTTCTTTATGAGTCATCAAAAATAATTATTCATAGTAACGACAAATCGATCATCATTAATTATTACTTGATACCTTTAAATGATTCATACAAGTTTTGGATATTGAGCGACTACTATCTTGTAAAATTTGAACTTCGCATGCTAATTATTTGTTTGCGTGACCTTTAACGTTATAAAAATATTATAGGATGAAGCATATACATTTGAAGATATATATATTTGAAATATATTTATATGTAACATATATTAAAATTATGTTTTCATTTTATTTATTACAGTGTTGCGATATTTAATACATTAAAATTTGGTACAAATAATCTAATAAAGTTGTATATTATTAGTTTACTTAAGTTGTATATATTATTTGTATATTATTTTAGTAAATTAGAAAAGGTGTGTTATTGTGCATTTAATAACACTTAACGTTCATAAAAGAATATAGGTTTTTTGATAACAATTTATGGTCTATATAGTCTATAAAAATAGTTTATAGTCTATAAAGAGATAGCTGTAGAATTAACATTTTTAAACAAAAAAAAATACTATCCGGATATTTGAATGTTTCAAGATTTTATGGAAAAATCGAAAATAAATATTGGAGTATTGAATAATAACAAAAAAAGTTAAGTTTAAGAAATATAGATTAAGCAAAACAACACCAAATTACTTGATACAATTGTTAAACTTTGCACTGTTAAAATTTTTTCCATGATATTTTCAATTTATTATGTGGATTCATAATTGTTTATATATATATATATAATTTAAAGCAACATATTTTCAAAAGTCTACACATGTATAATTTTGGTTCAAGTATAACGATTTTATATGTAAGTATATATACAATATATTTGTACATACATGTAGAAAGATAAACGTATTGATTTATATGATATTTTGAGCACTATTTGTGTGATTTTCATAACGAAATGTATTTTGTTTGGTAGCTGTTAGTTTCCACACAAAATTCCAAACATTTTATCTTCATTGCAGTTGTACAAAACGTGTCGGAATGTTGCGTAATTATGTCTTTAAGAACATGAAGATGTTAAGGTTTTGTTGAATGTTTATTGGCTGTAATATTATTCTATAACCAATACTTAATAATACTAAGTTTAAGGAATCCTAAATATTCAGATTATTTGTCCAATCTTGTCTTTTGATTTGATAATGAAATGTATATGGCTATGTTTAAATTTGTATATATATATATATATATATATATATATAAGGTAAAAATATTTACTTTATAAATATATGCAATTAATATTTGTTTTGTAATAGATATATTGTAGTTAAGGGAATTTAAAAATCTTAGAAATATTTATTATTATTATCAAATTTTAATTTTTCGAATAAAAATACAATTTTATAAAAAAAAGTACATTACCAACCATTCATTAGAAAGAAAATAATAATGTCTGCATTTATTATGAAATGTTCATACTGGAAAAATATAGTATATATTATTTTCTACACTTTTTTTTATAGGAAAGATAAGCTATAATCACTAGAATTTTACCAAACGTGTATAAAAATATGTCTTATATTTTTTTAATTACACTATATAACTTTTGTAATGAAAACATCATAATTTTTACATTTGGAAAAAAAATATAATTCACTGTTATGAGAGTTTAGAAATTTTCTTCATTTGTTATATATATTTTCTTAGTTTCTTAATAAAACAATTTTTAGTTTCAAAATTAAAATGTATACAAATAACAAATAAGTATTTAAAGAAAGTAATAAACACACACACACAAACACACACATACACATATATATATATATACACATATATTCATTTTTTTACATTTTGAAATTATTTGCTATTTATGATTTTAATGTGAACAGAGATTTTTTTATTTATTTTATAATGGTTTTAAGAACTAAACACATAAAGTCTGTTTATTATTATTAGTTTATATATATATATATATATATATATATATATATATACATATATATGTATATATATATGTATATATATGTATATATATATGTATATATATATATATATATATATATATATATATATATAACTAGAGAATACGTTGCAGATATAAATTTTATTCTTAGATATAATGTTTATTTTATCGATTAAGTCGAAAATGAACACGAAAAATAGAGTATATACATTTATTTACGACAAGAAAAAGGAATATTGACGAAGTGTAAAAAATATGAAACAAATGTAAAAATAAACCATTTATACAATCATCTTTTAATAGAATTTCCTAGTATATTCTATCGATTTTCTTGTCTCAACTGTAATCAACGTAGTTTATTAATGACATCCGAATGAAACTAAATATAAATAACCTGAAACTAGCCACATTCTCCGCTATTTATAAATCAAAAGTTATTTTCTACAAACGCCTTTGAAAAACCTCCATCGAAAATATAATATCACAAATCTTATAGCAACTGGAATTTAAATGTGTCATGGTTAGTAAAGCATGTGTTATAGGTCATTAATTTAGATTATCTAGACATGTGCCATCTATTCAGAACTTGCAGATAAACATTGTAAACAACAAAATTGAAGATAATTATTTTCTTATAAACTGCAGAAATAATCGTAAACATAGATTTTTCACCATACACTTTGCACTATATTTAATGAAATTATTAGTCTTATCAAGAAGAATATTACTTTTTTTAAGAACATCATACAAATAAAATACTATATATTCATAATTAACACTCTCTATTCATCATTATTCAGGTTCACAAAAATTAGTTATTATTTAGAGCTTCATTATGGTAAAGTTTGATAAAAATGTTTATTAAAACATGTTGAAAAAGAAATATATGATTTCATATCTATCTATCTATCTATCTATCTATCTATTTATCTATCTACCTACCTATCTACCTATCTATCTATATCTGTATATATATATATATATATTCAAAATTAATTAATGTTTATTAAATTTTGCACATTAATTTAATTATATTAAACTGTTTAATAACACTGGAAAAATATAACCAGGTTTTTTGAACATTTAGTAAAAGTATAACTTTAAATCAACGTTTATAAGGTAATGACATATTACAAATATGTTTTGAATTTTGAGTACTTGAGATATATTGAAAATATATATTAAAAATGAATAAATACTGAAGCATATAAGAAATAAATTATTTAGAAGCAACTGCTTATAATTGTTTTAAATATTTTGTTTTTGAAAACAATTTGTTTTTAAATTCTGTAGAACACATACATGTTTCATTTTCATTTTATAATGATTACCTTACGAATTTTCTTTCTGTATATACAAATCTTCACTACTAATTTATTGATAAAGAAAAACTTGAACTTACTTCAACAGTACTACTAACAATTCTATGAATAATTTCTCAACGACAGCAGTGTAATATTGGCAACTTGCGTATTTATACATACATTTAATATTATATTAGTATACCGGATTTGTTCATGTATATTTAAAGTATATTATTTGTACACACATTCACCAATATATATTTATACATGTAGATATGTATATATATATATATATATATATATATATATATATATATATATATATATATAGACATATATATACATGTATATGTATATATGTATATATATAGTGTGTGTTTTCTGTTTTTATGTAATATAATATTAAAGTAGGATGATTGAAAATATTGAAATATATTAATATACGAATGAAAATATTAAAAACAAATACAGAAATAAAATTTACAAAAAAAATAATGTTCTATAATTAAACTCAAAATTTATTGAGTAATATTGACAATTGTATAATTGATGAACAATTTTATAAAAAACCAATTAAAGTGTGTAAAGCAATTTATTTTTTTTGGAAAATTTCTGTTTTATTTAAAAATATGAAATTAAAAGTATTTAATTTTACTTATAGCTATGCGCGTTTTATGAGTTTTATTTTAATTGATTAATTAGGAAATAATTATATGGCAATGAAATGCATATTTTATACTTTCAAATTATATTTGGAGAATTTGCTTAATCTTGATATTAAGTATTTAATATTTATAAGAAGTATCAATCTCGTCGTTCAAAAAAAGATAAATGTAAAAGAGAGTAAAAAAATATTTTAATTTTCACTCTGTTCCCCAATAAATTAAGTAATGTTAAACATATTATATGCATTAATGTATATTAAACATTTATATGTTTCTTTATTTATTGATAAATTTATTTCTTCATATCTTTTCTAACATCAATAAAGTTAAAAAATCTTGATATTTTAATCTCAGATTTTGTATGCATATATCTTAGAATTACTATGTTAGTAAACGTCTTTTTTTTAAATTTCCTGTTTTAAAATCAATAGCTGTTATGCTTATCAATTCATTTATCTGATTGAATATTACATTTGAATAATAAATGTTAGTTGTATTAAAGTTTATAATTTTCAATTAACATATTTATTTAATGACCATAAAGATAATATTATATATATATATATATATATATATATATATATATATACATTCTCGTATACACACACACACACACACATATATATATATATATATATATATATATATATATATATAATATTTGAAGGAATAGTGACGCAACTGAGCAAAAATCCGTTTATATCATTTAAATATTCAAATAGTTCAAAAAATAGTAGTGTTATCAGAGTAAAAATCTTACAACCAATGTTTATATTTCCTTTTTCAAATAAAACGTAAAAAATAAAATTTATATATATGAGTTAGAAACATTTTAAAGTGGTTTGAAAAAGTTGCAATTTTTCATTTATATAATTTTTCCTTAAAATAATCATATATATATATATATATATATTAAAATAATTAGTATATTAAATGGAAGTAATTAGAAAAATATTTATGTAATGATATTGGAATGTAACATAACATTCAGATATTAGTAAAAAAAAAATCATTCGATTAATTTGTAAAAATAGTATTTAATTATTTTCTTCACATTTTGATGAATCTGGAAAAGTTATAATACTTTAATTTTATTCCAAATAAGGGTCTTTGTTATACAATGAATAATATTAATTATAATGTTAAATAATAAAAAAATATGTTAATTTTTAAGCAATTTCTTATAGCTCTCTTAGCCTTAGTCATAATATAAGAGAATTATTCAT
>CM068313.1:31145824-31160824 GCA_034766995.1 Acanthacorydalis orientalis
ATATTTATATAGATACATAAAATAAATTGTAAACCATTTTTTATTTTTTTATCTTATAAATTATTTTTTTTATATTATTTTATGTATTACATATATATATATATATATATATATATATATATATATATATATATATGTATGTAAGTATGTATGGGCACTAAACGTTCTTTCAAAAAATTTAAATTAGGTAAAAAATATTTAAAAAATTTTGATTAAAAAATATACTTTTGTTTCGAATTTTAAAATGATTGAATTTTATATTATTATACAGTGATCAACTAATGCTAAAATATTTTTTAAATAAACAATATTCATTTGATTACAAGTGTATATTCACTAGAATTATTTCCTTTATATATATATATATATATATATATATATATATATATATATATATATATATATATATATATGAATAAAACACATTGACATATTTCCATAAAACATTAATTTCGGAATTAATTATTTACATTAGTTAAATACGTAAAATTGTTGGGTATATTTATGAAAAATGTATATAAAAAATTATTTAGGTAATTTGCAACTCGTTCGTTTTATTCATCCATAATGAATGATAAAATCAATGAAAATTTCTTATGTTAAATATATTCATTTATTTGTATCATGTTGATAAGTATATGTACATATATATATATATATGTATGTATATATATATATATATATATATATATATATATATATATATAAACCAATACACAATTGCCTATATGAATATATAATATTAACATTGTCGAAGTAGCAAACTTAAGATTCAAATGACAACGATTTTATTAAAAAAATTTAAATTTACTTAAATAAATATCAGTAATTCCCTGCTATATAGTAAAGTAAATAATAAGGAACATTTATTATATTAGCAAATATTGAAAAAGTAGTTCCTTTATTTGTTTATTTAAATATTTTGTATTTCATTTTATAAAACTGCTTTTATATTCACTTTTTTCTAGGCATATATTCATATATATATATATATATATATATATATATATATATATATATATATATATATATATATATATATATAGCACACGTATGTAGAATAATGAATATTAAATAAAAAATAATCAATATAGTTTTCGTAAAAGTATTATAAAGAACATATTAAAAAACAGATAATTGTATTACCTAATAATTTTACTGATTAAATTTTTGTTTATATATATATATATATACGTGTGTGTGAGAGTGTGTTTGTATATGTATATATATATATATATATATATATATATATAGGTAAAAGAATGTTAGTTACGTATTAAATAAATTATAATAATATTTCAAAGAAGTAGTAGCGGAAATAAATATAGTTCTTTTAATAAAGATTAATATCCTTTTTTTAATTCCTTTTAGAATGTATTTTATTTTTTTATATACTAACGTATTATTTTATAAATCAAGAAACTGAGGAAGTATTTTATACATTTATAATAAAATATTGCTCAGAATAAAATGAAATTAAAATTTATTAAACCTGTGTTATATAATAAATGTAATGGCTCAGATTTTGATTATATGTTTTATAATTTCTATTTTTTAGAACAAGACAAATTAATTTAAAAGTATTTAAAATGAGTATGGATAAAGCACAATTTTATTACGAATTAAAACTGATACTTGGGAAATTTTATAAGTTAAGCAACAATTATTTGCTGTAATATATTAATATTAATAATTCGCTTTACTTCCATTAACTGAGGTAGGTTTTGTTATACCTTTGCACAAAGTTGTAAAAAAATCATTAAATACAGTTAAAATAAATATTAAACTTAATTGTTTATTTTATTAAATTAAGAATTAAATAACATTTCAACCTTTATAATTTACTAACGCATTTTTTGCCATTTTTAATAAATAATTCTATTTTTATGTGTATGCACACTATTTGAAAATAAAATTTAGTAAACTATAATTGTACTTCACTTGTAAATTCCAAGAAATTTATCAGAAGACTTTTGAATCACTTGCCATTGGAGAGAAAATATTCTATTCATTATACATCTATAAATCACTAGTCAACTTTTTCATGTTGACCATTTTTGGAAGCAAGTTTATGTAGAACTAATTTTACCATATTTTGACAGCTCATTTTCATAAACGGTTATATGTTCACTTAAGTTCATATCTATTTTATGAACGTATACTCTTTATATACAATATTTAAATTATATTTATATATATATATATATATATATATATATACATACACATACATATATATATATATATATATATATATATATATATATGTATATATGATGTTTTCGGAATGTTACATAAAATTTAATTTTACATGTTTGTATGAAATTGCTTTTTCAATACTTAGTTGTATAGTCATATACTGAAATAATAAAATAAGTATTGTTTGTGGCATCTCTCTCTCTTTCTTTCTCCTTATATATATATATATATATATATATATATATATATATATATATATATATATGTACATATATATATATATATATATATATAATTAAAAAATATTTAATAGAGACGAGAACTGTATCATTACGGTTTGCAATTATAAAAAAAGTATACATCTTTGTTTACATTTTGAACACTATTCGTGGTAGTTAACATACATATTATTTTGTTTCAATTTTCTTTCATAATGTTTAGTATACAAGTATTTTGACTTTAATCTTTTTTTCAAATTAAACGTAACACATTATTGCGATTGAACAATATTTGTAGATTATTTTATTGGTAGAATATTATAATTAATATTTATATATGATTTAATATTTACTTAAAAATAATTCACTTTTATAATTAGAATTACCTAAGAAATGATTATTCTGTTAGAATGCTTCGTGTTGTAATCTTTTGTTTTCTTGCTACTAGCCTTAACCATCTAGTTGAAGGGAACTGATTATTGAACGGAACGTACAAAGCAATAAATTAAAACTAGTCTAATTTTTTTATAAAATAAGCATAAATAACAAGAATACAGAATAAAATGTAAGGATTACTTCAAATAAAGTTAATAATGATTACCTTAGTAGATGTTTTTTTATGTTTGCTATAATATAAGGTATCGTTAAATTTTGTCAACTCCCATATTGATAAGATATGACACTTTATATACGAACAGTCATATTCTTAGTATTTAAAAAAATAATACATAAAAGGCGTTAATTACGAAAATTCTTACTTCTGACAATGTGTTACTTACTTTAGATTAGACACGCTAAGAAATTTATTAAATTAGCTTCGGATGGCAAATCAACAATATTGTTAAACAAAAGACTTTGAAATAATAATTATTATACTTGTAATAATAATACCTTACTATATAACAAGTTATTATAACTTGTTATAATACCTTAGTATGGTTTTTAAATTTTCAATTTTGAACTCCGTGGGATATTTACATTTAGTTTATTTCATAAAAGAAATTATAAGTTTCTCATAAAGTTATTTAATAAAATACATAATTAAGAAGTTATGATATTCCGACATTTTCATTGTTACTTCTTGTATATTCCATTTACTGAATACATATAATATTTTCTATATTTCCATAGATACACAGTCTTTAAAATATTTATTTTCTATTTATGTAGAAAAATGAAGTATCTTTTACTTCGAAATGTTAATTATTCATACAAATTGAAATAATTTTTAATTTGTTATGTTTTGCACTTCTTGATAATAATGCATTGATAAATATATTTATGTTTTAGACCTGTAAGTATTAATTTTTGGTGTATATATATATATATATATATATATATATATATATATATATATATGTTTATATATGATAACAAAGAACCAGTTGTGTACTAGAACATGACTAATATTTACAAACTTTTATACTACCTTCTAAACAAACAATGAAATAACAAAAACGTTGTTTAGTTTTCAACAAAGATAATTTTATATAATAAAATATTTTTATATAAAAATATTAAAAATATTAAGTTCTTGAGATAAAACTATCGAAATCTTCTTCAGCTAACATTTAATATATTGTTTAGTATTTTATAACTATTTGACGCACACACACACACACACACACACACACACATGTATGTATATATATATATATATATATATATATATATATATATTAATTTTTGCATGTGTTTCCTTTAAAATTTAACTTAGTTTAAAATTAATAATTGATGTTCTTTTTTTTAGAAAGCATCTTTGTGTATTTAAATTTAATTTATTAAAGAACATTATATGTTATTTAATTATAACTTTATTGTTTAGAAAAGAGAACATAATTTATCAACTAACATTTATTTTTTTAATAATGGAAGAAAAAATAGTATTTGAATTATATATATATATATATATATATATATATATATATATATATATATAATTATTTATGTGAACTAAAGACATTCTGAACAATTCAAAAACAGAGAAAGTAATTTAAATCAAAAATCTTACAATTTCATTACTTTGTCAAAATACATTTGATCTTTTATTGTAATTTGTATACAAAAAATAGTTTATTTTTTTCGGTGTTATACTGTGCAACTTAAGAAAATTAAATAGGTCATGAAAGGTAGAGAAAGTAAAAGATTCATTTAAAATGACGTTAAAAAGCAAAATTAACATATCAAACTGGATGGCGCAGCAGTAGTACACTTTTTTAGTAAAAAGAAAATTTTACAATTACGCTGTCAATTTTTAACACCCAATGAAAGTTTGAAAAAATGTTATTTTTAAAACTCAGTCAGAAAGAATTAATAAAAATATTAAATAAAGGTTTGAATAAAAGCACGACGATAAAATAGTGATTTAATTTGTAGAAAATTTAAAAAATAATTACTACATAATTACATAAATTAGTTCATCGTTGAATTGAAAATAAGAATGTTTTGTCAAAATTAATTTTCATTAATTGTAGTCAATATACATGTGTGAATATTTCATTTTTAAAATAATATAATAACTCCCCTATTCACATTTATAACGCATGAAATGTCAATATATGCCCTTTATTTAGCTACCCTATTTATATATTTCTATCGTTTAATAATCTATAATAAAAATGACAATGAGGTTTTATTCGATAGAAAATCATACAGTTCGCACGAAAATGTCAGCATATTATATTACAGTAATTTTTCATAAACAGAGCAATCAATGATATAGAAATAAACAAATTCATTTCACTTCATAAGTATCTTTTTGTTTTTATTTTGTTCTTTCCAATATATATATATATATTCAAAAAATCCTGCATCTTGACTAAAAGAAGATTCACTGATCATTTAACAGTTATCTATTAGAAATAGCAGCATATATTCTAGGAGAAACTACTGTAGTGTACATGTTTTTTTTATAAATTTTCTTAGAAATTCAATTGTATTATACTTGTATAGATTAAAAGATTCTTTACTTTGATTAGTTGGTATTTGTATCATATAAAAACAGAATGCAACTGAACAATGTGTCTGATCTTATATATATTTTATTTATGATAAAAATGAAATGGTAATAAAGCGCTGAGATTATGTGTATATATATATATATATATATACACATAGAAAATTTGTCATAAGTAATAATAATGTTTTAATATGACATTTAAATATTGCATATTTCAAATATAATTTTGATAATTTTGAAATAAAAATATTTACATAATTATATTTAACTATTAATAATTATTAAATCTACCCATTGTTCTTTTTTTTCATAATCAAGGAATATAAATATATATATATATATATATATATATATATATATATATACATATATATATATATATATACATATATATATATATACATATATATATATACATATATATATATATACATATATATATATATATATATATATATATATATACGTTTCTATTTTTTGATAACTTTTATTTGTGTACTTAATGTTTATCAAAAAATACATACTTCATTTTTTTACTATACTTTTTGCCAAAGTTTCCAGATGAAGTTTTGTGATATAATAAATTCAGAGAAAAAAGATCAATGGAATATTTTTACTTAAATGTAATTTATAACTTAACTATTAGGAATTTCGTATAATATTTTTCAGATATTTATAATTTAATTAAAATTAAATTCAATCGTTTAAATTGATATGTTAATTAATACCACGATATAATTAGTTTTGCCAGATTTTCTGTCTTCATGAAAGAATACATAAGATCATGAGGTTAGAGAATTACTTAAGGTTGTTTAAAATGATTGGTAATAAATTTTAATCTATTAAGGAACTTATGGCAGTAAAAAAACGTAAATATTTAAAAACATATGTTTAGGGTCGAAACATGTGCATTAAAGTCATAAATCAGTACAATGGTCAAACGAAAATATATATATATGGCTATTAGTGTTTTGAAACAACAACATTTTTTTCTAACTCTATAGAAAAAAAATGTTTATTCTATTATTAATAATTGATAAATTTCAAATTTTTAAAAGGTAAAAATGATGAATTAAACTTAGTATGTATATATATATATATATATATATATATATATATATATATATATATTTACAATTTATATAAATTTTTTACACTAATAATATAATATCAATATAAAAAATATAATATCAATGTTTTGTTCATTTATAAAGAAACTTTTCTGTATTGTATACATTGGTATATTTCCATAATATCTTCGGTTACAATAATATTTTGTATAAGTATATTATTATAATTGATATTTATAAGAAAAGTTTCAATTTTGATAATTAATTTTAAATATTATCCGAAAAATTATAAATAGAAAAGAATAATGTCGGCAGAAAATGGAAAGGAATTCAAAAAGATAATCAAGTGTGTATGTTTATATATATATACATATATATATATATATATATATATATATATATATATATATATATATATATATATGCGTGTGTGTGTGCGCATGTTATTTTGAATTATTTATTTCTTAAAATATATTTGAACATTTATTTAGTTCAATTCGATTTTTTTATGTGACTCTATTTGAGCGGAATAATGAAAAATACGAACTTTTTGTTATTCTTTATTATTTAAATCTATTTTGTTTAATTGTACGTACTATTATTCATATTTTTAAAAGGATTAATTTAGTAAATGTCCAAATCAAAGCTGTTCTCAATATTATATACGAATTAAAGTTGTAGAATGAAAAAAAAATACATTTTGTGTAGAATGTAAAACAAAATTATTTTACCTGAAATCAATAAAATTGTAGTTGATTGGTTGAGAAAATCCAAGCAACCTTTCTAAAAGATTACTCGTTAATGAAAATATACGAAAATAATATATGTTTAATTCTGTAAAAAATACAGTTAATCAATAAATATATATAGAATAATTTATTTCAATTCAAACAGTAAATAAGCAAAAAATAACTAATAAGTAATAACAAATCAGTAGACATAAGACTTTGATTAAAAATGTATTATTTATCGTAAATTAATGCCATAAATCATTTCAAATATTTATTAATTTGATTTGTAAAGGTAGCTATATTTTCATTACTATATATATATATATATATATATATATATATATATATATATATATATATCATGCGTATGTCTATGAATATGTTACAGCCTATAATAAATAAACTATATGAATCATGAAATATTATATTCCAAAAATAATATTAATACTAATTGGTAAAAATATTTTTTCATTTCTTTATAATTTATTTTATATATATTGTGGTTATTATAAGAGATTATCTCTTTCTTTCTCTCCCTCTGTTTATATATATATATATATATATATATATATATATATCTATATCTATATGTATATATATATATAGAGAGAGAGAGAGGGAGTGACTCGGTGGGTGAAGAGGGAGAGACTCGGAGGGTGATATATTATTATTAAATACTGAATAAAATTAAATTATTAAATATGAGATATTTACATTATTTTAGATTTTTTTCAAGAAAATATTATTTATTAAAATTGAGTTTTATTATATTGTAATTGTTCGTACGTTATTATGAAGGGTTTTAGATGTAATGAAAGAATGTTTTATTTTGACAAATAAATAAATTTGACACTGTTGTGTATATATATATATATATATATATATATATATATATATATATATATATATATATATATATATATATATATATTAGTTTTACAGTCTTATTTTTATACTATTGTACAATAATTATAAAACATCGAGTTTAATGAATAATTATTGTAATTTAAAAATATTTATTTCTTTCTGATTTTGAAAATAACAGTTTAACAATTTTGATACACTTTACTCTTGTATATACTATACTTGTTTCGGTGTTACAAATAATAAATTATATGTGAAAGATGCCGTCGAATAAAATAACAATAAAATAAAATTAGAATTGCAAACAAACAAACCGCCCGACTTGTGCCATTGATCTCATAAAAAACAGATTTCATTCATTGTATCACACACACTACAGACTCATATTTCATATGAAACATTAACAAACAAGCACTATATGTACAAATATACACACATATATATATATATATATATATATATATATATATATATATATATATATATATATATATATATATATATGCATACATATCATGTGTATCAGTGATGAATATAATGATAAGCGACAGAAATAATTAATCTAAACCTATACTTACGCATTGTTATAATTAAAGTTGAGAGAATAATAATTGTTACGTTAAATGGCAGATTCTTAGAACATCTGTCTAGGACCTCCCAGTATGATGTCAGTCCCATGTTTAAATGTAAGTTCACTATTCAACAATATTATACGATAGCTAATTGAAAATAAAATAAAAAATGATTAACACGTAACGAATTAAATGTCTAATTTTTCACAAAATTTATTATTTATCATTTCATCCGAATCATATCTTCTTTTATAAACGCGTACGTGCATTTTGATGGTGTTGAATTTGAATTTTCGAAAGGAGAACCGCATTTTAACGCATATTTGCACTCATGTTTCGGAAAAGTTTTATGACAGTATATCACTAAATATAAGAATCAATGGAATAAGCATTAGCAAAATTGGTAAAAAGAAATCAACAAAGCTCATAATCATTTTGAACGGTTTGTTTAAACGATATTTAAACACGGAACAGGACTGGTTATATTCGTAAAATGATTTTTAAAACAATTTTCTCAATTATATTTGTGCTAAATTTCCATTCATTCAAGCTTTATACGTATATATCTATATGTATATTATATACACTCCCTTATTGGAAAGGGGTAAAAAATGTCTCGGTTTGTTATTTTTATTATCACAATTTTTTTATAAATTTATTTATAAATTGTAACTGTTCTTATATCTCAGAACTTCTGTGGAGAATTCAAATTTTCACTTCTATCTTTAACGATTAAGATCAATAAAATGCCAATAATATTGCCCGGTTTTGTACTAGAATGCAGCACAATATTATTGGGTGTCACTGGCTTAAGGTCTATTTGTGCACTGCGTCGTTCTCGGTGTTTGAGGCGTGTCCCCTTGCCTCTCTGACGACGCTGCCCGTCGTCAATAGGTCGCCCAGGACGTCAATCTCTCTCTGTTTAGCAAGTACTTTTGTCTGAATTTTAGATACTGTCTATTTGTCTCGCTCTTGCTTTCAGCTTAACGTATAGCTGTGTTCCATCAGATATTTCATGTATTGTACTTTTCTAGGTAATTACCGAAAAAGTTTTGTTTACATGATTATCGCGTCTGAAATTCTTTTTTATTGATATCATATTTTATTTAAGACTTTAAAAATGTTCTGTGATAATTATTATTTCTGTTTAAAATAAACTAGAAATTTTGAACTCAACTGTCTGTTTTTTTTATTATTATTATTTTAATATTTATAGATTTGTGAATTTTAGACTGATAGGTATTTAACATTGCTTATTTAAGAACAAACAAAATTATACTGGATTAAGACAAAACTATACTTTTTGTTGTTAAGAGATCGACACCGATTTGGTCTAATGAAATAATCATAAACACATTTTTCATTATAAATAAGTAACCCGTGCAATTCTTATGTAGTTATTAATATCAGTTATTTGTTAAATAGAATATTAAATGCAATAATAAAACTCATTGTGACTCAATAATGAACGAAAAGAAAAATATAATTTTAAAAGCCGTTCTAATAATAATTTAAAATAAAAATCAAATAATGGTTAATAATCCATCGTTCGTTAATAATTATAGAAAAAGGGCACGAGTGAAAAATATTGTTTAATAAAATAGTTTTTTTTTGATATTGAGGAAAAAATTTTTCCCTTAATGTTTAAGTAGCAGTTTAATTAATTAATGATTCAAAAAAAAATGCTGATATATTTTATTACATTTATTGTTAATATTTTAGCGTGAAGACATTATCAAAATTTTAAATAATTTTTTTTAATAACTTAAAAAAAATAGTTATTGATACGTAGCAAATTAGTTTATGACGAAAAACGAATGCATTACTTTACAATAGTACACATCAGTTATCATTGTTTGAATTTTCAAACTTAGCTACTAAGTGAAATCAAGCATTCTTCTTAAAACGATTTCATTTTTTAGAACTCTTTAAACTTGTTTCTGAATTTATTCAATTAATTTCAAATTATTTTACGGGCGATAATGAACTTATCTGTCGATGCACCTTTAAACTTCAAATATATATATATATATATATATATATATATATATATATATATATATATATATATATATATATATATCAATCTATCAAATTATTTTATGAAGATTGAAAAAATCGAATTTTCTTTTCACTTTGTAGAACATCATTAACTGTTTTATAGTTATCTTCCTTCTTTTATTCCAGTATTACTAGCATTTACATATATGTTTTCCATTATTTACCAGCATTTATATATATATATATATATATATATATATATATATACATACATATATTTCTGGTAAATTTAGTATTATTGAATAAAAAAATATGAAAAATATAATAATCGTTAATATTTTTTAAAATTTTCTTACGAGGTATAAAAACGCATATATCGTATGCGTTAATTTTACATGTTTTTAATAAATATATTTAAGAAAATAATATCGGGCGCTAAAGCACTTAGCTGTCGAAGCGTCCAAAAAACTAAATATCCAACCTTAAGAAAATAATACTCTAGGGTTAAACATTCGCTGAAAGATGAAGAAAAGCAGACTTTTTTTCGAACTACCTATAATAAAGAAGATTCTTATATATAAATGTGATATGTATTTATTTCTCTTGCACAAAGTTTTATAAATTCTATACTCGATCAATTTATCTTTGTCTCGAGCAAGATGGTCAGGGTTAGTGTCAATTTAACTGTCTTTCTCTTTCATCGCGGATTGCATAGGTGGCGCCGGCGCCTGACTAGCGGTTTAAAGTTATGTATGTAGTGAGAGTGACCCAGCCCACACACATATTATATATAAAGGTAGTATTACATCAACAAATTAGTATTTAATTCCCCTCTCTCTTATATGTATATATATATATATATATATATATATATATATATATGTATGTTTATATATATATATATATATATATATATATATATATATATATATATATATATATATATATATATACATATATGTATAATGTATATGTCTGATTGATAAATAATATTTTTAACCTGGAGAAGAAACAAGAAAAACAACTTCCTTATAAATCCACGAAGATATTTAACAACATCGAAGAACAAGTGCAAACATAAATGGAATGTTATAATGATATAAAGAAGTATTTCTTGTTTATAAGTAGTGTATATATATATATATATATATATATATATATATATATATATATACATGTATGTATGTATGTGTGTATATGTATGAATGAAAATGCAATTATGTATTAACCTTATTATTTTTAACACGAAACAATGAGTTTAAAACGAATTTATTTGTATATTTTGGATGGGTACTGCTTCAGTCATGATCGACTTCTGGTCTTTCTTAAATTATTTATTGTGACATTTTTCAGGATTTGTTTTTGTTGTATATACGATTCTACAGTTTATTTTTCTCATTATTATATTTTGTTATTATATTATTATAGTCTAATTACGAGTATATCTGACTATTTGGTCGAAATAGAATTTAAAAGTAGGATTTTTAAAAAACTCTAAAATAGGAGTTTATATGTTTGGATTCGAACCATACATGTAGAATATTTTTTAAATAATCAAGATATCAACGTATAAAGTTAAAAGAAAAAAAAAACAAAAAACATGTATAAATTTATTCGTTAACACTGTAAAATAAAATCTGAAATAAGTAATGTGAAAGAACAGTTTGTGAATAAGTTGAATAAGTGAATAAGTAGTCTTTAATAGAATGTAATAATGAATGGATGTAAAGTGAAAAATGGATTTTATTTATCGATATTGTTATTATTTACTATATAGTTAATTTTAACATACGAGAATTACTCATATGATTATTAATTATGCAGTTTTTGTATATATATATATATATATGTATACTTTTGTATCATAATTATTTTTTTAAAGTCACAATTTATTGCTGTTAATTTAATAGTATCTAGTTATTTAATAGTTAATAAACCGAATTTAATAAAGAAAAAATATTTTTTTATATACAATACTTCTTTTACTATGTCAGTGATGAAATTAATATCTTATACTGTCTTAATAAGTATTTAAAAAATATTAAAAATTTAATTAAAATATTCTTTCAATTATTTTTAGCACACATTTCTTATATATTGTAATATATATATATATATATATATATATATATATATATAAATTGCACAATAAAAAAAGTTGAAGATGTATATTAAAAATGCAATCTAGAATGATTTTAATTTTAAAATTAATCTTTTTATACATATTTGCACATATTGAAATCGACTAAGCGACAATTTTAATAAAGTTAGTAGAAAACAATAAATATCATGGAATATTATTTAATTATTAATTAACATGTATTTTATTAAAATGAGATGGTTATATACAAAGAAAATATGTAACAGTATTGTATTATTTTCATTTATTAAAAAAACAATTCGTATGCAGTATTTTTAATTAATGAATAGTTTAAGAAAATAATAACAATGAATGGATTTACATTAACATACATTTCGGTACAATTAATTATAAATGTACCGTGTCTGACATGTATTCAGGATTATATATAATTAAAAAATTCTGTTCAAGAGATGTATAACATTTTACTCTATAACTTTGAAAGTATAGGGTATAAAAAAATAGTTTGTCTACATTTTATATTAAGAAAAATAACTTTTGTATTAAATATTATATTTTCTGATTATGTAAACCTAAAATGACAAGTTAAAATGTTAATGAACTGTATTTATATTTATAGGTGAAAATAATCTTCTTCTAATATGATTTTCCTATTTCGTATTTATATTTATCGTATTTATCTAAATAATATTTTAAATATATTTACTTAAATTGTTAATGATATATGATGATATATATATATATATATATATATATATATATATATATATATATATATATACGTACATTTCTATTATTTATGACAATAAAGCAATCAATATTTAGATGTGTATTTATGGTAGTTTATGTATATTTATAGCACATATCATTTTAGATGTGTATTTATATTAGATAAATATAAATTGAAATAATAGTTTAAAAATCAAATTATTGCATAAATACTTATTGAAATTTGGACTTTGGAATTTTATATTTGTATTGAGAACACTAAAAGATAAATTAATGTTAATATATACTTCATATTGTCTATTTTTTTAAAAATTAATTTATACTTCATCTGCATTAATGTTTTTTGGGGTTTAATATTTTCCGCCTCTAGAATTTCACATTTTCTCAGATGACATTAATGCACTTTAAAACTTAAAATGTGTTTTAAAAATAGTTACTTTATAACCAAAATTCAGTTTTTTTTATTTTTATTACTTCTTTAATTTGATGTTTTCTTTGAAATATATATATATATATATATATATATATATATATATATATATATATATATATATATATATATATATATATATATATATGAATGAGTGGAAAATATTTTTATAGTGCTAAAATAAATAATAAGTAAAAAACATTTATTAAGTAATTATTTCAAATTCCTTTGAAATACTTTTTGTAATAATAACAAATATTTTTAATACATGCATGAATTAATTAATCTTGTAATTATTTATGAAATAACAAATAAATATATTATCGAGAACCAAAAATATAATTTTATAAGTAGAATTTTATTGAATACCATTCTCATGTGGTAAATAATATTAAAAATTTGCTAATGTTTAGATTCATCTTCTCATTTTGTTTCATAATTAATTAGTGTGTATACTCCAAAACGTCAGTATTCCTATTATGATATAAGGAAATTAAAAAATCATTTGATTCCAATGTACACATCTTTGAAATAATTTGAATCAATTTTTGAGATTCAGGCCATATGATATATTTATTTTTTCTTTAGATAAAATATATTTATATTTTAGAATTTTGATAGGTATTAACAATTATATACTTTTATATAATGTTTAGTGTGAATATTTAACATGCATATTTTTTCATAAAATGCTTTCTTTAGTTTTTATTTTCAACAAATGTTTAACTTTCATTTAAATTTTATAAAAATGCTTACAATTACAAAATACTTAAATAAGTGTATATATATATATATACATATATCTATATATATGTATATGTATATATAAATATATATACATATATCTATATATGTATGTATATATATATATATATATATATATATATATATATATATATATATATATATATATATATATATATATAATAAAATAATTTCATAACCTTCTAAATTTTGTGAATCATTTGATAAATTTGTTCCCAATAAATGTATAACTTTTAATGACACATTTCGATAAATTTGAATTAATTTAATGGAGTACGAAATGTTTTATCACCATAATACACATATATAAATACTTAACTAATTAATTAAATCTATTATTTATAATCTATTAATTTTCTTT